>JAHHFK020002478.1:0-572461 GCA_024533555.2 Aedes koreicus | reverse complement strand
GAGGTACTTATCAATTCACTGCTGAAAAAGGTTAGGTGTACTCCTTTTCCAAAAGCTGATAATCTCAATTCAATTGTGACGTTTGGTTTGGCAGTCCAAAACCTTACTGATCACCTGCTTCTCTCCGAGCAACAATATCACCTTACTAACCCGTTGCTTCTACAAGAGTTAGGAGAAAAATTACCTACTTCGTTAAAAATGCAATGGGGAGGCTACAAGAGCGCTATTACCAATGTTAATCTGGTAACATTCAATGCCTTTATGGGTGGTTTAGGGAAACTAGCCTCTGAATTATCAATTAATGTTGAGGCCAGTCACCTAAACTCAAAACCCTCCAGGGGTGATAAGCATAAAGAGAAATTATTCATGCATGCTCAAGAGTCATCTGTCCGGCCGATCGATTCAAAGGAATTAAAGAGTAAAGAAAAGCCGATGCTGAACAAGGGATGTGCCTATTGCGATAACACCAGCCATCAAATATCTAACTGCACGGCGGTCAAAGCACTAGATATTGATAGTCGCTGGAAAGCTATTCGACAGAAAAATCTCTCCCGAACTTGCCTAATACCGCATCGGAAGTGGCCCTGTCGCTCAAACAAAGAGTGTGGCAAGGATGGTTGTCGTATCCATCACCATCAACTCCTACACGCAGATCGGAAAATGCTGGCTCAACCAGAAATACCTTCAACATCGAGAACGAACCCATCGAACTCAAGTCGAATGAAGCATCAAAACCATCATTACAACAAATCATTCGCTCTTTTCCGATGTTTGCCAGTAACGATTTCCGGAAATGGTAAGCAGATAATTATGTTTGCGTTTCTAGATGAGGGATCAAGTTCTACGCTCATCGAAGCGAGCTTTACCGAGCAGTTGGGTATCGAAGGTCCGTTATCATCATTATGGCTATCCTGGACGGGAAATATTACCAGAGAAGAAAAAGAATCGAAACGCGTAGTAATCACCATCTGTGGAACCGAGCTGAAGAAAAGATTCACCATCGGGAATGTGCAAACAGTCAACGATTTGCAACTTCCAACACAATCGTTTGACTACGAAGAGTCTGTGAAAAAATACCCTTACTTGAAGGGTCTTCCATTAATAAGCTACTCGGAAGTTACACTACTCGCGTCAGCTTTTGTAAAAGAGCACTCGCGCGGTTACTTTGTACAACACATTCCTTCCCGGAATATTTCGTGATAAGTATCACATAAAATGTTACTATCTTCATCAGTAGGTCAAGGTCCTTTCATTGGCGAACTACGTAGCTGCTAATTATACTGGTGGGCTAATTATAACTTTCCTGAAGTTCTCTGAAGAACTTCCATGAATTTCTCTGAAGGACTTACCCGAAGTTTTGTGAAGAACTTCTCTGAAGTTCTCTGAAAAACTTTCCTGAAGTTCTCTAAAAAACTTCCCTGCAGTTCTCTGAAGAACTTTCCAGAAGTTCTCTTCAAAACATCTCTGAAGTTCTCTGAAAGACTTCCTTGAAGTTCTCTGCAGAACTTCCCTGAAGTTCTCTGCAGAACTTCCCTGAAGTTCTCTGCAGAATTTGCCTTGAAGTTCTCTGTAAAAATTCCCTGAAGTTCTCTGAATAATTTTCCTAAAGTTCTCAGAAGACTTTTCCTAGAGTTCTCTGAAAAACTTCCCTGAAGTTCTCTCAAGAACTTTCATGAAGTTCTCTGAAGAACATTTATGAAATTCTCTGTAGAACTTTCATGAAGTTCTCTGAAGAACTTCCCTGAAGAACTTCCCTGAAGAACTTCCCTGATGAACTTCCCTGAAGAACTTCCCTGAAGAACTTTCCTGAAAAACTTCCCTGAAGTTCTCTGAAGAACTTCCTTGAACGACTTACCCGGAGTTTTGTTAAGAACTTCTCTGAAGTTCTCTGAAAATTTCCCTACAGTTCTCTGAAAAACTTCCCTGCAGTTCTCTGAAGAATTTTCCAGAAGTTCATCATCAAAACATCTCTTAAGTACTCTGAAAGACTTCCCTGAAGTTCTCTGCAGAATTTCTCTGAAGTTATCTGCATAACTTTCCTGAAGTTCTCTGAAGAACTTGCCTGTAGTTCTCTGCAGAACTTCCCTGAAGTTCTCTTCAGAACTTCCATGAAGTTCTCTGTAGAAATTTCATGAAGTTCTCTGAAGAACTTCCCTGAGGAACTTCCGTGAAGAACTTCTTTGAAGAACTTCCCTGAAGAATTTCCCTGAAGAACTTCCCTGAAGTTCTCTGAAGAATTCCCATGAAGGACCTATGTTTTGTGAAGAACTTCTCTGAAGTTCTTTGAAGAACTTCCCTGCAGTTCTCTGAAAAACTTCCCTGCAGTTCTCTGAAGAACTTTCCAGAAGTTCTCTTCAAAACATCTCTGAAGTTCTCTGAAAGACTTCCTTGAAGTTATCTGCAGAACTTCCCAGAAGTTCTCTGCAGAATTTCTCTGAAGTTCTCTGCAGATATTCCCTGAAGTTCTCCGTAAAACTTCCCTGAAGTTCTCTGAAGAATTTCTCTGCAGAACTTTCATGAAGTTTTCTTCAGAACTTCTTTGAAGTTCTCTGTAGAACTTTCATGAAGTCCTCTGAAGAACTTCCATGAAGAACTTCCCCGATGAACTTCCCTGAAGAACTTCCCTGAAGAACTTCCCTGAAGAACTTCCCTGAACAACTTCCCTGAACAACTTCCCTGAAGAACTTCCCTGAAGAACTTCCCCGAAGAACTTCTCTGAAGAACTTCCCTGAAGTTCTCTGTAGAACTTCCATGAAGGGCTTACCCGAAGTTGTCAGAAGAACGTACCAAAAATACCAATATTGGGGTAATCAGCCTATTATGTATACTAGCGATAAATATTCATTACATAGTTCACAGGCAAACTAGTGCCACTCAGTGAAATAATTCTGAACTATGAACCACAAACCAGTTGGATCGCTGCGTTGATGATAAAATTTTGTTTTGTTTGAAGATGGCCTTCCAGTCACGTTGATTGGCCGTTACAAATCCCGGATCAGGTTTTAGCGTCAGAAAGTGGAGATATATTGCTTGAGACGATGCTGTACTGATGAATTGATGAGGTAACAAGGACATTTCGGTTTGCAGTAGTCTAGTATGGTTAAATATCGCTGGTACTGGAATGTTTGGATTCTCTGCTAATTATACTGGTTGGCTAATTATAACTTCCCTGAAGTTCTCTGAAGAACTTCCATGAATTTCTCTGAAGGACTTACCCGAAGTTTTGCGAAGAACTTCTCTGAAGTTCTTTGAAAAACTTTCCTGAAGTTCTCTAAAAACTTCCCTGCAGTTCTCTGAAGAACTTTCCAGAAGTTCTCTTCAAAACATCTCTGAAGTTCTCTGAAAGACTTCCCTGAAGTTCTCTGCAGAACTTTCCTGAAGTTCTCTGCAGAACTTCCCTGAAGTTCTCTTCAGACTTCCATGAAGTTCTCTGTAAAAATTTCATGAAGTTCTCTGAAGAACTTCCCTGAAGAACTTACCTGAGGAACTAGGAACCTTAGGAAGCTACTCATAAATGGAAGTTGTCTTGCCGTGCTTATCGCACGGTTTAAAAAGAGTGCCTTCGATTTTGTCTCTGAACAATGCAGGTTCAGACCACCTCTAGATTGTGGGAGAATCAAATTGGCAGAGGCTATTCTCTGTAGAGCTTGGCCGTACCAAATAAATTTTCCAATTTCTGCCTTAATTTTTGCGGCAAATCCCTTTGTGAGTGGAATGATTTGAGGCCATATACCAAAGTTTTGAGTTGATGTACGTGTTGATAAGTATGACTTTTTTGAGTTATATTCAACTTCCTCTGGTTTGAATTATATTCAACAAAATTCTGGTTGAAATTCATTCCTTCCAGAGTTTGTTTCAGGAAATGGTGATTGACTCTGTCAAACGCATGGTCTAGATCAAAAGACACCAGAAGTGCACTTTTACGGTGTTGTTTGAGTTGACAGATTCTATCGTATGTACGGCTTGTTGCTTCGAATGTAGTTTTCTTTTCATTTGAGCATTTTTGATTATCTGTCAACACTAACGGAAGCAGAGAATGTATTCTTCGTTTGAGGATCTTTGCCAAGACTTTGTAATCAAAGTTCAAAAGTGAAATTGGACGATATCCTTTCGCACTTCTGTCACCTCCTTTCTTTTTTTTTACTAGAACTAAGATTCCATCGTAGAATTTTTTTCTTTGCTAATCCTTGAAGTGCATCATTGATGACATTAGTGAACTCACATGATCTAGAAATCAAAATACAGATATTGCAAAAAGTTTCCATGAACACTAGCACCACGTAGCGAACGAGTTCTGATCTAATGTGTACCATTCAAAAAGCTCTGACCCCTCGATTATCTTTTTTGAAGATGTCATCTTGCTATATGTCAATAATCTCGAGATCCAGATTATACAGTAAGATTACAAGCACACTAGCACCAAACGTAAAATGTGATTCGAAATAGGTCGATAAGTTGTTCCGTTCTGGAGTTATCGCTGAGAACTAAACGTATAAAAAAAAACGTGTAAAAAAAACCTAAGTACTTTTTTGTTTTTTGGCTTAAATATGCTGCCTTTCTACGGTCATAACCTTTTCTGGTGGAGTCAGATCGACTCAATTTCTCCTGCAAAGTTGTTTGTTAAAGTCTGAAAAAATTTAAAAAAAATGTTTCTAGAGTATTTACATTTAAGCTGAGGCAGTTATTTGAGTGGCTCTCAAAATATATCAAAATTTCAATTTTCAATTTGTGAATAAAAGTGCAAATCGCATGAGGTCACACACGATATTCGGTGGTTTTGGGACCCAAGCTAACGGAGACTGGCATGGAGCTCTGGGTCTCAAGACTTTTTTTTCAGATTTTCATGCACATGCTGTATCTTGGTATCTTTACCAGATAAAATGTTTCTGCCTTCGACATTGTTATTGAATGGAACAAAACCTTTTGAATGATGATTAGTAGTTCACAATGGTGTGCTAATTATTTTCAGGAATATGCTATATATTGGTATCCTGACCAGATAGAATGTTTTTGTCTTCGGCAATGTTGTTCAGGGAGTCAAGACCTTTTGATTTATGACTAGCATTTCAAATTGGTCTCGCTACGAGGCGCTAGTGTGCATATGTATTTCGTGATGGTGACATACATGGAGATCCTGACTATTTGGAATGATTTTGTCTCCGGATAAGTTTTTCAGTGAAATACGAGCTTTCAATTTATTTTTTGATTGTGTTATTTTGTGATTTTTTTAAACATGTTGCACTGAATTTTGTTGGAATCAAAAATAGAGGCCAAAATCAATTTCGTAAAAACAGAATTTGGTGTACAATTACCCTCTTCTATCTAAAACATAAGGCAATATATTCTTTAGCCTGCCAAGGGGACACCCTTCCCCCTTGCCTACCATGCATTGTGGTAGCTAGGTAAAAGTCTATCTGCTCGATCAGATACCGCCTTCCAAACATGCCCTACGCTCAATTTCAACTACTTATCACCTATCAATACTTTCTCTTCACTTCTTTGGTTCTAGCAGAAATTTCTGCCCACTCCTAGAGTTGTATATTGATAAGAATGACATTTCCAATTTTCAAACATTATAATTAATTACGTGCTTCGTGCAACAACAAATAACATGATTAGTTTAAATATAATATATTCTTTGTTTTCACACGGAAATGATTCCTTCTTGCTCAAGTGAATTATTTAAATATGCAATATCTTAGGGTCTTTGTTATATAGAACTTTTCTGTTTTCAAAACGTTGATCAGCGGGTCACGGCTTGGTTTTGATTGGTTGCTAATAATGTAGAAGGAGATTGTAATGTTTTGCTAGACAGTAATGTTTTGCTAGAATGAAAGATATGAAGAGGAAGTGTTGAAAGTTCCGTCAGTGTACGATAGGTTGGAAATAGAACTTTCAACATTTTCTCTTCATATCTTTCATTCTAACAAAACATTACTGTCCACTCTTGGTGCCTCATGGTGATGAGCGAACATCTCCTTCTACATCATAATCGATACTCCACGCACGGAGAATATAAACATAACAATTAGAGTGTGGTTGCTAATAGTTAATAATTTCCGCACTACTCGGCACCCGATATGATTTTTTTTAAGTTTCCATTCTTGTCATTGACATTCTATGAAATTTTTAGCTTGAAAGCTTGGCATTCATAAGAGCTTTTAGTTTTAACATTTGTAATTTTGCGTTAAAAACTGTTTCAGGGGTGCGACGACATTGATAATGTAATACCTCTCCTAACTCGAGGTCGGTAGGTATCACCCTTATTGGGCCAAGAACTCCCGGCAAAAGGCTCAGAAACCGGAGACTCCTCGAGCTGTGTCTCAGAGTCGGCCTGATTCTGGGTAATCGGAGGGGCTATGCGGACAACTGTGCACAAATATTGAGAAAACTATGGGATCTCTAACTTATTGAACTGAAGTAAATATGTGTAAATAATACGGTGGATTAATGAGGAAATTTATTAATTGAAAAAAATTATAGAAAATTTACTGTTGGGTAGTTTTATTGAATCTGGGCTATTGTAGTGGGTGGTGATCAATCTCGTTGGGTACGTACCGTTGCTGCCGTTGGACGAGCGCTCGCCGATGACCTCGTAGAGCACGTAGATTTAGCGATGGCGTTTTCTTACCAACACGGACAATATCTTTTGGGCGGCTTCAACCAGCAATGGCAAACACTGGAGCATAAGGGTTGGTTGGCGTCTTCCTTCTTTGGCTCAATCGGCGGACACGGCAAAACCGTCTTGGTCACGCCGAGAAGAAACTAAGTTTCTTTTAAAATTATGGTCCTTGAACCAGAAAGCTGGGCTAGTCCTTTTCGATTGGGCGTAGGCATCTTGCACGGCAGTCCGACTAGGCTGATTCGTATTTGGTGTGGGTTGCCGCTATGTCAGTCAAATCTGACCGGTGACTTTCCAAATGAAATGTACAATCGCACAAAAACAAAAGGTCCTAAATTTGGTTGAGTTTGAAGTCGTTTGAACTCTGCTAGAAACACTCACTCACTTGACCACACACTTTCTACGAACGCCAACTTACTAATCACCGATGGCGGTCAAACTTTCTGTAGGTTAACCTCCATATCCTTCCCTCGTATTTTTTTTCCTCCTTCCATGTAACCTATGCCCACCCACTGTGTATGTGTTCTATGTTCCTCCATTGCCACAGTTGATTCACCCCACTTCAGCCCACTACTTGCAAACAACATTTGTGGTTCTTCAAATTTAAATATCCCTACTAGCTAATACAATTAATCTTACAATCTATTTCCCTACTAACCCATTATCCCACTAGAAACTCCACAATTCTTAACGACATCTACACATGCACAACAAAAAATTATAATAAATTGTAACAACGGTTACAAATGTTAGAAAAGTGTTTCGGCAACGATACTCTGAAGAAAACAGTTTCAGAAGTAGCCGTGATTCCGTGAACGATGATAAGAGAAGTGGTAGGCCATGGACATCTAAAACTGACGAAAGCATCAACAATGTCAAAGAATGGATAACCGTAGACCGCAAATTGACCATTAGAGAGTTGGAAATTGCTTTTGGATCCGTTCAAAACATTTTGGTTAACGATTTGGGCCTCAGACGTGTCGCTGCAAAGCTAGTGCCGAAAGACCTAAATTTCATGCAAAAAAGGGACCCCGTTCAGCAACCACCGAATTCACCTGATTTGGCTCCCTGCGACTTTTTCCTATTCGATTGACTCAAGAAACTGCTCCACGGAACGCGTTTCAGCACCCGAGATGAGATCATTGAAAAATCGAATATGGTTTTGATGGCCATACCTCAAACCGAAGGTAAAGCATATTTGCGTTGCAGTCCATGGGCAGTACTTTTAAGGGAACAATATCGATTTTGATGTACAATATTGTATTTTTAATTTCCTTAGTAAGATCCGGAAACTTCTTGATCAACGGCCGCGATGCTGGTGATAGGGCCGACGGCAGATTCGACCTCAACTCCGATGCCTTCGATAAACTGCAGCTGGAAGCTCGGAAGCTTGTGGCAGTTGATGTTGTTATACAGGGCAATTGCAACTCCTCCTCCGTCAGAGCCGTAACGATCAAGTCGCACAAACCGGTAGCTATTTCAGGCTTGAGGTGCGTCTCAGTGATGATGGCGATGTCGATGTCGTTCCTGTTGAGGAAGTCATCGAGCTCGACTATTTTGTTCCGGATGGAAGAAGCATTCCAATTAACGATGCTGATGGTTTGTTTACGGTCCATGTTTGAACAGGAACTTGATCGTCACGGATGTGGCGCCTTTGAGCTGTTCTTCCTTTGAGCGGCAGGAACGTAGTTGGCGGTAGAGTTCTTGAACGAATTCGACCATTTGCTCCGAGTCGTAGAGCTGTCCATCGACGGGTGGTTGCGTGGAAGTACCAACAATCAATATGCAACTAGCGATTTGAAATTGGTTCACTGTAGTAGAACCCCTTGGTCCGAAGTACACCTTGAAGCCAGCACCTAACTATACATATTTGCGCCTTTGTTTTGATTTGCTGTGTTATTTTGACAGAATATTTGAGAGTGTGTTCGTGTGAGTTCATTATTAGGGGCGTATTATTAAGCTAGGGACCGAGATTGGGACCGATGTGCTAGTACTGACTGAGCAAAGAAAAAAATCGTATTTGTTCGGGACCTACTGGTCTTAGAGTTAGTCTATGGAGGTACTGGAGGTGGAGGCGGGTTGCACCAGCCTGAAGAGGAGCCGGTGTGGGGGCGGCGGTGGCTGCCGCGAATCGATACTCAACGGAGGTTGGCATGGTGGTGATTTAATGGGAGTGGCGGCAGGTTTCGCACTTGGTACCGGAGCGTCGGGAAGTTCTCCTCGTCCATTAGAGGTGGCGGACGGCGTTGACCAGGCCGGGACTTAGTGGACGCCTGCTTGTGGATCGCCAGAAACTCCGCACGTTTGGAACAGGTTCGGTTGCTGCCTTCATGATTTGCAACGCAGTTGGCGCATTTTGGAGGGGCACCTTCGTCCATGCACAATCCTTGGTCGTGTGTGCTCCGGAAAATTTGCCACACCGCGGTTTCATGTGGCAGTTTTGGGTTCTGTGGTCGAAAACAAGGCAGTTGTCAAACTGCGTCACGTCGTGCTGCCTCGGACGATGCCGGTCCCACTCGACAATGACATTTAAGAGGGCCCGTGTTTTCAACAGGTCCGCCATCGTGACGGAACCCTTTTCTAGGTGGACCAGATAGAGTTGGTCCCGATGATTTCCCTGTTGTTGTCGTCTGATTGGGAACACCTTCACTGGTTTCAGAGCTACCGCTTGCAGCTCAGCAATTCCGGAATTCCGGAAGGCCACGCAGAATCACGTTCAGCGGCTTGCTTCTGGGTGCTTCGTGTGTATAAAACTCGTATCGCTTTAGGACTAGGTGAGCTCCACCAGCACGGTAGTCAGCCTCCGTCGAACACATAATCTTTGTACCCGTACTGCACAGCTTCCCGAGTAACAAATCTGCATGATTTTATGTTGCATAAACTTCTTTATAACCAAATCTAGTCACATAAAAGTATTTTCAACCGTTATAAAACGTGTGTGTTGCTTGGGTTGTATAGCGGGTGAATTTGGATTGCTGCAAGCTCGGTCCTGAGTGCAGCGAAGTCCTTTGACGCGGTGAAGAGCGAGGGGACCTCCCAACAAACATCAATGTCGAATAACTGCTTGTTCAAACAAATGTGGCTTTCTTGAAGAAAAAGCTGAACAACTTCTCCAAACTTGTTTCAAACAGTTATTCAGCATCGATGTGAGTTGGGCTTTATCTACCGGAAGCATGGCAAATTGATTGCTTGCTAATAGTCGAGCGTTAGGGTCCGATGGACCGGTGTCGTCATTGCGCAGCCGCTTGCAGCTGCTCGGTTTCGGTATGGCTTCAGCAGCTGATGTTGCTGGTGCGGATGTCACCACGCTAATAAATTAGCAAGTGCAGGTGATAGTTCACGAACCGGACGCGCAATCGCGAGAAATCAGACCAGGGGGAAAAACGGGGAAGAAACATCGTACCGATAGAGCGAAAAACACGACCGTACGTGTCGCTTGTTCGAGCTGGAATAATGACTGAGCCCAACAAAGGAAAAGTCTGGCGTTTTATAGCTGAGGGTCACAACCAATTAGCACAGTGGTTCCCAACCTTTTTGGGCTCGCGACCCCCTTTTTGAATCAGTAATGGCCCCGCGACCCCCTTGGAAAACTAATATGATTATGTTGCGATAAAAAAAAAAAGAAATACATCAATTTACGATCTTTTTTATTTATTACGACATGTTATGTTATAACCAGGGAAAAACACTCTCAGTGTGATTGTTGTGCCTGGATTTGGGACACTAGATTTGAAATTCGGGGCTGTGTTTGAGACAACGCCAATCTCATGTCATCTTCAACGTTCAGTCTGTTTCTTGTCTTCGTTTTGATTTGAAGTAGAGTTGAAAATCCGCTTTCACAAAGGTATGTTGACACGAATGGGATTAGGATCTTCAATGCCTCCATGGAAACTTTGGGGTACGAGCCATACATAGCACAACAGAACTGGCTCAGTTCCTTTTCATGAAACAAATCGCGAGACAAAGAATCGTTTTTCAGGTCCAAGTATTCATCCTGTATCTCATCTGGAAGGCTAGCCACTGAAGATGAAAACGGGTTGCGTACTAAAGCAGCTACTTTTTGCTTCAACTCGGGGAAATACTTCTCAAATTGCTCAGTGTTCCAGTGAATTCAAATGTGCAACAATTTCTGCTTGGAGAGCCGAAGTCAGCTCGTTTGCTCCTTTATCGGTCATATTGCACAGACGATCAAACAGGGCAACATCTCCCATCTTAACTTCTCGGCGCCAATTTTTTAGTTTTTCCGCGAATGCTTGAAGATGATCTTGGAAGTGAACAAGATTGGATGGTTTGCCCTGAAGTATCAAATGCAGCAAATTCAGATGCTCAAAAACATCAGCTAAGTAAGCGAGACGCTTCTGAAAGTCTCCCTCTTTAAAATGTGCAAGGAAATCATTTTCCCCTTGAGCTTTCGAAACCAACAACCAGCGTACATAAGTGTAGAAAAGAAGAACCTCATGATCTGAGTTCATTTCCATGCAGAGTTCCTTGAATAAACGTGTATTCAGGGCTCCAGGCTTAACATAGTTAACAATCTTTATGACCAATTCCAGTACATTCAATACCCCTTCCGGCAACGTCTTGCTGGATCATGCAATGGACACCTGCGGCATGTGGGGCAAGCTCCTTGACCTTCTTCTGAAATCCAGATTCCTTGCCAAGCATTGCAGGAGCTCCATCGGTGCAAACCCCACAAAGTTTTTTCCACTGCAAGTCACCAGATTCAAAAAACGCCTTGATTTTAGCCATGATATCATCACTTTTGGTAGTAGTTTCCAAGTCACAACAGAAAAGAAACTCCTCCTTTAAATCGCCAGCAGAGCATACGTACTTCACAAACACCAACAGCTGCGCACAGGAACTGACGTCCGTGGATTCATCGAGTTGAATTGCGAATAAAGGAGATTGTTTTATTTCTTCCAGAACTTGCTCTTTCACGTCTTCGGACATATGGGCAATTCGTCGTTGCACAGTGTTGTTTGATAATGACACTTGCCGCATTTTCTTTTTACTTGCTTCCCCAAGAACAAAATTCACCATTTTCAGCATGCTAGGTTTGATCAGAGTTTCTCCAATCGTATGAGGTTTTTTG
This sequence comes from Aedes koreicus, assembly GCA_024533555.2. Classification (NCBI taxonomy): domain Eukaryota; kingdom Metazoa; phylum Arthropoda; class Insecta; order Diptera; family Culicidae; genus Aedes; species Aedes koreicus. The sequence goes on along the minus strand of JAHHFK020002478.1, from coordinate 560,747 downwards.
TTTTTAGCGATTTCCAGTGCTGTCTCATATGACGCCTGCACTACTGCTGTGTTTTGTTGTTGAATGCTGCCAGTGCCAGTGGCATCGAATCTCTGCCGTTTCAAGCCAGCTTCATGACGCCGAAAAAAGTCCACATCATTAGTACTATGCTCGGCATGCTTGGTATCCAAATGCCGTTTCAATTTTGATGGCTTCATTGATTCAACACTCAACACAACGCCACAAAGCACGCACTGTGGCTTATCGACGCCATTAACGATTATAGTTGTGAAACCGAATTTCATATAATCCTCGGAATACTTGCGTTTCTTTTCCATGGTGAGGCCGTCTATAAAGTACAACATAATCTTGTTCTTTTCTGTAACTATTTTAAATTTATTGAATGCTTTACCTATTCAAGTTGACAATATTCAGTTTGCAGCGGTAAACCAAAATCTCAGCAAAATCTTAAATGTGGAAGCAACAAATTGGTCGGTTGATTGATTCGGGACTCGACGCGACTCGACTGATATTGAGGTCTTTTGATGACGGAATATTTGCATTCAAGGTAATAGTACAAATTCAAACTACGTGCTCAGTATATACCCTTTTAAAGCTTTTTTAAATCTATGAAGAGGAACGATGTTTGAAATATTTGCAGGTAAATTGTTGAAGTTTACTATGGCAGTATACATACATCCTAATCGTAGATAGTTTGTTCTTGGTGCTGATATGCGCAAATTATCAATTGAACGTGTCTCGTAACTATGAATGTCACGGCAATTTTGTAAATTCAATTTATTTTTGATAAGGTTATTCTTCACTTTGTAAATAAACAATACTGCCTCATAGAATTTAATTTGATTGAAATTTAACATTCAATTATTCAAATATAGATCAGTTGTCCTTATTTCTGGATTATTATATTGCTCCCAGAATATTACCCGCATAAATTTATTCAATGTAATTGTTATTTTGTTTATTACGTACGTTGGAGCATTTTGCCAGATTATATTCATATATGTTATTTGGGAGTGAATATGCGCAAACTAGTTCTCCTGAGCATTTCTAGAAATTTAACTATTTTAGAATGCATGCTATCAACATGACTATTCCATTTTAAATTTTGTTGAATCACTAATCCTAAATAAGCATGGACATTAACTCTTTCTAACTGGTTGGTTCCAAGATAAAGATTATAATTTATGGAATTGAAGCGATCTGTGCTTGAAAAGATCATGTACTTAGATTTTGTTGCATTGATGGTTAAACCGTTATTAAAAAAACAGTTTTTCATTAGGTCTAGGTCATGTTGCATGTTTTCAAATAATTGTTCCAAGTTATCAGCACTAGAGACTAACACCGAATCATCTGCATACATGTTTAGCGTACCTTTAAGAGGAATTTGAAATATACATAGATGATAAACAAAAGTGGTCCTAGTATAGAACCCTGCGGTACTCCATAACGAATCCTATTTTCAAGACTACTGTGACCATCTAACTGAACTATTTGTTTCCTATCCTTCAGAAAAGATTTAATCAAACTATGAGCACTACCCCGTATCCCGTATCTGAACAGTTTTTGTAGTAACATATCATGTGGGACACAGTCAAATGCCTTAGAGACATCTACAAAAATTGCGGAACATATCTTCTTCTGATCTAAGTTTGTCTGAATATTATTTATCAGGTTAACTACAGCACTCGTTGTGTTTGAACGAGGCAAGAATCCGTACTGATTTTTATTAATTAAATTACTCGTAGCAAAAAAATCAAGCAACCTCGTATGAATTAGTTTTTCTAAGGGCTTAGACAAATTAGAAAGAATAGAAATTGGTCTGTAATTTTCAATTCTAGATTTCATGCCCTTTTTAAAAATGGGTGTAACACGTGCTGTTTTTAGTTGTTCTGGGAACACTCCTTCCAGAACTGAGCGGTTTAGGAACGTAGTTAGTGTTGGAATAATAATATTGGCATTCTGTTTCAAAAACTTGGGAGGTATCAAATCTAAACCCGCAGAACTTGAACTGTTCATATCTCGAATGTAGTTTCCAATTTCGTTGTCGGAGGCTGGTAGCATTACAATTGACCTTGATATACTTCTATTTAAAGTGCACATTTGTTGTTGATTATTAAAATCTCTTAGAAGCGCTTTTTGAAGCTGACATGGTATGTTAACAAAATATTCATTGAATTCATTACATATTCTGGTCATATCTGTCACTACTGAGGTTTCTATAAGTAATTCATTTATGCATTTTCTAACATTGTGGTTTTTTTTTATGAAGTACAATCTCATTCATAATCTTCCATACTTTTCGAATATTGTCACGATTATTCTCTATCAGAACTCCGTAGTATTGCTTTTGCTTTAGACGTATTATTTTGGTTACATAGTTTTTTTGCCTGCGGTAATTTAGTTTAGTTTGAGCATTGTTAGGCCATTCCAATGTTCTTCGATAGAGCTATTCTCTGACACGAATTTGATTTAGAACATAGTCATCTAACCAGGGAGCTTTACGTGATTGTTGTTGTTTAACCCTAACATTCTTTGAGTTGGTTTTAATTACATTGGAAGTTAGAATGCAAAGTTCATTTAGATTTGTAGTTCGAGGTATCATCCGAATAAGATCCAACGAGGCTTGTTCAAAATCGTACTTTGTAATTTCGATAACTGGATCATCTTTTATGACACTCTGGTAACCTTTTAGACTTATCAACATCACCCTATGATCGGTAAAACTGACCTCATGTAAACCAAATGCAGATTCATAATTAGTAATATTTGTTAAACCATGATCGATAATTGACCCTGACAAACTATTTCCATAGGTAATACTGGATGCATCTATAGTGTTGAGGAACGAGTAACCATTCGATGTAACCATTGATTGATACTGAGTAGAAACGGAACTTAACAAGTTGATGTTGTAGTCACCGACACATAACATTCCATTGTAAGTCTCCAGAAGATTGTCAAGAAAGTTTATACTTTCCGTCAAATCAGCATGAGGTGGTCTATAAACAACTCCGATTTTAAGCTTTGGGCAACGAAGCGCAACTACGACTACACTACCCTCAAGAAACTCCTCATTTTTCAACGTTTCAAAGGCAACCGTATGATGAATGAATATACATGCACCTCCTCCAGCTCTCGATGACCTCGGACAGCATACTTCAATGTAGTCTTCCAACTGGCATAGATATAACTCTTCAGGGCGTAAGCGTATCTCAGTTATACAAATTATGTGAATAATGGACTGATAGTTGAATATGTACTGCTTTAGTTCATCAACTTTGTTTCTGATGGAGTTTATATTAAGTGAAAGAACATTCAGCGTAGTATTGGTGAAAATTTCATTGTGCCTTTTTTGTCTTATAATAAGATTATCATTCAGATTGACATCGCATAAAAAATCGCTTTGATTCGTATTCATGATGGAGGGAAATCAGAAACAGGCAACAACAGCAGCAACAGAATCGGCAACAGCACCAACATTATGATCTTCTAGGAGACCGAAGCTTGTTGACATCCTCCACAGCGTCAATAACGTGTACATCCGTAGTCTCGTCCCTTTTGCAATAAACAACCCCTTTGTTGCACCATACGCATTTGTAGCCATGCGAAGAGCGAAGAGATTTGGCCGCACGTAAGATCATCCTAGTTTCCCTTGTGAGATTCTCATTTATAAATATTTGAGTGTGTTGACTTTGACTTCTGTTACTCGGAGATGATCGGCTTGATCCCGCATCCTTAGTAGTAGCAGTATCGAAACAGATCTCATCAAGGTATAGAGATTTTCCCTTACGTGCTCGGAGAATATCGTTGCGGACTTTAGAATTGTTGAACTCGACATGTATCATACCATTTTTTATACGCCGAGTCCTCTCAATATCAGGAGAATAAAGCTGCACCCCAACAGCAGCAGCAATTTTTGTGACGATGATGGTCTTATAAGAGCAAGAGATTTCGGCACACCGTTAATGATAAGTTCGTTCTTCAGAGTGGTTTGCTCAGCTATTCGAAGCCTTTTCTGGATATCACTCACTGACGATTTAAGCGTAGCAAGCTGATTATCATGTTCGTTCATTTTTGTAGACACTATTACACAATCTTCCTTCATCTTCTCAAAACATGTTTTGATATCATCGTATTGTGCAGCAATAAAATCCTGTGAAGATTACACTTCTTGCACAGATTTTTGCATTTCCGTTTGAGCTGCAGTAAGCGCACTCAGTGACACACTAAATTTCATCATCATCTGGTCAGTCTTCTTCAAGCATTCCATGTTTGCTTCGCACTTTTCATCGATCTTATTGACAGAGGCTTGCAGAATTTTTACCGATGTAAGCAGTTCATCCATTTTTTTATTGTTCGTGTGCGACGACTCACACTGAGTGGAACAGTAGAAACAATTGTTTTTCTGCACCTTATTATAACGTGCCTCAGGCAATCCAGCACATTTCATATGCAAACAGTTGCTGCAGAACAAACACTTAACGTTTTTATCATCTGTCTTTATCTCACTGTTACAGACCAGGCACTCATCCATGGCTGTTCGTTTGTTTCGGCCACTCATAACAGCACTTGTATTCAGTAGATTATGATAGTTTATTAAATTTCCATTTGAACACAAATAGTTGCTAATAATGTCGACTGATTTTAGAAAGCACACATGTAACTTTATCAAATAATGATACTTCAACTTTTTTTGTTGCGGTTTTAATCGCGAAAACGTTGAAATTTCTAGAGCGATCTAGGAAACGTGGTATCACTCTCGAATGACACTCTCGAAAAAAAAAAAAACACACCCACTCACAACTAAGAAAAAAAAAAAAAAAAAAAAAAAAAAACAACCCCACGTCCCCCCCCGCCACCAAAAAAACACACCAAAACAAAAAAAAATAAAAAACACCCCCAACACAAAAAAAATTATTTTTTTTTTTAAATTCATTCACTTTAAAAAAAGGTTGTATTTTTTTTTTTATATATGTTTTTTTTTTATTCTGTATGCATAAAAATTGTCACGCTGGTCAGACGCCCGCGACCCCCCTAGAAGGCCCTCGTGACCCCCCTGGGGGTCGCGGATCACCTGTTGGGAAGCCCTGAATTAGCATCAACGAAGGGGAAACAGCGACGGAGAAACCAATTTGTCTTCTTCTTCTTCTTTCGACTGTTTGTTTGTTATTTTAATTTTATATACCTCATCGCATTTCTACTCTACAGTATTCTACATCAACATACTACTCAATCTTCCTATCTCTCCTTATGCTGTAAATTTTACTCTATTATTATACTTTATTCTTTTCTTTTGCTCTATTATCCCTCCTTATGCTGTAAATAGATTTGAAATCCCTGTTCTCACCCATAGCAACGCATACTCGCTTTTTATTCTAGAAAAAGTGTAATCATCACAGAAGAAGAAAAGTGACGGATGTAAAAAGTACACTAACGCTGTGTATTTGGATTTTTCAGTGAAGAAGGATGTAGAAGACAGAAGCCGTCTAGGTGGTCAAGATTACGAGATATATAAAGTTGGAACCACTTATTTACGCGGACACGTCGCGCAATATCGCATTTCACTGCGCTTTTTGAGGAATTTCTGTAATCAAAGAATACACTGTTTGGTCCAGAACAAACCCAGGTAATCAATAAGCAGTCTCAAAGCGTCTTTACGGCAGTCTATCAAGCATTCAAGTCACCTTAAATGCAACATAAATGCCGCTTTTGGCCCAATATACGGCTGCTTGACTGCAATGCTATGATAATGCTACATTAATGCTTTTTTGCATTCGAAATGCTTATTACAGGCTACAAGCGTTTAAATAGCATTTCAATTCCAGCTTAACAAGAGATAGCATTCAAGATGCTGATATAATGCTAATATTATGCTTGTGGCCTCTGAAATCCAGATTTAGGGTTGATATACTGCATATGCCTATGCTTATTGGTTACCTGGGAAGTTTCTTGAGGAATACACGTTAGTTTCACATCGATAGATGCTTCTGCCTCAAAATTGTAAGGGAAAATTTACATATGTTGTACAACGTACAACAGCGCCAGTGTTCAAAGGTTAATTGTATCCTAAATGATTGGACAGTTGAAAATTTTCATAGTTTGAATTTTTTTCATAATTTCTTTTAAATGCTTTTAAAACTTCAAACTGGCGATGCAGATCGGCCACGATGTTGGCTATTTGGGTGCTCCTGCGACCTTCATCTTAATATCGAAATATATTCATCATAGCATTCCACCCGACTGGCACGTACCCAAATTATTCCACATCATTGCTCATCCATCTCTGCATATTATATCAGCACCTTGTCAAATAAAATATTTCACAAAACAAGCAGCAAAAACTCAATAAACTTTCCTCCATGACCCCTCTCACCCCCTCTCTAATTTACATCATTCGGTGAAAACTTTCCGGCTTGTCAGCTTCCTTTTCAAACATCCTGATGGACATGTCCACGGTTGAGCTGATTCACGACCAAAACAAAAACTCCAAATCAAAAAGGTGGTGAACGACCGATGATAGCTGTCTGACAAGTGTCCGTCTTTAATTAGTCCATTCCCGCGTAGATCCCCGCTCTTTCTTAGTCCGTTTGGATCGGCCTACTAGCCAAGAGTATTGAAATTTCGTCTTTTAATTAACGCTCATAATTGGATTCTTCCATGATTCCATTCCGTAGTTGGCAGGGGTCTGGTTGGCGTGGGTCTGGTGAGAGGGCAATGGTTTATTTCGATATTCACTGTTGCATTGAGTTAAGGCTTGGAGGTAAGCAAACGCCGACGATGGAGAAACTTTTTTGGCAGTAATAAGCGCTTTTACTTTGGACATGATGTTGTGAAGCCTGCACCGATTTGAATGGTGGAGAAGCTTAATCATTTTGTGTACACTTCAGGCTGGGAGGAATCTCGGCAAATAAGGGCCGGTTCCTGGTACCGAATACCTGGTTGTAATTTTATAGAGGGATGAAAAAGTTTTTCCGAGCCAAACTGGTACTGCACTGCGGTATGAGTGACACATTAATTTAAACTTTGTATCGGGCTGAATAGTTAATGTAAATAATGGTTATAAATTATCAAAATATTTAATTTTCTTCCGCGCCACCGTACGCTTAAATTTCACGCTTATCGGTTCGTATAATTAGTACTTCAGGTGAAAGGTGAAAGAAACCTATTCCGGGATTTCCCTTCCTCTATAATAAGAAGATTAGACTCTGTGAAGCTGAGTAGCAATCGTCTCGTATGCACAATCAAGCAAATGATGTGCTTCAAAGCAACCATTTATCCAGCTTAAAGCGGCAATCCTTCAACTTTCAGCGACATCAAATATTCAGTGGAATTACGTGGCTAAGGAGTGATTAAAAGTCATCATGACGTCGGGGCGTTTCAAATTAAATACCGGAGTTGAATGTCACTGGCTTCGCTCTTATTAAGGCTAACTCCCGTTACAAATCTGAGCGCCATTGGCGAACAATTTAGCATCACAAACTTTCAGTCCAATTTCGGTATAAATTTATTAACCTTTCGGAAAACTTTGGTCCTAAAATGCTTACTCGTGCAGGGTAACTTTCCGAACCAAGGCCGCTGCAGAAAAAAATCCACCTCTCATTGTTTTGCTGCCGGGAAAAATGTTCCACACCTCTAATTATTTGCCTCGTTACGTTTCGGAATGAATGAACATGGCAAGAATGAATTGCAAAAGTTCTCCGTTAAACAAACCGCTTCGATAAACGGTTTATTGCCAAATACACGCACACAGGCGCTCGAAGGATGTCTTGAAACGAATCTAAAACGAGGCGGGAAAACTTTCAGTGCCTCTTTCCCTTCTTGCCTTCCGTATCCAAATTTCGAGCGAAAAAAGAAGCTGAAAATGGCCCACGCAGAAGGTCGACGCACTTGCTTTCCAAATGGGACTCGTTCCGGGGTTGACTGGTCCCTCGAGACAACGACAACGAGGTCATAGAAAAAGTTGCCTCAGGTGACGAAGGGCGCTCATCGATCTGCCCATAATTCAAGAAATGGCTAATGTGCCTTCAACACGAATTCGAGAAAAATGCAATCATAATGTTTTTGTTATTAAAACAAGTTTTATTAGATTTTAATAACTCTTAAACTACTCATAATAGTTGTTGTCGATTCCGAAATCATGCCGTTGAATTGAAACGAGAAAAGGAGTAGCCAATTTTCTCAAATTATGATTTTTGATCGTAGTAGCCAATTTTTCATCTACAAAGCAAGAGAAATTTGACAATCCGAAATCTGTTTTGTCTAACGAGCATACGTTGTCTTTTATCGCGTTGTGAGTTTGTGACACAAATGGCTTTAAATTATCTGAAACAATACGGTAGCACCAGCGAAAGCGATAAGGAGCCAGAGGATATGATGGGCAGTATTTCGAATTGTAAACGGAAGAAACAAGGGATCGCTTTAGAGGCGAAAAGGAAAAAACGGATTCAGCACACAGTGATTCCCAGTAACTGTGCAACATGTCCTCTGGATTGTGGGTCAAAAATTGATAGAGAAACACGAATACGTATCAATGAGGAATATTGGAAGAAGACGCCTGCCGATCAAAAAATCTTTATCCGGGAGAGTGTCCTGCAGATCGAAGTTAAACGTAGACGCATACGTTCTGATGCACCTCGGAAGTGTTTCTCTTATAAGTATTATCTTAAAGATTCCCTGTTCAGTTTGCAAAACGTTTGTGCAGCATTTTTTCTGAACACAATCGGGTATAAGAAAACTTGCAGGTATGAGTTCTATATCCATTTTGCACTTTAATTATTTTATTTCAGTAATGTTATATCTCGCGCACTAATAAAAGGAGCATCGAAGGAGTGCATAACTGATAAGAGGGGAAAAAAAGAGACATTTGAAAAAGGGGAATACTATTATCACCCTACTATCTCTCACTATCGTCACCACCTCCAACGTTAAATACTTCTTCATCTTCCCTTTTTTATATATTACAAATTCCCGACAGTAATAAGTGTTCATATCAATATTATTGCGGGTATATTTCCTATTTTGCATATGCAGGCTTCTTAAAGATAATCATTTTTTGTGCTACAGCATTCTTCGAACTATGAATGTCAAATTCACCAAGCTTGGACTGGAAGAACAAAATCGTGCAACTTCTTCACCAGAGATCAATTGAGGCAGGTTCAGACACCTGAGTTCGATATTTCGTCAACGATGCAGTTCCGGGTGTTACCAAAAGGAGTCGAACTTATACGCAAACAAGGAATAATCAAAAAAATTGTACCGTTGTTGCCTCCCGACAAAAAGATGTTTTGGTATAATCTTCCAACACACGATGAAAAATCTGATGAAGAAACATGATTTCATTTCCGTTTCTGTTTCCCATTTGTTTTATTACATAACAATTAACCGTTTACAAATAAATAGAACTATTCATACCAAAATTTTTTTCAATAAAAAGTTCTGAAATTAGCTATGCTGTTGCCGAGAAATATCTGAATCAATACTATCTTGTACAACAAAAAACATTGGTATCATCATGCACATTAGACAATTTATCATTTATATTACACATTAGCCATTTAGTTTTTCAAGCCGTTTGCCCCTATAAATCATTATTTTGAAAATTTTATACAGTGGGTACCTTAATAAGGGTGTCAACAATCATGCAACCCTTTTTTTCCTATTTTGATTAAAATGGCATATTAGCCATTTCTTGAATTATGGTATTAGCAATCGTTCTGCTGACACTCTTTCTGATAGATCTCCTTGTTGATTGTGCCTGTAGTGACGAAAGATTTACTCTTTTTGCCACACGTGCAAATTGCTTGCCACACAAGGTATTTTTTGGGAAATTTCGATGCCTTCTTCGTTATGAAATGCTCAGCTGTAGCATTTCTGGTCATAGCAGAATAAAAAGCCAGCCCTGGAAGCTGCTCGAAATCCTCCAGGACATAAGTTTCATCGTCCATAACAACGCATGAAAACTTCGTCAAATATTCGCAGTACAAACGTCGAGCCCGTGATTTTGCTGCCAAGTTCTGTTTGTCGTTGTGATTTGGAACTGTTTTTACTTTATACGACTTAAATCCCAAACGTTGTTTTGATTTTTGGACAAAACCAGGTGGCATCCCTATTTTACGAGCCATTCGAATGGAGAGATTTGGGTTTTTCGTTAATATCCTTTTCACCTTTCGGTCCATGACAGGATCAGCGCGTTCAATGTTTTTGTCACTTCTCGGTTTCCTCTCCACCGTCAAACGTTCCGAAAATGATTTGAGCACATCGTGAACAGTGGATTTAGGCAAATCCAATGTTTTTGCAAGGTCCCGTATTGACAAGTCAGGATTTGCCGTACGCCCGTACAAAATTCGCTCGCGCACTTGTTTTTCTTTCGTCGCCATATTGAATACTAAACATGAAATGTAAACATAATCATAGTCTTTTTCATCATAGACTCTCAGCTTTACCACAGTGAAATTTTTCATTCCTACGTGCAATATTTCAAAAGTTACAATGATTTGAAGGTGTCCGGATTAATGTGGATACAGACCTTAGTTGAAGTTATTAGTATAGATCATTGCACGGAATGTATTAACCTCACTTTTTTGACAGACCAGGGAGCTTGTTTACAAGGTGTTAGAATTCGAACCGCACAAACGAAAAAATTTTTCATTCGCTTATTCTGGATTCGGTACAATTAGATTCAGGAAATGATGTCAAAATAAGCCCCGGTGTCTATTTTCCGGATGTTTTACGTCAATCGTTATTAATTTGGAGCACAAAATCTCAAACCGGTCTTACCGAAAATATTCTAAATCCGTGTAAACAAGCTCCCTGAACTGTCGAAACTACATTGATGACGCTATCGTGCAATGATCTATTGGACCGTGGTTTTTCTCAAAATTTCAGTTTCAATTTTCCCGCGGTGATGTTTTGTTATGCAGTTGTATAATGAAAGCTCAAATTAATACCCTATCCTTGATGACATGAGCTTTGTTGGTTGATTTCTAATGTTTCCTGGAGATGACAATCCGGGGAAAAGTGCCGTCTTTGTTAATAGCCCCCAGTGCTGAAGTCATCTCCAGGCCGTAAGCAGTAGTAACTAGATTTCAAAAAGACATGTGAATTGCCAAACAATAATTTTCAGGGATGACATTCATGCCTTTGATGTAGTCTATGTTGACAACTAGCAGTTCTATTCCCTGGTGGGGAGCGCATCCGCAAGACCTTCTGACGTTGTACCGGACAACGATTTTGTCGGTTATGGAATACGGTAGTTTTTGTTTTCAGTCAGCGGCTCGGTCGCACTTCATTAAACTGGAACGTATTCAGTATCGGTGTCTTCGTATCGCGTTAGGTTGCATGCACTCGACTCACACCATGAGTCTTGAAGTGCTGGCTGGCATGTAGCCACTCTTGGATTGGTTTTCAGAATTATCTCTCCGGCTCCTCACCAGGTGTGAAGTTATGAACTCCTAGGTAATTGAAAACTTTGAGAAGCTCCTTGAGTTAAATCCTCAAACTCGCTTCATGACTATGTACCATTTGTACATAATATACGATGTCAGACCTTCACCGAATATTCCTACTCGTGTTTGCCTCTCCGACTTCGGCAGTTCGGTTCATTTTGATTTATCCATGAAGCAGGAGCTTCATGGTCTCCCAGAGCATAATCTTCCTATGATTGCTCCGGTGATATTTGCTGCAAAGTTTGGCCAAGTTGATTCCATTCAATTGTTTTTCACTGACGGATCATTGATAGAGGAGTCAGCAGGCTTTGGTATATTTAATGAAATTCATAGCGTCAATTATAAGGGTCCTCCCTTAGCTCGGTCGGTAAAGGCGCAGCTACAAAGCAACACCATGCTGGAGGTGGCTGGGTTCGATTTCCGGTCTGGTCTAGGAATTTTGCTTAAAGGAAAATTTCTCGACTCCCTGAGCATAGCGTATGATTGTTCTTGCCACTTCATGCTCCTTGTTCCGTATATGTCACTGAAATAGCGGCAATACACTTTACGCTAAAAATTGTTGCCTGACTAACACCGGATTAGTATTTCATTTTTACGGATAGTCTCAGTTCTATAGAGACTATTCGCTCCTTGAGGCCGGTAAAGCACTCCTCGTATAAATAGAGTAAAGGAGATTGGGGGCGATGGCAACATTCTATCATCCCAAAAGTGTCGAAGAAATCTTGGTTTAGGGGTATGGATGTGGGTCGAGAATTCATTCGCCCATTTATACCGTGTTGAGCTGAGCGACAGCAATCTCTGCGAATGTGGACAACGTTACCAAGACGCAGATCACGTTATTTGGTCTTGTGCTGAGCATCGTGGAGTCAGATCTGAGCTTTATAATTCCCTTTTGGCTCGAAATAGACAACTCAATGTACCAGTTCGAGATATTTTGGCTGTACGTGATCTGGAGTTTATGGACCTCATTTATGTGTTTTTGACTAACATTAGCCTTAGATTGTAGTTTGATGTTCAAGCCTAAAGAAAACCCAATAGTTGTAAAGTTTTAAGTTTTTAGACAATTTAGAATTTAAAATTGATGTGTTATGTGAACCATACTTAAAATTCCTGCCCATATTCCCATCCTTTTAATTGTTATTCCTATTAACCTCAAGACGACCACGAGTTATCGGTTCTAGCATCCTAACTTTAGTTTAAAGTCAGCTGATGTATATAAATATGAAAATTTGGCTTTGTAAAGTTAATTCGATTGAGCCTGAACAAATAAATGATTGAATAAAAAAAAAACTAGCAGTACTGAAGTCAACCCCAAGAAGTATTGCAACAAGAGTATGCTTAATATTTATTATTCATACAGCGAATGATCTTTCTAGACAACCCACAATTGCTATGGTGTGCCTAAGCTGGCTACTAACAGCACTGCAGTATCTTCTAATAATTAGCATTAGCATTGACGTTTGCACACCTCGTGAATGGAGCTACGATGAGGAATAATTCGTTGAAGACATTGCATGTCACCATGAAACAACACCAGTTACTGATACGTTTCTTATCGCACTAATCTCCACGAAGACACTCCTCGGTCGCTCACCTGGCCACGTCCATGCAATCGTTGTTGATAGGGAGGATTTGAAATCTACTTTAAGAAGACACGGGGAACCCACGTAGCCTTCAGTAGATATAAAAGGAAAAAGGAAATGAACAGTTGAAAAGAATGCTCTGTTTGGTGTACAGAACAAAAATGTATTTAACAATGGTCGCTGGGAGCATCTAGTCTAAGAAGGTTAAGTGATGCTCCATTTCTCTTCGAACGGTCGGGACCTAAGTATTAACTATAGTCCTAGCTCCCTTTGGCTTATGGTTATAGCGCCATTACTAGCTCACTGAAAAGAGAAGAATGCCTGAAAATATAAGAACGGGTCGTGAAAGAGAACTTGTCAGATTTCTTGAATTTCAGCAACAACATTGCGTTACTTTGATATACAACTTTATGTATCATTATTTATTTCTAGGTTCCGTTATCTGAATCAATAGATTCTACGGCAGACAGTTTAGAATGAACTATGGACAAAATTAATGATAGCATAGCATAGCATTTTCCGACCATACATAAACCTGGGTTGGCTGATGTAGAGACGATGAAAGCGCCAGAAGAGCTGCATTGGGTTGAATAGGCTCTTCATCCATCGATCTCTTTGCACAACACCTGGCCAGGTTCTTATGATCACACAAGGGATGGGAGGGAAGTGTTGATTAGATGTCTGCCTAGACATCTGGAGTTGGAAGTTGGCTAGGATTGTGCGGGAGGCTTTCCTTGGCGAGATGTACATATATAGATGTATATAGGACGTTGGGAGTGACGAAGCTAAGAAAGTTTAAGCACTCCTTTGTTATCTGCTTTTCTGGGCTGGAACACAGTTATTTCCTACTTGCATCCAGGCTCTTGCGTGGGAGCCTTTCAGTTGGTTGTGACATGAGCGCTAACTCTTGTCGTAGCCTTTTATGGCGCCATTACTCGCTTTCTGAAAAGAGAAAAAGCACTCGCTGACAACCAGACACCCCCCCCTCCCCTCCTCCCCCAACACATACATACACACACATATATACACACACATATATACACACATACATACACACACATACATAAACACACATACATACACACATACATACACACACATACATACACACACATACATACACACCAAGCAACACACAAGTTATATAACGGTTGAAAATACTTTTATATGACTAGATTTGGTTATAAAGAAGTTTACTCAACATAAAAGTATGAAAATGTGTTACTAGGGACACACAGAAACGCGAGCATGCGGGCGTGCAATAATACGAGTTTACTTTTGCGGGCGTGCATGCCTGACGCTGCTAAGGTTGATGTTTTAGGGCGGTGGGGGTGGACTAAGGTTGCATTTTCAATGTTTTTTAAAGTTTGTTTGTCGTAAATAAGGCCATCAGATCACCAGAGTTATTTAAAATAGGTTGTACTTATCAGTAAAAAGTGTATCTATTACTGTCCTTGTCTTCTCACATGCATTCGATCAACTACGTTCCATTTTGTTGATGTTAATGCCCTACTCTCAAGTATTTCTGAAGCCAGAAATTTCATTACTGCAGCCAGGCAACCAGGTGCAACGGTACCAACTCCCTTGTCTAGCTGCTGTTCGGGCGGGACTTCTCCTTTCCTTATTGTAAAAAGCTCTGCGGTATCTTCTAATAATTCTCCTAAAAATTTGAATTAGTTTGTAATGAGCTTCCATTTTTAAGGGTCATTCAGTCAGGTTGCCTTATGCCAATGGCGTTCATTTTACAGCCCCGAGCTATTTAGTTTTATTTACTTTAGATTTCACATTACTTTTCTGACTATCCAGGCTGTATAGTTCCATTTAAACATATATACCACCTTCTTTCCCATTAGATACGGCTTTCGGTTTCCCTGATACTTCCTGATTTGAGTTTGACTTGGGCAGCATTCAACTCTTGAAATCCGGAATGAAAACTCGTTGCCTCTCAATGACTCAGGTGTACATAGTAGAAATTGAGAGCAGAGGAAAAAGAATAAATGGAACCGTGATTAGTTGATTGACATTGAATTGAAATTGAGTTAAATTGGAATCAAAAATCCACTGAAGTGGAACCGAAACGGAATTGAAATGGAATTGAAATGGATGCAAAACGGATTCTAATCGAAACCAAAACAGAACCGAAATGGAATTGTAATGGAATTGAACTAGAATCGAAAAAAACCAAAGCGGAAAAGAAACGGAATCGAAACAGAACTGAAATGGAGCCGAAACGGAACCAAAACAGAACCGATGTGGAACTGAACCGGAATTGGAAGTAAGTCAAATACTAGACCCTCACTGAGCGGACTCTCCGCACTGTTGCTGAAATTAACTACTTGGAAAGGTTTAATCTACTACTCGTGCTTCCAAAGCGGGCCCTCTGTGTCCTATCTCTAATATACATGCATGTCATCGTCAATCTAAAATGACACTTTTCTGTGGCAATGTGCTTCATTTCGAACAGTCAGATATTTACCATGATCAAAACATTCACCCTTTTCGAAAATTTGCCATTACTTTCACTTATTATACCATGAGCAAACCAGGTATTTTGGTTATTCATTCCATAAAACAAATGGATAAACAACAACATAAGTTACCGCGAAGATTAAAAGTTTACTTTTAGTCGTTTCCCTTTGATTGAAAGTAAGAAGTCTGCCCAGGTAATCAATAAGCAGTTCCAAAGCGTCTTAACGGCAGCCTATCAAGCATTTAAGTCGCCTTAAATGCAACATAAATGCTGTTTTTGGCCCAATATACGGCTGCTTTACTGCAATGCTACAAAAAAAACAACCCACTCAATTCCAATCCCCCCAACAAAATTAATCTTAAATTAATAACTTCTAATTTTGATAATGCTTCCTTAATGCTATTTTGCATTCGAAATGCTTATTACAGGCTACAAGCATTTAAATAGCATTTGAATTCTAACTTTACAACAGATAGCATTCAAGATGCTGATATAATGTTAATATAGTGCTTGAAGCATCTGAAATGCAGATTTAGGGTTAATATACTGCATATGCTAATGCTTATTGGTTACTTGGGTAAGAGTGAATTGCGGCATAACCCGCCAGTACTTTCACTACTGGTCAAATTCTTGGTCTAACATGCATGTTTATAGCATGAGATAAGCCCTCTCACCGTCGACAAGGTGAAAAATTTGACCCGCGAGAGGGTATTACTTTTGTCTTCGTTATAGTGGGGATAAATAATAAAACAGAGATTGGATAAGGAAATTAGAACAAACTTCAACAATTCATTTAAAACAAAGTATCTGAATTTCTAAACGAAATCGTAAACAAAGATTCATATGTCAATTTTTTGAAACGCTTAGCTTCCCCAAGCAAAGTAGGCATCACCCTTATGTTTGGGAAATGTTATGGTTCTAGTTTGCAAGGAAGTGCTGGGAGTTTTGTGAAATTCTTGTTTAAATCTTTTTATACCTTATTTAAAAAAAAAACTAAATACGGCGTTATGATTATCGCTGCCTTTTTGCTTGCTCTGTTATAGAAGAGATATTTATTCCAGTGAATCAATTTTGATATAACTGTTTTAGCTATTAAAATTTTTGTTCCGAAAAAAAAATCAAATATTTAAAATAAAAACGAGCTGGCTTCCAAGTTGATAAATTTACATCGGGTTAATTTATAATATTGAAACGATTATCATGCACAACTTTCCATTTTCCCCTAATTTAAAAAATAATGCTCTTAAAAATATCTGCTACAAATATCACTTATTGAATAAAATATATGAGCTTCCTGAAAGGAACTGTTTTAAACGGAGGCACATTCATCCTGCTTAGCTCACAAATGAGCATCGAATGTACTTTAAAAGTCCTACCTCTGATGTTGCCGCTATCTCTTCTTGTGTAAGCACTTTAGTCATGCTTGTAGAAACACATTTCCGAAGGGTGAATTCTGGAATAGCTCCGAACAAAGCGGATTCGAATAATACCTCGTTCAGAGGAATTTGCTCCGACATCGTTAAATTTAAATATTTTCTTCAGAAATGCTCAAGGGCTGGATCCTTCACTTACAAGTTTGCAAACATGATTGGACACATTTCAATCATTGACGAGCCTAATCAGTTTAATCAATTTAATGCAGTTGTGCCTCACAATTCAATTTGCACATCCTTTGTTCCAATTTCCGTCAATCTGCAATCATGTTTCCTCCAACACTAGTCACAATGAATGCAAATTGCTCCTGTCCCATTCACCTACTGCCACAAAATAGAACATGCACGCCTTAATGGGTGAACGCATTAAAGAGTCCTCTTCAACATCTTGAGAAATCGTTCACCTCCACCCAAAAGGCACCATCCGTTCAATTTTCTTTTCTCCTACTTCAAAACCAGAAACAGGGAAAAAGCTTTCCCAAGTTTTGCTCTCACGTGACCGCCGCCTGCCAAAGTTGAAAACGCTCCTAAAAACTGTTCTCTCTTTTTCTCTCCATCTGCCTCTTATTTCAGAATCCACCTCCAAAAGAGCAAACCACAACAAACAAAGCTCCTCTCGTCGCAGCTTCAGCACCAACAACAACCGGTTCCAGTTTCACATCACAGCCTCCGCCACCAGCAGCAGCAGCGGCGGCCTCGTCATCACTATCATCATCATCATTATCGTCAGCAGCGGCTCCACTCCAAGCGCCCACAACTTCGACCGTCATTGCAGCATCCAAACAATCAAAACATCGAGAGCATCAACCCGAACCAGCAGCGAACCCACCGACGCCAACGATGGATGCCGGTGGCGGTCCAGCAAAGCACTCAAACGAAAGCGAGAGTTTGCGCACTTCCCACCGCGAGAGCGTGAGCGACTTGGTGAGAAAGAGTGACGAACCCGCCGCCCTCGCCGAAGAGCTCACCACTGCTGCTGCTGCTGCTGCCGCTGGAGATGGTGGAGACGGCGATGGAGCGTTGTCTCAGAGGATCAAAACAAAATCGTCACCCGAAGAACTCAGTACCGATCTTACCGTCTCAGGTGAAGCAAGCGTAGCGTCGGAGCAGCATCATCTGCAGCCAGCATCGTCGGGACGTCTGGCGGCAGCAGTTAGTTCGAACAGGTACGCGCGGTGGTTTACTTTCTTGCAAGTTTTGTTTGAGAATTTTCAAGTAGTTTTTGTTTTGCGAAAACATTGTCGAAAGTTTTTTTGCTTTTAATTTGTTATCTACGGAATCTGCACAAACGCGGCGCGCTGTTGGTGAGTGTGTTTGTGTTGGCGGGTGTGATTGTGGCCGTACCTGAGGTGGGTGGTTACGGGGTCGAGCCTCCGAGAATAGTAAAAAAAGTTGTGGACCCCTCGGGTCTGAAATGGCGCCTTGCAGTGTCCTGTGAATAATGCATCACGGTGAAGTTTGGTGTTTTGTGTGAGGAAACTGTCAGCTATCGGGATGATTGTGATAGTCGGCGGAAGCTTACGGCAGTGCAGGGTTCCTAGGAAATTTATTAAGTGCTTTAAGATTGTTCGCTGGTTGTCGCAGCCGTGTGGATAAAGGCTGAAATAAAGTGAAAATTGGCTGGGAAGGTTTTGGTTGCGAAATCTGGTTATGTGACGGATTGAGAGGATAGAACGTCGTACGTTCAATTGATAATACCGTTGATCTGTTACGAAGAAATTGCTAGTTCAGCCATAGAAAATCGTAGGTAACTAAAGTGAAAACTTGAAATCTTCGAAGGATAGCTGTAAAAGTCCCTCGGATTTACTAAAGGCATAAGATACTTGTTTCTCAAGACTGTTCGCTTTCAGTGTAAGTGAGTTAATTTTCATTTGGTCAAATGGAAATCATCGTGCAAGGAATACTGCAAGGAATCACTGTTAGTGAACTTGTTTTGTCGTTGAAATTGATGTGTTTTACATTTTTTTAGGAAACGTGCGGGTGGTTTCTAGTTTATTTTTAGTAAAACAAAACTTGTCTTTCGGCAATTTTTAAATTCAATTCTTTGATTTTTGAGTGATTTTTATCAATACAAAATTTTCGAAATTTTCAGTTTTGGTCTTATTTTAAAACGAAGAGAATGTACCATTCTGGTTATTTCTATAGGTATCACATGCTTTATATCATAGAAAATACACACGAGATATGTGACTTAATTTTTCTTCCTTATTTTCGTGGCATTTATGCTTATTGCTCAGCTTCTAACTTAGTATTCGAAATAGATGAACAGTTACTATTTGAGAGATCTCATTGCCTGTTCCAATTCTGCATTAGTATGATTTTGTAGCAAGTTCAGTCATACACTTTGTCCAATAATATAAGATTTATTTTAAAAAGGTTCTTGAAATTCGTATGTTTTTGAAATTCAAATGGCTTAAAGCAAATTGGTTCAAATCTTGAGTCAAATATAGACGAATTTCACGTCAACTCGTCTTCGTGGTTGGCAGAACTCTCTCATAATCTATGTCTTTGCAAGCAACCTTTGCATACTTTGTTTTTTCAAAATTTATCCAGACTACCAATTTGAAAAGGGCTTAAGTTTTTCAAACGATTTTTTTTTAAATCAACATAACTCAAAAAATAAAAGACTTACAAAAAGAGTGAATTACTTTTAGAAAATTGTATGAATTTAAAAAAAATGCAAATCTTAGAATTAGACGAAATTTTCGTTTAATATTTAATGTTTAAAGCAATATAATTGTCTAAAAGTTTGCCAAACATTGCGAGATGAGCACTTTTAATGAAAAAAAAGTTGTTCTAATATCAAATTTTTCATGTCGTATTTTTACCGTGCATCACGCAAACTCGTCTAGTTATGGTCTTCAACACCCCTACAGAATCCAAAAAAATTTAGCAGTCATAAAGAATTGAATGTATTGAACATCTTTTCAAAAAACAATAGTCATCTAGACTAACATTTGAAAAGGGTAAAAAACATTCAATTTCCCTTTACATCAGTAAAACAGAACCAAAAATGTACGTTTAAGTAAAAGTAATTCATAACTGCTTGTTCGGATATTCTTATTTTTAGGGGCGATTCAAATATGGCGTCGTATATCTTGGGGGGGGGTGTCGTAAGGAAGGTCAAGATGTGTTACAGTACGTGTAAAAGGTATGGGAAAAATTGTCATAGAGGGCGGCTGATAAATCTTAACAATAGCGGACGTCATATTTGAATCGTCTTTAAATAAATATGCATCAAGTCTTATGAAATTAAAAAAATTCTAATTTGATAAGACTTGATGCATATTCGTTTAAAGATGATTCAAATAAGACTTTATATAAATTTTCGAAAGACTGTTCATGTCAATGATAGGTTTTAGCTTGGTTTTGATTTTAGTTATTATTTATATGTACATTTTCACGTGTTAGTAATTAACATAACTTCATATATTTAAATTATAAAACTTTTTTAGCTTAGCTTAGCTTAGCTTAGCTTGACAGACTGCACGTTTCAATGGTTGATACTGCGTGAGTTATTAGAATCAGTGAAATTGCACAATTAATCAACTGAACGGGGGCTGAGAGTACCGACCATTCTCACTGTACACGTTTCAGTGACTCAATTTCTTTAATAATCAATAGCGGCGCCGGCCACGTCCTTGCAATCAGTTGGGAATGGGGAAGGAAAGTTAGTGTGACCTTTGCTGTTTAGGGACCGTGTTTACCTCTGCATCCCTACAAAGGTCACAGCAAGGAGGTTTTTCTATGCTAGTAGGGTAAGGCTCAATGGATCAGGATTCACCTTGATAACCCAGTAAACACAAGATCGCATATAATAACGGATATGAGTATAACGTGGAGGCGATATGCGTACATTTAGCATGGAGTTAAATGAACGAAAGAACGCATATCGCCTCCACGTTGTACTCTTATGCGCTATCATATGCGATTCTGTGTTGACTGGGAAGTGATGTGATCATGAATATATTATTCATAACATGAGATGAGATTATTTATGCAGGTGAAAAATAAAGTTATACAGGGACAAAATGGCTTACAATTACCTGTTTCGCTCCACGTTTTAGAGAGCACTTACCACCTCTCAATTGTTCTTTGCGGGGTCCGACTGGTTAGCGTTTTGCTTCCTCCAAGGTATACGGGTTATCTAAATGATGCCCATCCAGACCCGCCATGCTTGCCCCATATTGCATTGCTCGCGGTCAACAAGGTTTTCCACCTCTGCCGATTTTTACCTTAGCCGATTTTTACAACTTTGACGTTCACAAAATTCTGCGCTTCAATCCGGTATGCCCAATTGGTATACTCCCGCGCGTGCTAGACCGTTCCTAAAATTGTACTATTTATGCAAAAATTTCCGTCAAACGATGCCAGAACTGTAACGCGAGTCCAGTTTGGCACAATTTAAACAAATCCAAAATACAAAGTTCCAATTTTTTATAAAGTTCTAGAAATTTTCGAATACAACTTTTGCAATGAAAATCACAGCACAAAATTTCCATTTTGGATTTGTGCTCACTTGATTTCACACTCAAAAAGCCAAAAGTTGTAACCATTTTTTTTAAATCACGAAAACGGCGTGATCTCAAGATACAAAAATTTGTCTATCTTTAGCTGAGCGGATTCTAATTCATAGGTGTTTTTCTCCAATTTGGGAATCACTCGCGAAAAATATTCAAAACTCTATATTTAATTCATAAAACTTTCTCATACAAAGTAAATTTCTTTGGATTATCCCTAGAATCAGTAAAGTTTTTAAGCTGACATTTGATTTTCTGAAATAGGTACAAAGCAATGGAATTTCTGTACACCAGGTTTTGTCTTTACGTGGCTATTTAACTCCTGCAGTTCTTTTGACATGTTTGCATACTGTTCAGCTGATGTGAGGCAGAAATTCCGTTTTGTAATACATTTATTTGTCTGTTCAACTGCCCAGTCATATAATTCTCGAGGGGTTTTGATTTTGTTTCCATATTCTTGAGCAAGGCTTGCTCTCTTTGCTTTTGCTTGAGAGTACCACCAATAGCATCACATGTACCTTTCCCATGAGACATTGCAAAGAAGTGCCATTTTGCTATGGATTCTAAGACTTGAAATTGCACAACCTGGCAAAGTTCTTTTTGTTCTTATAATGAGCCGCGGCTCCACCTGACATGAAAATGATTTTTGAGCAATATATTGAATCTTATTTAATGAAATCTAGCAATTTTGATACAAACAACTGAACTGCTATTAAGTCATGTTTATTATTATGTAGAAGATACCACTCATCGTTGCAGGCACAGCCATAAGGCAGAGGATCATCCTCTACGAATGATTTGATCAAGTTCGACATCTGCCTGTATTCAATTTAACACTGTCTGAAGGGCCAAAAACGGATAGGCGGACTCGTAAGCAGAGACACTTACGCGTAATCCACGGGATAATGAGAATCTCCTTCCAATGCTAGAATCCTACAACCTAATGTCGAACAAGCCATCAAACGTGAGGACTTCCCAATGAGTGGGTAGAAGAGCTCGCCATCAATTCACGAATTGTTAATGACAGGGAGTTGGCAATTCCACTCTCCCCATCCAAATTGCTTCAATCCGGTGCTCTGATGGTCCCTTCCCAACGCTTTTTATTTGATGTATAATATAGTGATGTTCATATAATAATGTAGAGTATTTTTCTTTATAATAATAATCTTACCTTCCCTGGTCTACCTGGTTGTAAATAATACAATATGATGAAATAACTGAAACAATGATAGACATATGAAAATTATATGCTGCTTGGTGCCTCATTACAGCTCAATCATTGGTAATTGAATGTAACTCCGCAATGTGAAACCTTTTTTGCCAAACCATTTCGTAATTAAATGAAGTATAAACATGCATTATGGCATTTAAGTTTATACTAAATAATAAAAAAATATGTACGTATTTATAACATATGGGTCATAATCAGCAGAATTGAAAAGCATTAATTAATATTAATAATATCCAATGATCTAATTTAATAGAAAAGAACCTTGAGCTACAATGACAAAAAAATAGCTATACTATCTGGAACAAACTTCCTTGTACCCCTGAAGCAGATAAAATTTAATTAATATTTTTATTATTTATAATAATAATTTCAATATGTTTTTAATAATATACAATGATGAAAATAATACGATGTTGCAATAAAATACTAAATAATGTATATATAATTATAAAATGCAGCCATTTGCGGCAGCGGTGTTAGTTGCTTTAAACTCTGAAATAACGGAAATTTCCAATGTGATATAATGAAACATAGTTGATCTCCTGGCAGCCGTTTTGCTAGGAGAATGTAAGCAAACAATAAGGCGAAATAAATTCCCTATGAATATGATTATTGCCTAAAAACGGAAGCTTAATAAATCTGAAATAAAAAGAAATAAAAATAAAAACACGAGGAAATTTGATTTATCCGCTAACTTTTGTTTCCCACTGGGCCCATAAATGATTCTTTATGCCTGTCTAATAGAAGATGTAAAATCAATGTTAGGTTTTGTATTTTTAATTGTCTTATGATAAAGAAGGGAAAAAATTGCATTAAAAACCATCGTATCTTTTCATATACATAGCGTGAGTACGGTTGGCTTAGACTCACAACGATGTATAAATGCGAAGCTGAGAATAGCATTAAAAATATTGTGAAGGTTTTGTGATAATATAAAATTATAATAACCATTACACTTGTTATGTCTGCAGATTTTGGTCCTGCTACAATTGTAAACGGACTTGCATTATCATAGCCACGAGGGAAAAAATAATCTTAAATTATCATACCTGAAATTGGCACTGAAATTATTATTATCTGAAATTAGCACCGTCGGAACGTATTAAGAATACTTCCATTTTTCGGGGCAGGGTAAGATTTCAGCAAACTACCTTACCGGGTCGCGCTGCCGATGCCAGGACAGACCGCACCTCCTTGGTGGACACAGACGCTCGGCACGCACCTTCTCAATCTAGCTGAAGTCATAAGGACAACAGTGCCCAGGCTGCACTACCAGCTAAGTACGCAACCCTTAGCTGGCGGTCTTTGTCATCTCTTGACCCGTGGAAGCATGAGGTAGGAACTTGTGAGGACCAGGGCTATGTAGCGGGGACGCACGCTCCCTGACCATTGTCGACTCACCATTTTGCAGCCCACTGAACTGCTATTGAGTCATGGGTCAATACTTCAGATATTATGTTAAAGTTTTTGTTTTCCAATGTATTGTCCTTCTTGTAATAAACTTCAAAAGGGTGTATAGTTGCTTGAGCATTATTCCAATGGTACCTCTGACCAACATTTTGAATGAAAAAAAGAAAAATTACTAAAAAATCAAAAAAACAAAATTATTATTTCTTCTTCTTTGGAGAATTTTTGTTTTGCCGAAAAGAATATTATTCCTTATAAATGAAATCATGAGTTATAAGCCTACCAAGTTTTTCAACAAAATACGGAACAAACTCGTCTACAGGCTTTATAACCACAGCTGAAAAACAACATCTTCTTTGCCATCCCATTCTAATACTGATGGAAGTTCTCTCTCGATACCTTCTGTAGAAATACATTTTTCACATGGAGGGAAATAACAATCTGTAGTTCTGATTGGGATACTGAAAAGAATTTTGTCAATTATTTCTTTTTGTGGATAAAATTTTGCAATATTAATCATCAATTTAACATTTTCATGAATGGTGCAAACACATACATTATGTGTGCCCGCACTATCCAGAAGTATGCAATGTTTAAGTCTGAGTTGAGTAAATGAAATAAATCCATTTTTATAGGTCTTAGCATATTTCTTCAAAAATCATGTATGCTTCTTTCAAAGACATCATAAATAAACGCTTCTGTACATGTTCTCTCTTACCATTCCGAATTTCAGAAACATAATCATTAGTTCCTGGCATAGCCCTACTGATTTCATCGCTGTCGAAGAATTGTAAAACATTTTGCCTATCGCCATCACTTAATTCATGACCACTTCGTGATGCAGCAGTACAAATAATACTGTGCTAGAACTCACTAACGATTTCATTCACTGACCATGACTTGGGAAGCACAGCTAAAACATTTAATTGATCACTTATGTTGTAGTAGAGAATTGAACTTTTCTTGGAACTGCATCATCATTTCATCGAAAGTTTCCACTTTATCTGCATCGTCTGGATTCATACCAAACAAATTTTTACAAACTGCTTTGGAGATTAATTCTCCAAATTATATTATATTATACACTCCGTATATTCCTCGACGAAATTGGCGATATGCTCAAGGTTTGAACTTTTGAATTGAATTTATTCACATTATGTGGACCTTGCAGCTTATCCGAGGATGCAATTGACTCCAGCTGTACCGCTTCTGTAAAATAGAATACACCGTGTCCAATATATTCTCATACAAAATAAAACTCTTTTTATTTCAAATCGATAATCCAGATTTTATTGATAACTTTGCCCATTATATTGCAATATAATACTGATCAACTACAGCATATGTTTTGGAATAACACCGCCTTTAACCTTCTTGACCAGCTCCAGACGTTTTTCGAAACCGTCACAGGCGGCACGCACGACTTCCATCGGCATTTCGTCCCAAATTCGTTTGATTACGGTTTTGAATTGGTTCATATTAGACGCCCTGTGGTCATTTACCTACGCCAGCATGTATGACCATACGAAATAATCCAAGGGGTTCAGATCTGGTGAACAGGGAGGCCATTCATTCTTGTCCAAAAAGTCGGTCAAATTTTCTCGGCACCAGCCCTGAACGAGATTTGCAGTATGCGATGGCGCTCCGTTCTGCTGAAACACATAGTGATCATCTCCAAACACCTCTTGTACATATGGCTTGACAACTTTCTCCATAACTTCCGTTTTATAATGTACGGCATTCACTTTAATGCCTTTTTCGATGAAAACCAGTGGTAATTTGCCTCGCTTGCAAAGTCCTCCCCAAACCATCACTGACGCAGCACTTTGGAACCGTGGAATATTCCTATCACTCTCTGGAACAGTTCTCGAAGAGAGAGCCCACAATCTGTCGTTCTGGACATTGTGGGATTGTTGCAAGACGAATAACTTTTCGTCGGAAAAGATAAATTCTTTCCCACCGTGCCGCGACAGACTTGCTCTTTCGAGTCGTTTCTGCTTGGAAGGTTCCGAAACTCCGTGAACCTTACATACGTTTCTTGAAAGCTTGGAATCCGAGGTCATTTTGCAGTATATTGTGCATTGACGATCTCGAAACATTCAGATCTGCGGCCATTTTACGTACAGAGCGCTGTGATTTTCGTCTAATCCGTTCCCTGACCACTTTGACAACTCGTGCAGTCCGCACCGTACGAGTACGACCGGATCTCTTCCGGTCATCCAACGAGCAGGTGTCACGGTACCTTCGGATGGTTCGGTACACAAAATCCCGCTTTACTCCGAGGTTTTTCAAATTTCTGAAAATAACGCCCGGGCGCTCACCTTTCAAAAACTTTCTTATCACCACAGCACGAAACTCCTTCATCGCTGGTAAAAGATAAACACCGAATGAAAACAATCGGACATTACCTAAAAGCGTTTGTATAAAAATAGTGCAAAACTACACCAACACATACGTGAAGCATGTTGAGTAGTTGCACGACACCAATGCAAGGAAAAAGTCTATCAAAATATATTGGACACGGTGTAACTAAAAAGTTATTATTGACATACAATATGTTACTCAAACACTTTGACACAGATTTAAATGGTGAAATTATGGAGAAAAAAATTACCTAATGTATCATTCGATTCCTGATGACTAGTTGACGGTTGTTGGTCCTTGAAATCCTAATCACAATTTGCTTCGTTTCCATCTGAACGCCTCTTTTTAGTGGTAGGATTCCTAATGTGCGTCAAAATTCCACGGTTTGACTCAAAAATACGCATTGTTTCATCCAACTTGTGGTCATATCCCCAGGAATGTATTCTTCATAGATGATATGTTACTTAAGTTCTTTTGGCATTTAATTCTGATACTTATACCACTTTGTTCCATTATGATATTCTCCTTTCACAATTAATCATGTAACTATGATCACTGTTATTATGACGTCTTGCTTAAGTAGTAAATTATGTGGGTAGAAATAATGTATTTCATTCAAATCTAAGATCACTCAAGTGATAAAATGTACTGTACAACCTGTGGAACATTTTATCATTTGAGTGTTCGTAGGTATACCTTAGAAATTTTTACAGTATTCGGTAATTTTTTACCGAAATTTCCACAGGTGGACGTTTGGGTATTTGTTCGGTAATTGAATCAATTACCGAACGTTCGGTACTCGAATTTTTTGATGAATAGGAAAAAAAAAGATTTAGAAGATCTAAGGTTTATCGTTATTTTTTAATGGAATTTCAAAATATATTATAGTTTGTAGACACGATGTTTGTCTATTTTTATATCGGACGATCAATCATGTTCACCGGTCCAAATTGGCTCTTATTTATTTATTTTTTGATATAATTCCAACTGACTTAACGTCTTATTGAAATGAAATGAGGAAAAGCCATTTGGCGTAAAAATCCTCTATCCCTAAACCGTACACTACATTAATAAATAAGAATAGAAGGAATACAAAGTCAGTAAAACAAAACACACAAAACTTTCCAGTAAAATTTAAATAATCTTTCGTGATGGAATCAGTCGTCCGGTAACCTTTCCATCCAACTACGCTGAATCCGGTGACGGAAGGTCTCAGCGGAATAGTTGAAGCGAATAGGGTTCATTGATGCGTGACGACATGAATCGAATAGGATCGTGTTGGCCGTAGTTTGCAGCACGGGTTCCGAGGTGCAGAAAATTTCTTGTTCGCAGAACTCGTTCAGGAGCGCTGTTGAAGAGTTCGGCCGGAGTTCTTGGAGAGTCGGTTTCACCTAGCAGCACTTATGCCACGAAGACTGCTTGCATGACTGTACGCCTATTCTCTAATTTTTCAACCCCCAAAAGGAACAACCCCCCGCACCCTGAAGACAGGATCCTCCCCCGCAGACACGGAGGGCACCAACAAAAAATTTTTTTAGAACCGCCCCACCCCCCCCCCCCAGATTTTTAATTGGGCCCCCACACCAAGGCCCAAATTCCGGAAAAACCACAGCCGAAAAGTACAATGATTTCAGACAGATGGGATCACGAAACTCATCAAAGATCTTAATCATGAAACCGAGCTGTCTGTTGGCTTTGATAATCACATCCGTGTAGTGTTGTCTAAATATCAAACCTAAAAGTCAAGCGTGATTCCAAAGTCACGAACAGTATTAACTTTCAGCAGACGCTGGTTGTTAATTATATAATCAAATGCAATTGGGTTCGACTTTCGGTGGAATCTGATAACGAAGCATTTGCTAACACTCTGAGTGAGGCAATTCCTAGAACACCACTCTTCAAAGCCATTGATCAAATGCTGTAGTCGTAAGCAATCAGCGAAGAATCGCACAACCACATACATTTTCACATCGTCTGCATAGAACGACCTGCAGTTAGGTGGAAGTATCAGTCCAACCTCGTTGATGAAAATTGAGAACAGCAAAGGTCCCAAGTTGCTGCCTTGAGGCTTTACGCCCAACTTAATTACCGGTATACGTCGATAGTACGGACATCAACATTCTCACTTCAAATCGCATTAAAACTACAGATCGATCCGAAATCTAATACAACCAAAGAAAAGAGCAGAAGGTTGCTCTTTCTTTTGGTTATATTAGGTCTCAGATTCAACCATTAGTTTTTATGCAATTGCGATTTGAAGTGAGAAAGTGGATGAACTATCGAGGTATACTTGTAGTAAAGTAGTTCGATTGAGCTGAGCCGATCTTCACACAGAGTAAGCATTAAACCAACGAACCAACGAAGTTATTTGACACGCCAAGTTTGTCTAAAGATCCAGAGCTACTGGATTGTCTTCCTCCAGGTGGCTTAACGCCACAAAACAAACGGGAGCATACGCGACGACACCCAAAGTTCATCAAAGAACACGGTTTTATCCGAGAGGTGCAACTCAATCTTAGATGCAGCAACATTTTGGTTTGGCTTCTGTGCAATGTGTGCACGATTAATAGATAGAAACAAGATTGACGAAGATTTAAAAACTTTACTACAAAAAGTTGGAAAGCGATGCAATTGATGGATTAAGATTCAAATGGTGAAAAAATATTTTTCAAAGATTAATTCGCTAGCGGAAGATTTTTCGATCATCTTAAATCTAGATTTGGATGTGTCGCACCACGAGGTTTTATCGCTGTCATCGCAAACACGTTCAGCCTTTGCTGGTGCTTTTTCGATCCATTTGCAAGGATAACCTTTACTTTATTTTAAATCAGCTGAACTCGGCTCGAGTGTTGCTATGCTTGCAACTAAATGAATGAAAATTTAATAGAACTGGCGCCTTCTGGTTGTTTTTTCCCGAATGAGTTTTGTTAAAAAAATATTTCTTGACTAAGGACGGGTTCAAACATGCTTCTTACCCGAGAAACGCAAATGTTTAGTGTGTTTTAGTTGCCTGGATAATTCTCATGTTTGGTTGAAATTTGTATTTCATTCGTATTGAAGCCCCCCTTCCAGAGATGGGAGGGCGGTTTAATTTTGTCTACATAAACCGGTCGTGAATTATACACTGAGTTTCGGCAGGGCTTCTTGATCCAATCGATCAATGCAAATAATAATATTTATTTATTTATTATGCCATCTTTGATGTAAAAATCGTACAGACTACTCTATTTCTAATATTCTTAATACTATTTCTAAATGTGCTTCTTTCTTTACTTATTTGGCAAATTTACCGAAATATTAACATCACCCACTTTAGATAGCGGATGTGAGCTGGGAGTAGATAAAAAGTTTTCGGGCTCATCCTGAAATTTACCAAAATCAAATGATGGAGGTCCTTACACACAAACTACGTCATACATAAGTCCATAAATGTTTATTTCGATATGAATGAAATGCATTCCTTCAGCAGTAAAATTATTAACTACGTTGAAATTCAAGTTGCTTATTACATACATTGTAAGCCCACCAGTTATAGTTGGGTATTATTTCTAAGGGGCAATTATCAGGTTTTAGTCACGTTTCACCAACAACAAATTAGTCAATAGATACATTGAAACTGCCAAAAAACAAAAGTATATTATCAAATTTCTGCATATTATTCAATCCTTGTACGTTCCATTGTGCAATGCGAATATTTGTGATGGTTGTCATAGTAACTTGAATTAAAATCATTAACATTTTCATGGTAAAAAATTATTTTACTGGCCATTTTAACATAAACGGATCAAAAATTACAAAGGACATACAAAAGTTTATGTACTGAGAGTATTGCTAACACACTTTCTTTTAGGAGAAGGGGTATCGTTAGGCGCAGAGACTCCAGTATAACGGTAAACCAGTTCGATCAAATCGTCTCTTGTTTTTGCAATTTCAGGTTTTGAGTTCTAATTTATTTTTATTAATACGTTCCCACCTCTACTGGACCAAACATACTTTATCTTAAGGTTTTCCTGATACCCTCTCATCTCATTCAAAAGCTCTAACGATAGTGGTGTTAGCTCATCGCGAAATGTGACTGTTGTAGGTTTGCCATTAATTATAAAATTGGGGTCGATTACCGTTGGCATCAATAGCCCTCATTCCTTTTTCTTACTGAAAATATACTTCTTAACATCTTCATCTTTAAACACAAAGCGAATATGAATTAATGAATTTTTAGGTTTGCCTTTGGAGTTCCGTCTTGAAACTGAAGTAATTGCATCTGCATCAACACTAACACCAAAACAAGTAATAATGTTATGGATAATTTCTTAGATGTTTTCATCTGTTAAAAATGGGACACCCAATACTACCGCATTATTACAATTTGTTTAGACAAAGTTTTAGACAAAAATTGATGAGTTATTTTAAGTATTTCCATTTCTCGTTTTAAATATTCCTTCTTCTTTTTCAGTTCTTGAAAATCAGTAACGATAGCGCTTGTTCGAAAGAAAATCTTGCGATTTCTCTATTGCAGTCGTAATTTGCTACACTTCACTCTTAAGATTTTGCATTTCATGGGATACAGCATTAGCAACTGTCCTCTTTAGTTCAACAACAAGCGATTCTACGATAGCCGATTTGTGATTCTGCATTTCAATGATCCTTTGATAAATACTAGAGCAATTGTGAGAGTAGAAGTACATCCTCTCTTTGATACGTCGCACTGCATTTCCGACAATATTGCGGCACTTATAATGTGCCTTAGAAAACAGTACATACACGTAATAATTTTACTAGCATCCTTCTCTACTTTTTGACATTCAACACAAATCATGCTTTCTTCATCCATAACGACCAGTTAAAACAACAGACGAATCCCAATCAGGAACTAAATGTAAATAAATAGACGGCTGCGAATGAACACAAAAAGCATTATGCTTTACTCTCACACATTCCAAAAAAACAATAAAAAAAAACCAAACGATGGTTCACAAATCAGCGAATTGTAGCTACTACACATGAAAAGGTAAATTGACTTCAATTGCAAATTACCATCAGCTCAGATCACAGCTGTTTGATGAGCCTCAGTGGACCGTTGTTATCGTACAACAGTTGCAATTCCTCAAATATTGTTCATAAAACTCTAAACCCCCAAACATTACCCCCCACCCATACACCACTCTTACCATTTTTCCCCCCCAAACTATTTATTCTATTATTTCTCATGAATTTCATTTCCTATTGGCATCAACAGAACCACGCATGTGAACTACTTCAGCACCTATGCACCAAAGCTCGAGTCAACGGCTAAATTTAACAAGCCGCCCGTTCACTCTATTTTTGCTAAATCTGCCAATACAATGATCCTTTACTTATGTATTTCACAATAGCTAGAGTAAAGCAGCACCAAATTGTGTGCACGAATAAGAGCTGCTATAGCACTTATACATAAAACTCAAACTCGATTATCCGTTCCCGCGTATAGAGCTAGCATACAACCATACAGCAACAACAACAGCCCAATTCAGCAACTCAGCAACCACACAATAATTATGTCCCTGATGGAGCGTTATTACACCAAAAATTTTTTGCTTTTTTCAACATATTTCCCGTACAATATCTACATCACTGATTGTGAATCATCTACAAACTATTACTCACGATCAAATCAAAGAACTCAATATAATTATTGGAATGTTTTGCACTATATAATTTCTATTCGAACATGATTGAATCAAAAACACGTATGAACTATACAACAGTGTTGCCAGAACTATAAACCCTCCCCCACCTTACTAACTTCCAAAAATCTCAAATAACCACAAAAACCCCCCCAACCAACAACACACAACACACACCACACTCCACTAACATATATCTTCACATTCCTTTTTCACTCATTTCCCCCCCCCACGAACCTAATTTCTTACCCCCTGCTAAAACCATCAGAAAAAAACACCCAAAATACCCAACAATTGCAACAAACCCCCCACACCAAACCTTTTTCCACCCCATCCGAGGCTAGGTTCCTCACCCCATTGTATCTATACCCAATTTAATGGTTTACCTCAGGTATTTCCCCTCCTCGCTCAAATACCACGCCAGTTACAACTATTCGCTCCTCCCGGGGTATTTTAATCATCGCCTTTCCCCCAGCACCACACATACTTACCGCAAGAAAATCCGAATACCACCAAACTCCCACTACACCAGTACACACCACAAAAGCAGCATCCTTCCAAATAACTTTTCCCAAGACATATTTTGCTTAATTTTTGCGACACACACGATACTACTTTTACCTAAGCCTAGGGAAACCCCAACACCTACCAACACTGCACCAAAATATCTCTCGAATAACAAAACTTGTTATTTCGGATACCTGACGTTTGCTTTCATTCGCTGAATAATTTTCTTTCGAGCTCTTAAATACCAAGCCAGTTATCAAGCTTCTCTCTCGGTATTTCATCTTATGCTGTGCTCTTAAATACCAAGGCCAGTTGTCAAGATAAAAATTAGGTATTCATACGTGATTTTTGCCTACTCGGGTTGTTTGTTTTTCGAAAAGAGTTTTGTTAAAATATTTTCGTTTGCTAATGTGTGAGTTCAATTATAGAGTTTTATTTTATTTTTTATTTTTTTTAGAATTTAATCCTCAGATTGGTAGTTCTTACCATCGTTTTTCTTTTTGCGAAGCAGCATTTCATAGACAAAATTTTTATCTTCAAACTACGCCGTATCCTGCCAGTGTGAACGTAATTTTCTCTTGCATAACCTTAAATTAACTTATTGTGCATAATGTAGCACTGAGAGTAGCTCAAGCATTCCCCTTTCTTGACTAAGAAGGCGTTCAAACTTCTATCAGAACATGCTTCTTACCCGAGAAATGCACATTTTGTGTTCCAGTTGCCGGGATAATTCTCATGTTTGGTTGAGATTTGTGTTTCATTTGTATGAGAGCCTCAATTTTTCATTTGTATCAGGGTCTCAAACTACCATAGAAACATTTTTTGCCTCGTAAATCCTCCACATGCCAAATTTGGTTTCATTTGTTTGATTAGTTCTCGAGTTATGCAGAAATTTATGTTTCATTTGTATGAGAGCCCCCCCTTGAAGAAGAAGGAGGGGTCTCAAAGCACCATTGAAAAAAATCTTGCCATCAAAAACTCCCACATGTCAAATTTAATTCCATTTGCTTGATTAGCTCTTGAGTTATGCAGAAATTTCTGTTTCATTTGTATGAGAACCCAACCTTCCAGAGAAGGGAGGGGTCTCAAACCACCATAGAAAAAAAATATTGCCTCAAAAAATCCCCACATGCCAAATTTGGTCCCATTTGCTTGATTAATTCTCAGGTTATGCAGAAATTTGTGTTTCATTTGTATGAGAGCTCCCCCTTAATGAAAAAGGATGGGTCTTGAACAACCACACAAAAAAATCCAACCTCAAAAATCCTTCACATGCCAAATTTGGTTCCATTTGCTTGATTAGCTCTCGAGTTATGCAAAAAATTGGGTTTCATTTGTATGGGAGCCCCCCCCCCCCCTTCACTTAAAGAAGAGGGAAGGGTCTCAAACCACCATAGAAAAAAAATCCTACCTCTAAATACCCCCTCATTCCAAATTTAGTTCCATTTGCTTAATTAGCTCTCGAGTTATACAGAAATTTGTGTTTCGTTTGTGTGGGAGCCCCCCCCCCCCTTAATGAAGAGGGAAGGGTCTCAAACTACCATAGAAAAAAATCCTACCTCTAAAAACCCCCACCTGCCAAATTTGGTTCCATTTACTTAATCAGTTCTAGAGTTTTCCAGAAATGTGTGTTTTATTTGTATGGGAGCCCCCCTTTCCAGAAGAGAGAGGGATCTCAAACTATGATAAGAACCTGCCCCAAAAACCATTGCATACAAATTTTCACGTCGATCGGTTCAGTAGTTTCCGAGTCTATAAGGGTGAGACAGACAGACAGACAGATAGACAGGCAGACATAAATTCATTTATATATATTGGTATAGATTAAATTCAATTATTTGCTTAAAGCGACAACTTCTTCGAAGATACGTTGCTTCTAATGTTTTAGTTTTATATGTAGCGGTGCGTCATTCTCCAAGCTAGATAGCTAGAAACTCTAGAACCATTTTTGGATTACCTAGGGAAACTGCCCCCATATTAATCTCATTGTTCCTATATTCATCCTACGATGAATCAAACAATTGGGCAGTTGAAGGATTGGTTTCGTTTTCTAATAATGTTTGCTTACGTTAAATAACTACAACAAACATTACTAACTAATCCTGTCACGTGTATATCGTTTTATTTCAGGTAGGATGAATTGCAAAGTGATGAGATTAATATAGGTACATCTTCCCTATATCTGAAAACATCCAAATTATGCCAACACTCACTGCTTACGCCTTACTCTCTTAGTTATTATAGTCAAATTCATCATTTTTCCGTCGGCATTAGTTCTTTCTAAAAGTGATCACTGAATGTGATTGTCATCCTACGATACAACGTTTTCTATTACGATAAACATTGAATCCTTTGATCACTATGTAAGCATCGCCAAAATGCGTGTAATCCCGAAATAACGTGTCAATACACACCACTTCAAATGCTGCCGATTGAACCAGTAATCCGCAGAGCTGCGAGCGATTTGCAACGGAACAGAGCTGTCACCACGTAACCGATTTGTGCCTGCGGCAGTCAACATGACCAGACCCAGACTGGTAAAATTTATGTGTTTGGTCGGATCGATTTATGACATTCAAACCGCATTGGTGAAAGAGTGACAATAACCTCCTAAGTGCTTAACGGTGGATTGAAATTCCGGTTGTTGTGCGGTAGTTTTTTTTTTTGTCGATGGGACGAAATAATTTGAATGTAAAGTCAGTGCACTCTGAATGTGCTTCGGGAAGTATAAGCTTCCCACTTTCAAACAGAACGTGAAAAACAAGCATGGACATCCATTTGCTTGCATTGCACAGCAGTTGTAGTTGATACGTGTGTTTGATTCAGGAAGGAAGACGACGACGACGATTGAAAGTGGCTTGCAGCAGTACAACAGGACCTGTTAAGTTCAGTGCGATGGCAAAGAAGGATACAGCTGAGTGAAGGAAAAAATATAACTTTTGCTGAAAAGGGAAACTTTGAGCTACATTCAGCTACGTGTACGGGGATAACTGGAATGGAGCATACACATTGTGGGATAAGGATGTTTACTACTAGTATGTGCACGATGTTCACTAGTTTAGTTGCACGAAGGCTATATGTTTTCCACGAAGTGGCAATACGAATCTTATGTGAGGGAGGAACAAACAGAATTTACTTTTCTTCGTGAGAATAGAATAGAAACCATACAATGTTGATTGGTTCCGGTGAATTTTCTGCCATTGGCATTTGAAGCTGGATTGATTTCTAT
Source organism: Aedes koreicus (assembly GCA_024533555.2). Classification (NCBI taxonomy): domain Eukaryota; kingdom Metazoa; phylum Arthropoda; class Insecta; order Diptera; family Culicidae; genus Aedes; species Aedes koreicus. The sequence goes on along the minus strand of JAHHFK020002478.1, from coordinate 524,896 downwards.
CATGCTGATTTCTCACTGACTTCAGCATGTGCAACTTTTAACAACTTCATTTCCCATAATTCCGGTCAAAGAATTTCACTTTTCCTTAACAAACAAACCACATTGCACGTGTTATTACTTCATCGTCAACTCGTCTTCGGTTACGGTAACCTCGAACTCCTCGCCACACTTGCGGCCGAATGTTTATTTTCCCCTTGGCCACATCAAATCTACTACTCGTACACACATTGCTTGCTTACTTGCCATCTAACCAGAGCTTGTGTGACAGGTACCAGAAGATACTGAATGTCGATGGTGAAAAATTTACTTTCATCAGTCCGTAATGGCTGCGACAATCAAGGTAGCGCTCTTTCTGTGCACCGAGACCAGGTTTTCCACTCAATTATGCGGTCGCCTTTTTTTTTGCTGCTGCTGTTGTCTTGGACAAAAACAGAAAAGAAAAACCCCGATCTCGACGCGAGATGCTTCCAAGTTTGATTTGCAGCAACACTGCCCGGCTTGAGCTTGGGCGCACCGGGAGCGCTCGGAGAAACGGTTGTGCAATTTATGTCCGGCCCGGGGCGATGCCGACGAGACAACGGTGAAGTCTGTCACCTTTTTTATGGGCGTAATATCGACCGGACTGGGTTTCGATATGAGCAGCGCTGAGAGGTCTAGGAGGTCTATTATTACGGCCAGTTGGTGCTGTGAAAAGTGTCGCGAATGGCTGGTTGGTTGGCTGCTGCTACTGAAGTGGTCGAGTCAGTTCGGCAAAGGGCGCATTAGTGGTTGAGATTGAGTGATAGCTATATGCAATTGTTCAGATGGTGTGAATAGATTGATTGACTGCTGGGCGTTATGTGTGGCCGAATTGTGTTGAGTGCCATTACTTAATTAGATCGGTGGTGGATTGATTTGATACATTACAATGTCTTAAGGCCAAAATTTGATAAGAATATGTAAAATGGTTGAACTTAAAATTTGAGGTTTTTTTTCCTTATGAGCGATTGCGTTTCTGCTTTGGTTAGGAGAAATAAACCCAATTTAGAAATTGGCATGGAATTAAAAAAAAATCTTTATGCAATTTGACTTTATTATCAAAATTTATTCTGATTTCTTAATTTGTTTACACGGTATTTTACCTCCCAAAGCCTTAAGTCATACCACCTGTACATGAAAATTGATGGCTCTTATCAATTTAATCTACAAGCATCTTCACGAGAGCAGGGGCTGTGCTTGTTGCAATACAGGATAGGCCCAAATAAGTGACGCATGAAACAAAGACTGCATCTCCCACGAAAAGACGAACAATTTACATATTTATTTATTCATTTGAATTCCGGTAAAAAAATTACCGGAACTTGTCAAATTTTACCGAAATCCGTTAAATCGGATAACCGAACGTTCAGCTGTTGAATGTTTGGTAAAAAATTATCGAATACCGTAAAATTTTCTAAGTATGTACGTAAGAAAAAAAGTTTTATTCTCAATTCAATGAAAAATCTTGAAATGCATAAATTTATGAAGCAATAGGAAAAATTTCATCTTCAAACCGTTGATGTCGGTGTCATTTTTTTACTATTTCTGTTAAATTATTCCTAAAAAAAATAATCTACAAATTTTCTAGTACTCTAGCTCCTTTCTCTAAAAGTCATATTTGTGCTTCATTTTCTAAGTCCAAGTTGTATTCAAGGCAGATGTTTTTCTCTGTCTGCAAAAGATAAAGTTAGCTGTATGGACTAGCGATGTTAAGTGAGATTTTTTTAACTGTAGAGTATGGTGCGAATGGAATGAATGAAAAAAAAAAAAATTCCATTGAATTTCAAAAAAACAAAATTGCTTACAAGAATCTTTACCCCAAAATATTAACCTACGCACCATTTTAGGTCAATGTGGAATGGTTTGAGGCTGCCTGCAATCGATCAAAATTTTGACATTTTTACAGAATTTTTGACAATTTTTGAAAGTTTCCCCCTAGGGAATTTGATTTTGATGTCAAATGGCAAGAAACTCTAAGATATGTTGTTATTTTGAAATTAAAAAAATATACATTTTTTTCTTAGAAAATGTTTTGAATTTTCAGATGATCAAAATAAATCTCATCGTACATCAAAAACCGACGTTTCATTTACTCAAAATATAACTCTATGGTAAATTTTGGCTCAATCGGACATGTTTTAGGCTGCCTACAATCGATCAAAATTGTTGTTGTTGTCGTTTCGTATTCACGTGCCTTTTAGTCTTGGGCTGTTTCGACATGCCAGGAAGACAACCTGGACTCTACATATCGAAGCCATCAAAACATGGGTTGGGACCAACGGCTTTACTTCCCTCCCCAAGGAAGACGTGATCAGAGATTTTTCGTCGCAGAAAATCCCAACGGAGCCGACTAAAATGTATAGCGGACCGGGTGCGAGACCGATCGAAATTTTGTCATTTTTTGGAACCATGAAATTGTTTGAGTTCAGTGTATTAACGGAGCAACTGATGAAATTGCTAGGGAATGTGCATGATAGTGTTTTAATATCATATACTAATTATAAGACGCTGTTTAGCGTGATATATCAGGAATTAAAACACTACAATGAACATTCACCCCCTGAACCATTTCCGATTTAGCTCAAAATTTATATATGGGCATATTTTGGGGTAGTAAAACTTGTGAGTAATACTTTTTTTTTATAATTTGAAAATTTCATTTTCATGTGTGCCTTAGTGTAGGGTTATCAAACAAAAGCATGGTTTCTCAGAATCGGATTTAAACCTTTGTTTATTTCCTAGTCTTTACTCTCCTTGAACTTCTTCGATTTTGGACAGTTGAAACAATATACGTTCAACACGGTATAATCACAAATTTTCTATTTGATGCAACCTTAGAGCTATTCATAGAAAAACTGTGAACATTTTCGGACAGCAAAGTGAAAACAATCCTTGCAAAAATTGCCATTGTTTGCCGCAAAAACTCCTCACCGAACCACCAAACCACACAAACAGTGACATTGAAGTGTTGCACTCCGTTCCTCATGTTTTATTCCAAACCTTTCAGCAGACGCCGAGTAGCCGCGAAATCGAAACTCCTAAATTTGGAAAGGAACCAGCAGAAGCAGCAGCAGTGTTATTTTGGGGGCCTTTTCCGCCTCGCTCCTTCCTTCCGTGCTGGGAGCTTATCGAATTTGTTGTGAGGTGAGAAGTGATTAACGAGCCGTTCAAGTGGCGAAAACCGATTGCGATTCATCATTCCAGCTGTTCAGTGCGAGTGTTGACCATAGTGGCGATCGAACGCACCCGCGAGAAAGCAAAAGTGTGTCTAGCAGCAGTTCAAGAAGTGGGTGTGCTTGGGTTCGCGAATTAATAATCGTTAATCCGCATGTGTGTTACCTACCACTTGCTCAGTTCGGTTGCGGTTGCAGAAGCGCCAAAAAAGAGTGTATTAAGTGAGATTGCCTGATCATAAATTCATCCGTGCGTCAGTCGAGAGGAGATCGCTTTCTTGCCGGCTGCCGAGTGGGAATTTCGTGTCTTGTGTTCATGCGTGTGTGCTGATTTTTATTTATGGGAGAAGATAAGAAGAAAGGCAAGTGAAACAACAAACATCATCGGCGGCGGCGGCGGCGGCGTCATCAGCGAGAGGTGGAAAAGTGTGGAAGTCATTGTGCTGCGCTGAAGACGAAATCTGATCAAAGGTGGTTATAATTTCGGATAGGTACATGCCGGTATGCTGAGATCGATTTCGGACCCCGGTTGGTGGTAATCGGAGCGAAAAATTATTCGATTATAAAAGGTGTGTATGCCGAAGAAGGGTGTTGCGAGGCTCTCCCTTGCCGCTGGAGGGCCGTGCGCTGGATTATTTCGGGGAGAATCGATGCGGAAAATGGGCTGGTTAAACAAAGGTTTGATTATTGGTTTTCCTGTATAGTCACGGCAAGAACAACGGTTCGTTATTAGGTTAGATTCAATTTAACAAACGGTTGTTTTACATTTATCTGGCTCGGAGGGACTTTGATTCCGGCCTCCATTTCACATGAAGCCCATTTACGTGGTCGGTGGAAGTAGTTCTGAAAATGAGATCGATTTGTTCGAACCGAAATCTTGGATACTGAGTCGGTATAGGACTACGATCTACTGAATACTGATCGAATAACTTAACATCAATTTCATTAATTGTAAGTGTCCGTTTGGTCGGCTCTTAGAAGCCTCTTATGGTGGTAAGCTCCAATCGGTATCATCCTGGGATTGAATCCCAATCAAATTTGCCTCCAGCTGCTTTGATTTTAATATCAGACTCAACACGATCCGCAATGAACATTTTTCAGACCAGCAGACAGGGATGGTATTGAAGGTATATCTGAGTTGTGAACTTACCGCCATCAGTTTTCGAGAGCACTCCCTTAGTTATGCATGGTACAGCTCATGCACAAGGATATATTTATGATAGATTGATGCAAATTTTAAAATTTTCAAACACAATCAAAAGATTTAACAAAAGCATCATTCAAAACCGACACGGCCTCAAATTTTACCCAATTTTGAGGTGTTTTGTCTCATTTTCGTCAGAAGTGGAGTCACACAAGTTTTAATAAACGTAACTGGCGTAGACGAGTCGAAAAATTAAAAACATTCATCTTATTTGTCAACTTGTCAATCCCAGTTAAATTTGCCCAAATTTGAGTGGCCCTTATTTCATATTGAGTAAAATGTGTGGCCGTGAAACTAACTGCTGTTAACGTCTTTATCTGACGTAGGGATGGACTTCAATAGGACTATTTTCGCATAAGCGACAGTATATGAGCAAATCCAGCGATATTCTAGTCCTTTCAAATATCCTTGCAGTTAGGTGAACAAAAAATATGGTCGAATGATTGAACTGTCAACATTAAGTTGAAAGAGAGCAATTTAGAACATACTGTATTTACAATTTTCACTCTGCCGTTCACTTGCGAAACTATTGATTCTTCATTTTTTCTTCGGCTCGTTTTATTAAAACGATGTTTCACCCTACGTTGACATCTTATTTTCCAAACTATGTTTTTTTTTTTATTTCCTGTGAAAAAATTATAAACATTCTTCAGAAAAGTTACAGCTAGGCAGATTTAAGGTCTTGTTCGCTTTGAGATTTAAGCCGTTGCTTCGCAAATGACCGAATAAGAGCAATGTTATAAGTTACGATGTGCCAATGCCAATGAAAATGACATTTTCGAATTAGAAGATAAAACGACATTGCTCACAAGTTTTATTACCAAAATTTGACCCTATGCTAAATTTGAGTTTCATCGGACATGGTTTAAAGGTGCATCTAATCGATCAAAGTTTGGAAGTTTTTCCCGGGAAAATTTTCCAAAACGGACTATCGAAGGAAAAATCGAAAATTTGTTTCACGGACCACAAGGCTTACATAGTCCGCATAGCTCTATCGGACCTTGGGACACCTGCTGGTAAAGGCATATAGAGACTAAGACCACACATCTTGAACGATCTGGAAGTACTGAACGAGTTTTCTAGAAAATGGATATACTGGCAAAGATCTCGACAGAATTACCAATCTTGGATTGAATGGTGGATTAGATATGCGAAACCTAAGACCATCTTTTTCCTAAAATGGCGCACATCAATCATTCATCGGGATTTCAGGGACACAATGGAGTTATACCAAGGTTTTCTGGCCTACCACAATCTCTACGGAAATCCTGGCCAACAAGCAACAATCAATAGAATAAAGGCTCAAATGCTACGTCACCAACGAGTGTTTTCCAGTAATTTCCGGCAGATAAACGAAACTTTTATTTCCGGGGAATCTACTACACTCTTTCATGTGGGTCAGCTGCACGGTAAAATGTCTAAAGCAACAATAGCCGCTTTGCAAGTCGACGAGGGAAATGACGGTTCTCTTCCAAATGAAATTAGTAGAATTACTCATTCGTACTTTGAACAGCTGTACGGATTGGTAGAAGGAAGCTTTTCGGACAACTTCCTCCCATCTAAAACTATTCCTCTTACAAACGAGCTCAACAACGCTATTATGGAACCAATAACGGCAGACGAGATCCTGTTAGCTATAAAAACAAGCTCCAGCCGAAAGTCACATGGATCTGATGGATTTTCCAAAGAATTCTTTCAGAAAACCTGGAGAATCATTATTAACGAGCTCACCCTCATCATCAACGATGCTCTGGCAAGCCAAGCAAGTCAAGACTACTATAATGGCATCGTTGTGCTCGTTAAAAAGAAAGCTATAGACCAATCTCGCTCCTTAATTATGACTACAAACTTCTTGCCAGAGTACTTAAAAAGCGAATGCACAAGCTGCTGCCGCTAGTCCTTTCGGAACATCAGAAATGTTCGAATGGTAGCAGAACCATATATGAAGCCACAGGTCGAATACTGGATGAGGTCTCCAAATTGAAACATCGACGTAGAAATTCACTTGTAATGGAATGAAAGTCGAACCGTACTGCTTGAGTGGTTGATAACGAATGAAGTTTTATTTTCCTAACAAAGTATAGTTGCTAACATAGGTATATTGAATCGAGGATTACTATGATTTGCCAACACTCCTCCCTAATCATCGATTCCTATTAATTGCTTGAATGCTTGCATCTTCAGATTCACCAACGCCTTCGTAAATCCATCTGCAGGCTGATCCTTGGTAGGTATATAGGTCACTTCAACAGCTCCTTGAACCAAAGCGTCCTTCACAAAATGGTACGGAATGTCTATGTGTTTTTTTCTTGGATTGTACCCTTGGTTTCGGGCGACACAGATGGCGGATTGATTATCGCATCGAATGGGGATCATGGTTTCTCCAAACAATTGCGACTGAAAGTTCTTCCACCAGAAAGCCTCTTGGATGGTACGCGCTGGAGCGAGTTATTCAGCCTCACACGTTGAAAGTGCTATTGTTGTCTGCCATTTCACGTTCCAGGATATTGCTCCTCCCATAAAGATGAACACGTATCCGGAAGTCGATTTTCTTGAGTCCATATCTCCTCCACAATCCGCATCTGTATAGGAAGTTAGCTCTCCCGAATGATCCTTCGAGTATAACTAGAAAATAAGAAGAATGATTAGTAATTTCCATTTAATTCCAACTACCTTTATTGCTTATCTTGACAGATACGCGTATTTCGTCTACAATGTGCAGACTTCTTCAGTGTCGTGTACTAATACGCGTATCTGTCAAGATAAGCAATAAAGGTAGTTGGAATTAAATGGAAATTACTAATCATTCTTCTTATTTTCTAGTTACAGGTATTCCACTAAACAGCTCACACTCTCCATAATTCCTTCGAGTATGTTATTTTGTTCCTGCTGGTACCTCGCAGATACCGTATAATCCTCTTCACAGCGTTCCAATTACTGCGCCCAGGGTTGCTGCAAAACTGACTTACTTGATTTACAGCGTAGGTAATATCTGGCCTGGTTGCTTGTGCCAGATAAGTTAAACAGCCAACCGCTTCTTGATAGGGAATTTGCTTCGCTTCCAGGATCTCGGCCGGTGTGATAGGTGACATCGATTTGTCCAACTTCACGGTCGCCTCAGCTGGAGTTGAAACTGGATTACAATTTGCCAAGATGAATCTTCGTAATATACTATCGACGTATTGTTCCTGGTTGATGGACAACTTTTCATTCTGCCGATCTCTCGTGATTCGCAAGCCAAGACAAAATGTAGCCTATCCAAGGTCCTTCATCTTGAACCGGTTGTTCAAGAACTGCTTTAACTTTCGCTTCAGTTTGGCATCATTTGTGAAGATCAGGAAATCATAAACATAGATCGTCACGAAAAGCATCTTGTCTCCATTGAGCCGGAAATACAGACAAGCATCCACCTCGGACCGTGTCAAGCCGAAATCGTTCAAAGCCGCATACAACTGATTGTTCCATACCCGGTTGGACTGCTTCAATCCATAGGGTGCCTTCCGTAGTTGACAAACTCTCGTTTTATCCACAGCAAACCCTTCTGGTTGCTCCATGTAGATGACCTCGTCTTGAAGTTCACCTTGTAGAAAAGCCGTTACCGCATCCATTTGACCAATGTCCAGGTTGTGCTTCACCGACAAGGCCAATAAGTATCGAATTGTAGAGTAGCGTACAACTGGAGCATAAACCTCATCATAATCGATACCTGGTCGCTGGGAGCAACCTTTCACAACCAAACGCGCCTTGTACCTCTCAATATTGCCATCCGCTGTTCGTTTGGTCTTGAAAACCCACTTGTTCCGAATAGGTTTCCGGTCTCGTGGAAGATTCGCCAAATCCCACGTTTCGTTTTCCTCGAGAGCCTTCATTTCCTCACGCATTGCTGCAAGCCATTGGTCACGATCTGGTCGGCTCAACGCTTCCTCATAGCATTGTGGATCATCAGGCAATGTTCCACTAACATCATTGATCACTGATGAAGACTGTGGGGAAACAACATCGCCAGTAAACGAATTATAACTGACAAAGTAATTGTACTTGCTCCCGACCGCTGCGGCTAAACCCTTGCTGCTCTTCAGCTGGTCTTTCAATTTGCGGTGGAAGCACAGGTTCGTTGTCTCCGTTCAAAGATTCAAAATCACTTTCGCTGCTTTGCGAACTACGATCCAGATCTACAGCTTCATCAGAGACTTCATCACCATCCACGATTGAGCGCCATTGATCCAAACACCTTCAGATGACGTAAATCAGGTCTCCTTCCAGTCCACGCTTCTTCCAGTGTCATTGCTTCTAATGATCTTGACGGACTCCTGTTGGTAACGTATACAGCCATTTAAAGTGCTTCCGCCCAAAACACCTTCGGTAGACACGCGTCGTTGAGCATACTTCGTGCCTTCTCCACGAGCGTGCGATTCATTCTCTCCGCCACACCGTTTTGCTGAGGAGTATAGGGGCAAGTTTTCTGAAAACACACTCCATCCTTCTCGAAACTACTTCAGAAAGTTCCATTCACATACTCGGTTCCGTTATCAGTCCTTAAAATCTTCAACTTCCGGTTAGTTTGACGCTCAGCCATGGGCTTGAACTTCTTGTATGCTTCAAATGCTTGGTTCTTCTTTTCCAGGAAGTACAGGAATACCTTCCGAGTTGCATCATCGATGAACGTCATGACGAATCGACTCCCACCAAGCGACGGAACTTCTATCGGACCAATTAGATCCGAATGTACTAGGTCCAACACACCAACGACTCTGGTTGAACTAGAAGGATACTGATTACGAGCATGCTTACCTTTAATGCATGCGATACACTCTGGAACCTTTTCTTTTGCCAATTCAATGCCATCCGCTATTGTTGTCAACTTCCGCAGACTTTGGTAGTTGAGATGTCCCATCCGTTTATGCCAAATTTCCGTGCTTGCCGTCAGCAAAGACTCCTCGGATCTTCGGTTCAACTTGTACAGACCACCGACTTGTGTTCCCGAAGCGATAACGTTTCCGTCTTTCTCAAGTACCTTGCATTCATCAGAGGTGAACACCACCGACAATCCCTTCCGCTAAATCTTGCTTACGGAAAGAAGGTTGGTTGCCAGGTCTGGAATCTGCAGTACGTCTTGCACTTCGATTAGCTCATTTTCGAGTTCTAGCTTCACAAGGCCCTTCGCAACAGACATCATCCAATCGTTGTTCGCTGTTCCCACGGGATGTGACATTTGCTGCTGTTGCACGAACTTGTCGCCAACACGAGTCATATGGCACGTGGCGCCAGAATCAAAGTACCATTCGTCCTGGCCCGCATCGCCTATCGCAAATACACTGCACAATGCCTTGTTTTCTTTCTTCGTAGACTGTTGCTTCAATAGACACTTTGCTGCATAATGCCCCTTCTTCTTGCAGTTATGGCATGTATCATCCTTCTTCGCGGATCCGCTGAACCCACCGTTGCTGGCTCAACGTCTAGATTTCTGGCTTGAATAGAATGCTTCATCACTTCCTCCGCTTTTCGGACCGATCTGCATCTTCACGTCTTGAAGAATTTTAGCTTTAACCGCGTCCGACGTCAACGCTGTCCCAGATGTTTCTAGACCCATTATCATGGGCTCGTAATGATCCGGAAGTCTCATTAGCAATAAAGCCGCCAGCCACGAATCGTCCACCTGGAATCCGATACCCGCAAGCTTGTGAGCCGTCGACATAAGCTCATCAACATACGCTTCAACGCTCCGGCAGTTGTCCAGTCGAATCGAAGTCAATTTCCTGAGCAATCCGATCTTCCGCGTCAAACCGTTGTCTTGGAAAACGTTTTGTAGCTTCTCCCAAGCTTCTTTGGCAGTCGTAGCATCCTGAACCAGGCTATAGTTTGTGGTTTCCAAACTCAAGCATATGGTAGCCAACGCCCGTAAGCTGACCTCATCGTTGACGACTTGACCTTCGGCCGGCTTCACAGCACCCCAGGATCCTTCGTAAATGAGCGTCATCTTCATGGCAACCGCCCAGGTCGTGTAATTCTTACGACCCTTCAGCCTTTCGATGACTGGCATTGCAATTCCGCTGATTCGTCCGCTTGAACCATCTCGGCATTGCTTCTTCCATCACCGATTACACTCATCTTGGAAATTCAATATTGAAATCTTCCCGCAGTAGCTTGTCCTGGGCCCATAACCACTTGTAATGGAATGAAAGTCGAACCGTACTGCTTGAGTGGTTGATAACGAATGAAGTTTTATTTTCCTAACAAAGTATAGTTGCTAACATAGGTATATTGAATCGAGGATTACTATGATTTGCCAACAATTTTTTTGTTGGTATCGTTCGACCTTGGCCATCCCCCCGATAGGGGAAAAAAACATTTCCTCCCCCAACCCCAGAAGAAAAAGAATTTAAACCCCAACCTGGGTAATTCCTCGCCCCCCAATAGGAATTAATTTTTCCCTAAAAAACTAACAAATGGCGACCCACCCCCCAGTTTAAGAATACCCCGTTTTTCACCCCCAACCCCCACCACACCGTTTTCTGGCACGGGTTCTGGCCACATTGTTCTGTTTTTGATCCCTATTTGGTTGTCTACAGACACGGTATGACTTGAAGCCTTCCCGGAGATGAATCCGTTGCACGGTACTGCGTGCGGCGCGAAACTTTTTGGTTCAAGGATGTTCTTGATGACTTTGTTCCGCAGTTGACGGTTGACAGTACGCTTGCTTTGAGGCTTGCGATCCGTCGAAAAAGTTTTTCTGTACTTTTTCAAAACACGCTACACGGTATTTTGGGGAAATCCCAACACTTTTAGCAAATTTTGGCCTAGACCACGAAGGGTTTTCCAAATGATTGCGCACAATTATTTTTCTTCTTTCTTCTTCCATTTTGTATTTCTCTGAAACACGTTCGAACTGCACCGCGAAAAAAAAAACTTCTGATGTTGTTATTGTTATAGGTAACACATAAGATGTCATAGTTTACAAATCCAACCGCTAGGGTCGCTGTAAGAATCAAAAATGTTGGTTCCGATACTAAATGGGCCACACCTTATGATTGAAAGAGGGCAAAACATCTCATGACAAATCCAGTAGTTACTGTCCAAAGGATTTCGAGAAAAACTATTAAGGTTTTTAGTACCGACCCTTTTTGGCGAGTCCCGGTACTACGGTACTGAACCCTCAGTACCGGGAGTACCGGGAAAATACCGGTACTGGAAGATTTTTTTTTTCGAAAATCATTAAAATCAATAAAAAGTCAGGATTTGATGGTAACGATTCAAACTTTATTCACTGCTTTGTATGTATTCAACACTTGTCTTGGGGCTTGTCCTTATCCTTGAAATATGCTTTCAAAACGCACAGCATATTCAATGTTTCGTCAGACATACGGGATCGTATTTTATTAGCGAAGCTTCCGGAAACAGCCCAAGTAACATTGCCAAAACCATCCAGCTTTATTAAGTTTTATTAAAATTTTATCAAAGCCACTAGAAATAAATTTGGTTTTATTATGACACCAAGAGGTGCCAATAGGTTTCATATTTTAGTCAGGTTTATGAGAACCTACACAGCTTGTTTAAAACGATCTTAAAACCTCGCTTTCTCAAATTCCTTTTACTCCTATCAAAGGTTTTTTTTCGACTTTATGAACTCATATTATGCTGTTGTATTTGAAATGCCGTTTTATGACTCATTCATATTATCTTATTATGGCCAGTTGAAAAAGCATTTTAACACCATTTTGCCTCCAGTAAATGCATGAGGCGGCAAATTGGCATTGAGAAAAGCCACCAAAGAACCAAATAGTTTTAAAGTAGTCATTGCGAAGATAACTTGGCTTTATGGCAGAATTGTGATTTTTTTTTAAATCGCCATATTGAAATATTAGAAATAATAGAAATGTGGAGAAATAAATGCACCAAATTTTAAATGTAATGCAAATGAACTGTTTATTGGAGTCCAATTTCTACTTTCTTTTAGATAACTTTATTGAATTTCATAAATTTTCAAGAAATTCATGTTTACTTTATCGAATATATTTGTTTTTATTTTGTGTTTGTTGTTGTGAACGCGCATAATTTCTGAGGCGCATTAATTTTCGGCTCTTATCGTGCCAATATTCACCATAAAATTCAACGCGCATCTGATTTGGAGCATGCTAAGCTGTAAAAAACTTAATTTGTTTTGGATATTTTGCTATCGAACAACATTTCCCGCAGACTTTTTTTTTCTCAGCTATTATTTACTGCTAAATGAATTAGAAGAGCAGAGAATCGAACAAAGCAGAACAACAAAAAGCAACCACGATATCACAGTTAAGTTTGACAACTATGGCCATTTGGTCGCATTCTGGTTTTCAATTCAGCCAATAGGTTTTATGAAGGTTCTCAAGTGGTCATAGCATCTATCACTAGAATAGTTTCAAAATCTTTATGATCTTATAAAGGTTTTATTAAATTGTTTTCACAACCGTCTATAGAGTGGGCCACTTTGTACAAATTTTGGCTTTAAAGAAGCATAGAGGAGGTGTTGGTAGACAAAACAGTTTTGAATGTAGTTTTATCAACAATGCCGGGAGGAATGCTATACGGCTAGAATAAAACTTAAATTGTTACTTGGGAGAGAACGCTCTTTCTAAGTCTACAGAAGTAGGGCGAACTGTTGCTAGTGTATCATGAAGCATTGACAAGTATTTTCCATTCAGCTTTTCTGAGTCGTAGTAAGTGAACTCTTGTCTTACAATCTTTACGAATCCTGGTTCAGTAATCGTACTTACAGGAACACTCTCGCTTACCTTTGACTGCTGCATACTCCGTTCAAATTTCTGTTTCATCGTCAAAGCCTCGTATTCACCAGCATCTACTCCATCAGCAGTTGGAGCTACGGTCGAATCCATTGGTTCATCTGTTTCAACACCGTTCAGTCGTTTGAGTATCTCGGCAGCTTGTTTAATCAAAGTAGTCTTCAACGTTTTGAAAAATACGCCAAAATCATTGCTGATTGACGTTTTAACTGCAGTGTTCTTCAAAAACGCGAAAAGGTCAGCGTATTCAAGGCGTCTTTCTGCAACTCGCTGCTTGAGCGCTTCGAAAAGCTCGTTGGCGATAGCGGTCTCCTGACAAGAAAGTTGTTCGAGCATAAAGTGTAATGCCACATCCGCTTCGTACAATGAGCAATCTTTCCGGCACAGTTGTTCAACAGCAGCATTGATGGGTTCAAGAGCGTTTATGATTTCCCGAACCAAATCCATTTCATTATCGGTCATGTTCAGCTTTACTTGTCCTTTCAGATCGATCATCGCTTTCTGTACCGCGTTCCTGACGACGTAGACTCTCTTAAGCTTGTCAAACAAGCTATTCCATCGTGTTTTGACGTCGATAACCAACGGCATCTCTTTTCCAAACTCCTGCTGGACGTATTTTTGAAGGAGGTCGTCGTTCTTGACCGGTGATTTGCGGAAAGTTCTTACAATTCCACGGAGCTTCTTAATGGTAGCGTTGTATTCAGGCCGCAATTCCGCTTCATCGCATTCCGCATCTTCTAGCACGAACTCACCGTCATCGTCATCCTCATCATCGGCAGAAGAGTCTGAATCAGCATCGTTGGAACCTAAAATTCGAGAAATTACCTAGAAGTTCAGTTATAAAGATAACAATTTGAAATGAACAAACCTTCTCCGCTCAGCTCACGTTGATTGTATGTTGGTTCATTACGGGAATAAAGCACACTCGTGACAGCAAGGTGTATCCCGTGTGCAAGACAAACTTGATGATCCAACATTTTGCGGGAATTAATCTTCCGACTTTCTTCATTACAGATGCACCATCTGTCGTTGCTGCTACAACGTCTTCGGTGAGGGATAAGCCATACTCAGACAAGATCTCTTCCAACAGCTTGACACATTTCTCGGCATCCATTGATCCTACTATCCTTTTCAGACCCAAGTTCCAGGTGTGCTGACCGTCATGAGCATTTACGTTCATGTATCTGCGGTTCCGAGTTGAAGTCCACTCATCGAAAGTGATACTAATCTTACGGCCTTGCTTCCTGATTTCACCAAACTCCTTTCGGTACCCCCCAACAACAAAAATGTAGTGCGCTTTGACCTTCAGCCTGATACCTTCCGGTGATTTGGGGATATCTCGAAATCCTCGGGCATATAATCCAAGCCGGATGCCCTCTGAGTTGCAAATTGTGTTGAATGGAATATTGTCCTCAGCAGCCATCCTTGCCAAAGCGGCCTCAAGCGGGGACGATTTGGAAAAATACTGATGAAGTGTGACGATCTTTTTGGGATGTGACGATGTCGTTGCGGTTTGATTGTCTTGAGGTACGTCATCGGACGCCGGACGTTTGTCCAAATTGATTTGATGTACTCCTTTGAGATGTTTTTTCAATCCGGAGGTACTCGAACCTTCGCATTTGATCACTTTGGAACACTTAGCACATTTTGCAACACCACGGTTTTGAATTCCACGAAGAAAATATCTCCAAACGGAAGTTTCCGGCACTCCTTCCTTGCTAATTGCTTCAAATTCCATCTTCAATAGTACTGATCACTCCATTCACCACCGTAAACAATACTGGACAATGACAGTTTCAATTCTCCGACAGAAGTACGTCACGACTGCATTCATGCAAAGATGATTTGTAGTGGTATTGGTGTTATACGTATGAATATGAATGAACTGAGCGAGACACAGCTGCTTGTCAATCTTGTCATTCAAAATCGATCTGAGTTGCCAAGGTTGCACAGTGGGTCAGGTGTTTGAAATTTTAGTAAAAAAAATATCATTCTCACTAGCTGCTGCATTCAAATAATGTGGTTTTAACCACCGGAAGTTTTAGTTTCCACTCGGACCAAAACTTTTTGCTTAGTACCGAAAATACCGGTACTTTCATTAAGTCAGTACCGGTATTTCGGTACCGAACATAGGTCGGTACTCCCGAGAATTCCAGTACCGGTACACCCGGTACTAAAACGCTAAAAACTATGTTCAATCTTCAAAATAATACATGTTAGCAAATTGAAAATTTTTAAATTTGACCGACCTGTTTGATTAAACGAAAAAAAAAAATTATGCGAATCCTTAAAATATCAAGTTAAATTCTCATAATGCGAGTCTATAAACTAGAAAGACCTGCTCATAATTGAAAAAGAAATGATCTTCCGTAGTTTTATAGTCCATTATTACAAATATATTCAAAAATACAAATTTCCAGCTTCAACTGTTAGCACATGAATAACTAAGCACTCAGCACGACGAACCGTCTTGATCAATTTTGAAATTCATTCGTTTGACAGTATAACACGAGTTTCCATTACACTGAAAACGATCCAACACCTCTTGGAATGTACCGGGTGGCATCCGGTAAGCGTCTGATGAATTAGCAATATTTAAACTACGATAGTCGCATCACTTTCCAGGTCAACGAAGAAGATACATTTTCCCCCATCTCAAAATGATAAAAATAAAATTCCTTTCCAAGAAGGGTATCTTTCTGCCAATTTCAATTACCGCCCTTGGCGTACCGAGACAATCAATTTCCCATCATACAAATTGCACTCATATATCAATCCATTCGAGAAAGAGCCTCGGCACCTGAGCAGGCAGAGGCAGGAGGAAGTAATGCGAGTTAGTTCCGCAGCATTTTTCCCCACCAACCTCCCGGCCAAACATTCCGAAAGAAGAGTGCGCCATAGGACTCCTTGAGAGACGGGAAAAATTAGTAGAATTTCCTCTTGCGCTGAGGGGCTAGGCCGAGCTGAGCTTCAGCGTGCGAAAGTTACTTTTTCTGCACTCTCCGACCGTGGCGACGCCGATGCACTTGCTTGAGTTGGTCTGACGGTTACCTTCACTATTTTTTTTTCCTTCTTTTAAACTTCCACCTTCCGATGCGATGCAATATGCCAAACGATGGACGATGTAAAAGGGAGGGCTTTATTGTGTTTTAATGACCTGCGTCGAGGGGAGGTTGTTTCTGCCGTTGTAGTTGTTGTTGTTGTTGTTGTTGTTGTTGTTGTTGGTGGTGGTGCCGGTAGCATAGAGATGCTGGGTCTTGTTTGAGAATGAGGAAAAGTTGTTGTGATAGTAAATTATTAGTTTGAAAATAGTTTGTTGCCTCCTTAAGAAAATTGTTTTGATTGAGTTCCTGGGCTCCAGTTGACCAGTAATACTTCAAAAAGTTTTGTATAGGTGTGAATTTGACGAATCATTTTAACATAGATAGTTTTTAGGTATTTTCAATATCATTGCTGGGTGTGGAATATTCATGTGCCAAAATTTAAATAAATCGATTAAAAAGCTTCCAATTTTTTGTTTTTAAAACTGGCCGGTCTAGAAAGTTTTATAAAAATTTGTGATTAATTTTCTCAGGAATTCTTTGGCGAGCGCAAATTTCATGCAAAAGTTTTATATGATGAGCAGTAGACTCAGAAAATGTCTTTGCCATGGAATAAAGTTCCCAATTGCAGGGACTTTTTAGAAAGCATGCGGTTGCTTTCCGATCAAGAAAATGTTTTTTTTTTTTTTTTTTTTTGTCTGCATTATCGAGATTTTCAGCCTCGGGCTGGTTCATCTCCCGTCGTAGTCACTCAAATACCTCTTTTGGGTATTTTCGTAACTTGTCCGGGGGTGAGATTCGAACTCGTGACTTTGGCGTGAGAGGTATGGATGTTAACCACTACGCCGGGGTCGCCCCCAGAAAATGTTTTCTGCAGCTCCGCAATCTGTACATATAAACTAACAATATTGTATGAGTGCGATTCCGTGCATGTGTGCGAAGGCGAAATAGGCCAGTTCACGATTTGCTGCAAACGTCAATTTCCTAGAGTCGATTGCTACGATCTCAAACTCATCTACTAGCAGGTTATGAGACAGACGTACACGACCAAACTCTTTAGATTGGCAATGTGTATTTCTTATTTCATTTACTCTCACGAAAATGTTAGCCAAAACGGCAAACGGGATGTTTTAAAAACAGACAAATGTAAGAGACAGCAGGCTTCACATTACAATCAGGGTTGCCACTTTATTTTTCTTTCCCATCTTAAAATTTTGCCAAAAAAAAAATCTTGGTTATCTGTTAGTTTACTGCCGTTAATCTTGGCAAAAATCTTAGCTTTGAACTTTGTGCTGTAAAAGTAGAATAAAAACTTTTCAGATGCATGCTTATGCACTTCTTTTTAATAATTGCTATTGAGTTGAATGCAAAATAAAACAGATATATACTCATCGGAACACATTTATTGTGATTGGCCGATACAAAACGATGTTTTCAATAGGGCTTAGGTGTATTTATCGGTTTCCCTACACACTTAGAAATTATGAATTTTACACGAGACGTAATTCAGGTTTGTAAAAAGTCGGGGAACGTAAAGAAAGATTTCGTGTAAAATCATGTCTTCTGATACTGACACATACGCAATTCGACGAAAGATGTGTTTGATTGAATTTATTTTCTCCTCTCTTTCAACTCATTCTTATGTGCTAAAGGACGCTTGCATGTGTCGGTCTCAGGGGACAGAAATTTACATGACATTTTGGTAGTGTGTACATCACACCACAGCAAAACGGATATTCCATCTAAAGGAAACTAGTAGTACAGGAATTAGTAGAAAGTTCGCAATGAACTTTCTTAGCAAGTGAAAATCATTCTTCCCATCTGCTCGTTTGAAACACAGCAGTTTTCCCCAACATGCTTGCAAGTCATCCGATTCTTCCACCTCAATTTCCTTGCCGATGATTGCCGTCCTCAGCTCACGAAACTCATTTTCTATGGCCTGTTCATCACCGCTTTCAAAGAAGATCTGATCCAGTAGAACTCCTTCAAAGTGTGCAGCATCTTGGGGTCAACGCTTGATGAAGTAATCGGAACTGGATTCGTTCAGATCAAAGCCCTTAGTGATCTGTTTAACCAACTCGGTATAGGCAGCAAAGCAGTTCGAGAAAGCCTCCTTTCTGGTATCATCGAGAGTTCCGGAACTAAGGATTTCTCCTGCTGCTACCCCGATATATATTTCCGATTTCTTACGAAGATGTTTCTCTAACTAAACAACTCCGAAATCCGTCACACGGCTTAGGTAATCATCCTCACACATATTTACAAGGAGAACCATTGTACAGTGGGAAAAAAGTGCCCGAAACGCGAAAGCATTCTATATCTCAGCTCGGAGTGGAACGATTTCCATAAATAATACCTTTACTTGAAGGAAAATGTCTAAAAAATCGAATGGACGTGGTCTCATTGGCCGCACAGAACTGCTTGGGGAGCAAATGAGCTCATTTTACCCTGGTTCCCCTATTGAAGTAAGTTTCGTTCACCGCACTGCTCTGTGAATGAAGATATGGCTGATTTTACCCTGATTCCTTTAATATTTTCATGTTTTTCACAATTTTCTTTGCTCGGTGTGACTCAAGATCAATAAATACAGTTAGTTCTTTGTAAAATTTTCTGGGAAATCGATTGGAATTGGTTTCGTTCATCGCACGGCTCTGTGAACGAAGATATAGTCGATTTTACCCCAATTCCCCTAATATTTTTGCGTTATTCAGAGATTGCTTTGTTCGGTGTGACTCAAGAACAACAAAATAAGGCTAGTCCTATGTAAAATTGCCTGAAAAATTTATTGAAGTTTGTTACACTGACCGCACGGCTCTGTGAATGAAGATATGACTGATTTTATCCTCATTTTCATAATATTTTTGTGTTTATCATAACTTTCTTTGGTCGGAGTTACTCAAGATCAACAAATTAAAGCTAGTCCTTTGTAAAATTTGCTGAGAAATCGATTGGAATTGGTTTCGTTCACCACATGGCTCTGTGAACGAATATATGGTCGATTTTACCCCGATTCCCCTAATATTTTTGTGTTATTCAGAGATTGCTTTGTTCGGTGTGACTCAAGAACAACAAAATAAGGCTAGTCCTATGTAAAATTGCCTGAAAAATTTATAGAAGTTAATTTCACTAACCGTACGGCTCTGTGAATGAAGATATGGCTGATTTTACCCTCATTTCCATAATATTTATGTGTAATTCATTGCACGGCTCTGTGAACGAAGATATGGTCGATTTTACCCCGATTCCCCTAATATGTTTGTGTTATTCAGAGATTGCTTTGTTTGGTGTGACTCAAGAACAACAAAATAAGGCTAGTCCTATGTAAAATTGCATGAAAAATTGATTGGAGTTAGTTTCACTAACCGCACGGCTCTGTGAATGAACATATGGCTGATTTTACCCTCATTTCCATAATATTTTTGTGTAATTCATTCCGATTCCCCTAATATTTTTGTGTTATTCAGAGATTGCTTTGTTCTGTGTGACTCAAGAAGAACAAAATAAGGCTAGTCCTATGTAAAATTGCCTGAAAAATTGATTGAAGTTAGTTTCACTAACCGCACGGCTCTGTGAATGAACATATGGCTGATTTTACCCTCATTTTCATAATATTTTTATGTTTATCATAACTTTCTTTGGTCGGAGTTACTCAAGATCAACAAATTAAAGCAAGTCCTTTGTAAAAAATTTCTGAGAAATCGATTGGAATTGGTTTCATTCACCGCACGGCTCTGTGAACGAAGATATGGCTGATTTTACCCCGATTCCCATTATATTTTTGTATTATTCAGAGATTGCTTTGTTCGGTGTGACTCAAGAACAACAAAATAAGGCTAGTCCTATGTAAAATTGCATAAAAAAATGATTGGAGTTAGTTTCACTAACCGCACGGCTCTGTGAATGAACATATGGCTGATTTTACCCTCATTTCCATAATATGTTTGTGTTATTATAGAAATTTATTTTTTCGGTGTGTTTCTACAGCAACAAAACAAGGTTAGTCCTATGTAAAATTTTCTCCAAAATCGAATGGAGTTGGTTTCATTTGCAGCACGGCTAATTTTCTCTGATTACCGTAATATTTTTGTGTTATTCAGAAATATCTCTGCTCGGTGTGACTCAAGATCAACAAATAATGCTAGTTCTTTGAAACAAAAATTTGTGGAATCGATTGGATTTGATTTCGTGACCGCACGGTTTTGTGAACGAAGAAATTCCTGTGTTTCCCCAGGTTCCCCATAATATTTTCGTTGCATTCGGAGATTTCCTCATTTTTGTGTTATTCAGAAATTTCGCTGCTCTGGTGACTCAAGATCAAAAACAAAAAGGCTAATCCTAAGCAAAATTTTCTGGTAAATTGAATGGAGTTGGTTTCATTAACCGCATTGCTCTGTGAACGAAGATATTACTGATTTTATCCTGATTCCCCTAATATTGTTGTGTTATTCAGAAATTTCTATGCTCTGAGTGACTCAAGATTAACAAAATAAGGCTAGTCGTTTGTAAAGCTTTGTGAAGCTTAAGAGGTCGTTTCAACTTTATATCTTTCGTTAAGTTTATTCGGTGCAAAGGACCATAGTCCTGTGCACCGAATGAACTGAACGATACTTTTGAAGTTTAAGAGGTGTCGTGTCGTCATATGAAAACACGTTTTAAGAATTAACTCAGCTTTTGACTCATTTTTTCTCACTCTGGTTTTCAGCTCACTCATTTTTACACATATTTTTCTTTAATTATGAAAATATTACAAACTGAGGAGAAGAAGAAAACATGAATAAGGAGCAAAGCGGGCTAAGAAATAATAAGTCATAAGGTAAGTTAATTCTTAGAACGTGTTTTCATATGACGACACGGTACCTCTTAAACTTCAAAAGTTTCGTTCAGTTCATTTGATGCACTCATCCATTGCCAACTGCAAGGAAAACTAACCTTACTTTTTGCGGTAAGAGTTAAAGTAAAACAAGGAAAGGTACTACCGGTAACTGTCAAAATGTGAGTAAAAGAGGCGGGGAGAATCAGGATGAATGGAAAGAAGTTCATTGCATTCATTCGTGCCGTCAACTGTAAGCACTTGAATAGTATAAAGTAGGCAGGAGGCAGCATCTTTACGAATTCTTTTGATGACGTTTGAGCGGTGCCAAGCTTACTAATAATGATTTTTTTCTTTATTTCGAAAATATTGGGGGAATCAGGCTAAAATGTGCTATATCTTCGTTCTAAGAGCCGTGCGGTGAACAAAACTAACACCAATCGATTGTCCAGAAAAGTTTGCATAGGATTAGCTTTACTTTGTTGATCTTGAGTTAAACTGGCCAAAGAAATTTCTGAATTACAAAAATATATATATGGGGAATCAGGGTAAAATGTGTCATATCTACAGGCACAGAGTGGTGAAACTAACTCCATTCAAGTCTCCAAGAAATTTACATGGGACTAATCTTATTTTGTTGCTTTCGAAAAACACCGAACAATAAATTTCTGAAAGAAAAACGAAAATGTAGGAGAATCAGAGTAAAATCAGCCACATCTTTATTCACATAGCCGTGTGGTAAATGAAACAAACTCCAACCGATTGGACAGAACATTTTATATAGGACTAGCCTTATTTTGTTGATTTTGAGGCAAACCGAACAAAGCAATTTCTGAAAAATCCAAAAATATTGGAGGAATCGGGGTAAAATCAGCTATATCTACGTTTACAGAGTCGTGCGGTAAATGAAACCAATTTCAATCAATTCCCCAGAAATTTTTACAAAGTACAAGCATTATTTTATTGATCTTGAGTCACACCGAAAATTATGAAAAACATGAAAATATTAGGGGAATCAGCGTAAAATCAGCCATATTTTCATTCACAAAGCTGTGCGATGAACGAAACCTACTTCAGTCTCCAGGAAGTTTAACATGGGACTAGCCATATTTTGTTGTTCTTTCATCACATCGAGCAAAGAAATTTCTGAACAACAAGGAAATATTAGGGGAATCAGGATAAAATGAGCTCATTCACTCCTCAAGCAGTTCTGTACGGCCAATGAGTCTACGTCTTTTTGATTCCGTGGACATTTTCCTTTAAGTTATAGTAACATTTAGAGAAATCGTTCCACTCCGATCTGAGATATAGAATTCTTTCGCGTTTCGGGCACCTTTTTTCCCACTGTGCATTGGTGAGACTTCAGTTGATTGAACATGTTCGGGAATTCCGGAACTTCTGACTGGAAGATACGGTTCGCTTTATTGATAATGGGCATCCTGTCATTAGATTGACAGAAAATGCGCGGTGTGGCTTGATTGTTGTCGCAGTTGGCTTGGAACGAGAAAAACAACACGAGCTCCGAAAACCGTTCCAAATTCCTTTTGACAATTGACTCGAACGATAGCCATCTGGTGGTGAATGGATGCAGAACTTTTAATGGTTTCAATTCCAAGATACTTTGTATCATCTGTAATTCCTTGGATTGTATCGGAACAAATCTACTGTTCCAGGTACAACGGCAACTTTTCGTATGTGTATGTGTATTGCATAAGGAGCCAGTACACTTGATAGTTATAAAATGGGGACAGTCGCGTTTCAGCAGCTTCAGGACGGATCGGTCATAACCCATTATTACCGATGCTCCATCTGATCCAAAGCTCATTGAAGATAAAAAAAAATCACGTTCGTAACAACTATGCTTTGAATAGCAAAAATAACCATCGAGAACATTATTCTAACTTTCCAAAATTCCTCTGAATCAATGCATGAAAATGCTTTGAAATTGGAAGAACAGTATTTTTTTGTAGATCTCTGTAGGAAATTCTCTTAAGGAACATTGAGAAAAATACTTCTCCAACGGAATACTTGAAGAAATTAATGAAGTATTAAGACCTATATGTTAGAATGCCTTTAGACATCTTAGTTAGACAAAAATCAAAAAATAATCCTACAAAACCCCTTGCGGATTTTTTTAAATTCAGAATTAAATAAATGTGATTATGGAATTCATGCAAAACATTCTTCTTAGATTTCTCCAAACAAATCAAGATTATCTCCAAGAATCATCTTATAGTTTTTGTGTAGTTCTTTCAGGTGTCCTCCAGAGATTCCTTTAGAATCACAAAACAATACAAGTTCCAAAAAAATCACCACAAGAATGTTTTGAAATACTACCGATGAGATGCCAAACAAGAATGTTTTGAAATACTACCGATGAGATGCCAGAAGAAACTCATGAAAAAATCCCTAGAGGAATGCCTACAAACTCCTGAAGAATACCTATAGAAACGCCAGAAGGAATATTTCAAGGAATGTTTGAGAACTTTTCATAGAATCTTTCAGAAATTCTATAAAAAAAATTTACAAGATTATCTCAAAAAATTTATGAAAAAATCATGCCTCAACACGCACAAACTGACTTTCAAACTGTCAGCTGTCACTTTAGTGTGCCCCTAAAAATTTAGCTCACATCGAAAAACCTTTCATATATTTTGTTAAATTAACAACGCGGATCAAAGCAAAAACAAAGATTCTTATACAGGAATGCGGAAGAATGTATTGCGTGGTGCTAGGTGTCAGGTGCCAATTTTAAATCGCTAGTTTCCTATTGGTTGTTGGTGTCGGTGTCAATTGTTTTGTTTTGCTTCATGGGCCTTAAACAACACAATGAAAGTAGAATTGGTAAAAGGTTGGATGTTGAAATGAACACATATTATAAATTTTAGGTTTTTAAGTGGACAAGCAATTCTCAAAAATCTTAAAAATCTTGGTGTATCTAAAAAAATCTGTAATCTTTACATACAGACATCTGTATGAAAAAAATGAAAAAAATCTGTGTCAATCTAGATAAATCTGTGCATGTGGCAACCCTGGTTACAATACCGGTGCGCTATATCCATGGTGAACAAAGAAGAGAGGAAACACGGGCTCTCTCAAAAACAACAGTGATGCCATAGCTGCCGCTCAACAGCGAAGCATTATTTATCGTTGAGTACTATTGGACAGCTCCGAAACATATTTTTTAATGCATATGATAGTGCCAGATGATGGACAATATAATCATAAGCATAGATTAACCTCAAATGACTGGAAGAAACGTGAAAAAATAGTGATTTCAGATTATCTAAATATGAAATAAATTTAGCCTAAATGTGAGAGAGAGCTGATGAAGACATGCCCTCCGGTACACGCGATCATATGCAAAATGCGCAAAGGCAAAATTTAAACGAACTTCTTCAGCAAATAGGAAACCGATGGTTTTCTAGATGATGTATTTTAAATCTTCAAAATGACAGTAATTAATTGGAAATCAATCTTGATGTATGCATCGAATCTCTAGCCCAATAGATAGAGCTTATGATCGTATCGTTAAAAGTGAAATAAATTGGAAAATGTAGGAGCACTAGACCTATTGCCTAACAACTGATTAAAACAGTCACCCCTGATTAAGCCGTTCCCTACCCTATTTCCACACATTTATGATCACTGCACAAAGGGTCTGTTCATAAACCACGTCAACTCATTTTTGAAAATCTCCGACCCCCCTCCCCCCTCCGGAACTTTTCGCCATACAATTTTTTGAAATTTTGTGTGGAACGTAGACTTTGGTCATAACAACCCCCCCCCCCCCCCCCCGACTGCCCCCCAGAAAAGTCAACGTGGTTTATGAATATCCCCAACGACGTCCAAGCGTACTGGCAAAATATTCGTATCCAAGTAGGTTAGACAGTATGCCTGTCTCAAATTTGCTAGTTCCATGACAAGCTCGGTATTGAAAAACCTCGAAAACTATTCTTAAAATGATTGACGCCGAATTGAACTGCCCGATGGATTTGAAGGTGACAGAGTTAGCGGCGTAAGCGATGGTTTCGTAAAAAATATGGGCGTTTTAGGAGGAATTTTCGAACAGCTAACCGGAGTGCAACATATTTCCCCTCGTACCAATGACGATCATTTTGTGATCAACAGCAATTGGCAAGAATCAATTCATCTGCCCTCAAATGAGCTGAAAATGAAGACAACTCTAACGAACTCTAACGATTCAATGACACGAAAAGTGAAACATTTTGTTGTGTAAAAAGTATCTCAATTTTATTTGTTTTCACTCATTCTATTTGTATAGTGTTAAAGAAACGTCAAATCAACTGGTATAAGAGGTATATTTGCTGCTATATAATCATCACAGTATGCTCTGGTTACTTGAAGAAAAAACAAGAACACTTCATTTTGTGATTTTTCCATTTTATTCTGTGATAATCTTTTCAAACAATACTATTAATACTTACACCTTTGAATTGTTGAATGCATTTCCACAATCTGACAATTGTGACCCTCCGCAGACAGCGAGGCGGGCGAGGTACTGCTATGGACCGAATACAATGGAGACAACTTCTGTGTACAGCAGAGGCCACGCCGGCCTTGGTCTGATTAATAATGTAAATTAGATTAAGTTGTTTTGAGAAACTTTTTACAAAAATTCCGAAATATCTATTCTATCTCCAAATTGTAGCTTCGTTACTTTATTGAAAATAGAGTGCAAGCGGGAATACCCCTCTTAGAATTGTTTCCTATCATAACATTAAATTTGAGTTTTCACATTTTTCCAATGTCCTACAAAGTTGTAACTGCCCTTAAAAGACACTCGTCATAGAAATATAATCGCTATCTTTTCGATTTGAAGGATGTCGTATGAAAATCGCCTTCCCGTTAGATGCCAATCCTATCAGTTGCGTACGCCCCTCGTGCGACGCTGCACCTACTTGTTTTTTCATTGACGCAAGGGCGCGTCACTTGAACCTTGTGCCGGAGAGTGAAGTTGGCTGATGTATGCAACTGAAAGACGAAACTGTCACCTGTCCGTTATCGTCAGTACTCTGAGAAAAATTTCATCGTTGTACCGACAATTAAATCATGGTCAGGATGACTATCGCATATAATGGTTACAATAACCATGAAAATGGTCGAATTCACCACGTTCATGGCATTTTTGACTATGACCATGGTAACAAGGACTATTCCGACATTATGGCAAATGTTGGATCAACTATTTTTAATGGTCGTTTTGACCATGATCATAGGCGGTTCAAAATCAGTATACTGCAATAGTCATCCTAACCCCCAATAATGGTAAAATTGACAATCAAATTCCTCTCTGTGTAGGAGAAATTTTTTTTAGATCAATAGACTAATTCACTCCAAAGTGGTCTCTTTATAAATTTCTTATACTAGTGAAATACAGTTGAATTCCCCTAAACTACCTTAGTCAAATTAAGGATTACTTAAATTATTGTAAAGTACATTTTAAAGTTGGCTACAAATTCATGTGTACGCATTTGAATTGCGTGGTTGATTTCATAAAATCAAGATTTAGCACCTCCATTGTAAACCTAGCGTTTAAGATGGTTAGATCCGGCCCGAATTCATAATCCACAATTCATTGTAGAGCTTCGAGAATGTATGACCCTGTCACTATCATTCATCCCACAGTTCATCATAAACGTTCAATAAACCGTAGTTTTCCTTCCAGCTGTGTAGTAAATTGCAAATTCTTGCTAATGATGACATCCATGATGACATGCCATGTGCAACAACACAACTGCCCATCGCACAAAGGCAATAACAATTCATTACATTCACAATGCCTCTGCAAAGAACCTTACATTCAACATGACCGACATGTAAATTAATTTCAAACAATGAGCAGAATATGAAATCGACAGCCTCAGCTCCAAACGAAGAAAGTCAGTTGAAAAGACTCGAACAAGATTTACCACACCATTCGACCAGGGAAAGAGAGAGAGCGTTTGTAGTTATTTTGCATCATCTGCTCCAGCATCTTTCTTCTTCCAGGACAGAGGTTCTTTGAAGTGCCCAGGCAAACAAGACATCTCGTTCTTTTTTTCCATACTCGTTCTTCCGTAAATGTAATTTCCTTCTTGAAAGCTCATCGACATAAAACCGTTCGTTTTATTGCATGTTTACTATTTTTATGGAGCTTGTTTGCTTCATTGGTTTTCCTTCCATTCAACTTTCTCCTGGAAGCGAACGAATTGGCAATCCTCTTAGCTTGGAAGCACTGCTCCTCCAGATCCTGACTATTTCTATTTGAATTATGTACTAGAGAACGTGCCTACAATTTCTCGGATTACCTTCCTTGGTTCTCTTTTCAGAGCAACAAGTAATGTGCGCACGATTTAAGCCATTAAAAATTCATTCATTCACCGTCAAGGTCGGACGACAAAAAATAAGAAAACAATGCGTCCCCATGGGGACCATTTATTGAATCCCCATTACAACCTACGCCGGCAGTCTAAGGCCGTCATCGTCGGCTGGTGCGGTTTCCCTTAAGCGTTCCGTAATTGGCTTTTAATTCTTTCACCGGGCCTGCACCAACCTGCAAACTTGAGTTAACTCAGGCTCGTGGTCATACTCCCGCACTTCGCCTTTAGGATCTTCGAGGCAAACTTCCTTAATATTGGCATTGTTTTTCGTTACGCAGCCTTCGTTGATACGTGTCTATCGTCGAGTCGGTCCAAGTTGGCGGAGTGAATGCTGGTATCTACACCTCCGCAGGCACCGCATGGCAGAGCTTTGAGTGCTGGTGGTTGTCATTAAAACACAATAAAACGGCTGTTATTCTCCCGTCAAGGGGTGTGAGGCAACGGCAAATTTTTGTCCCATGTTGAATGCAGATAAAAACAGTCGTAAACGAAATTGGTTTATCCGAAAGCTTAGAATGAGTCGGAATCGGGGGTGCTTTAACTGAGAGGCGATGAATGTTAGCAAAATGTGCTTTAAGCGGGAGCGTTTTTCGATACCATGGGTTTGGATTTTTGAAAATTTAAGAACTTGGTGAGGGGATTTGGTATGACCAAAAACAAAGGTATTTACCTATTGTTCGGGGCACGAGTGATCAAGTGAGCACAGAAAAAAAAAACAATAAAGTTACTTCCTGATGAGATGTGGAGGGATCATTATTAATTGTAATCCATATTACTCGTTCGCCGCATTCACCGGGCAACCATTAGTTGGAACAAGTTAACCACTGTCCCATTTTGAGAGTGACTCCAGCAACATCCGTACTGTTGGTATAAATCGATTCAAATTGGCTCTCAAGATTTAATATAAAATACCTTGTTTTCCTAATGAAAAACAACAAACACACTTTTTGAGTGGTTCTAATAGAAACCTTATTGTCGTTTTAAATCAGAAATCGGTACTAATATTGAAATATTTCACTAGACAGCTTATCGTTTACCAAAAAGAACCCTGCTGCTACCCAACCCTGTTATCCAACATCCCAGTGATTTCTCGAGGAAGTGCAGAGGACTCCTCTGCTGCCAATAGAGCGAGAATCACGTCAACATACTCCTACCCTTTCTTTATTTGACTTGCATTTGGGCGAGACCAGCGCCCGTATTGCTCTAGTTTGCGATCGCCAGTTTTTTACAAATTGAAGATGTATGTTAGTCCCAGGCATCATCTGTTAATTCTCTGAGTAACTACAGCTGATCTGGCAATAATGGAGTAGCAACCTCGGGCGGTCAATCATGCGTATGCTCATGCTATAAAAAGCGAGTATGCGTTACCACGGGTCGGAGCAGAGATATGAAAATAGAGTAAAGTGTCCAGCATAAGGAAAGAGGGGAAGATTAAGAAGTATGCTGTCGCAGAATAGAATAAATGTACTGTGCACATAGTCAGGAACCCAAGATACAGCAATTGGGCGTGGCCAGATGAGCAATCGAGGAGCGTCTTCGTGAAGATTATAACGTGAGGAAACGTATCAGTAACTGGTTCCGTTTCAAGGTGATATGCAATATCTTCAACGAATTAACATTCAAACGTCAATGCTATGCTATTCAAATGGGGCTTTACCTGTTGCTCAAATTAGTGTTCTTTGAAACACTTCCACAGTTATTAATTGTGGGGCTTTCTTTGCCATCTAAAGCATCTAATCGTTTATTGTGCGGTAAGTACAAAGACACATTTATGTTCCAGTGCATGGAATGAATTTTCCAACCGAAAACACATTTGACTGTATCGAAAATGGAAACCTTGACCTGCATATTGGATAACGGAAGCATTTATCTGCTTTACTATGAGACTCCATATATCACAACAGGAAATTCTGACAGCCAATCTGGAGATGCTCTGGGCAGATTTACTGAGTTCAATCTTGGCAAATGCTGCAGATGTTGAAGAGATTTGCCATTAGTTACACTAATGCACTAGTGCAATGCACTATCACAAAATGTGATAGTTAATAATTTTGTATGTAAATCAACTTATGCTTTTATTATACTGAATACAACGGAATATAACTCTAGATAGACTAAGAACAAACTCTGATGACCCTTCCAGGTTGAATTTTGAAGACTGTATGCCAAAATTTCAAAACAATATAGGGGATATAGTTTCAATCTAAGACATTTTCCGAAAATCTTTATGACTTTATGCGTTAATTTCTGAAATTATTCCAGAAATACTTAATTCGCTTGATTATATAGCGACTAAAGGTTGTCCACGTTAAAATTGCAACACACGCAAATATCTATAACTTTTTTGCCTTAGGGTAAAATGTTTGAAAATTTGGTAATTTTAATTTTGTATGTATTGTTTGTCAGTTCTGTGAGTTTTATTGAAGTGCACAGAATTTTTTTTTTTAAGTGGAGTCGGATGAACAACGGAAAATCCAAATTTTTCGCATCGTGCCATAGCAAAAAAGTTCGGAATCATGAACTCGACTGTTTCCCGTGTCATCAAACGGCACAGAGAACGTACAAAAACATCCTCGCCGAAGCGTTAAAGGCGATAGAAAGATAGTGGAAGCCTTCAGGCGCAAACCAAACGCCAAAGTTGAGTAGACACTAGATCGAAAAGAGCAGCAGAATGTGGCAGCAAAATCACGGGCACTCATGCTTTATACGCAAATGCTGGTCAAAAAATCATGTTGCGTTATGGATGATGAAACCAATTAGAGGGCGAATTTTTAGCTGATTCTAAGGAGTGTATCGAAAATAAGCTATTTACAAACTTTTTTCAAATTATGTTGAAAACCGATATTTTATTCATACAAAAAATGATCCTTTATTGTACGAGGTTAAACTTGAACATAATGAAGACCGGATGAAATTTAAGTCATTCCTTCACGAATTTTCGAACTTTGGATCGAATGCTCTTCATCAAGTTCCGGACAAGTGTTGCATCGCATTTTTTGGACGCTTGAGCCCAAATTTTTTTGAACTCCTGCATGTTCCCAGCTGCCTTACCAGTCTTCTTGAAGACCCTCTCCACGATTGCCCAGTAACGTTCGATGGGTCGAAGCTGAGGGCAATTTGGTAGATTGATATTTTTCTCAACAAAATCTATACCCTCTTCCGCAAGCCAAATGAGAGTGGTTTTGGCATAGTGAGCCGACGCTAAATCCGGCCAAAACAGTGGAGGTGTACTATGCTTCTTATATAAAGGCAACAATCTCTTCTGGAGACACTCAGATCGATAGATTTCCGCATTTATAGTTCCGGTAGTGTAAAACATGGTTGACTTCAAACCACAGGAACATATTGCTTGCCATACCAGTACCTTTCGACCGAGTTTCTCCACTTGAATCGACCTGTCCGCATCGCTCACATCCTCCCCAATGACGGCAGTAAAGTATTGTGGACCTGGAAGGGTTTTTGAGTCCTCCTTTACATAGGTCTCATCGTCCATCAAAACGCATGCATCCGGACGCTGCAAAAGACGTGAATACAATTTCCGGGCCCTTGTTGCTGCTCGTTTCTTCTGTTCTGCACTTTGTTTCGAGATTTTCTGCTTCTTGTAGGTCTTCAGGTGGTTTCGCCTCTTGATACGCTGGATCATTCCGACACTCGTTCCTGCTTTTTTGGCCAAATCACGTATTGACATTGATTTGTTCTTCATGATTAGAGATACCACTTTTTGCTCCAGTTTCGGGTTGGAAGAACCGGGTTTTCTGCCTCTTCCTGGTAGCTCATCCAAAGAATAGTGTTCCCCAAACTTATTAATGATGGTTTTAACACTCGCATGATGAATTCCAAACCGCTTTGCCAATTTTCGCATAGTAATACCCTTCTCACTTAGCCATGTGTCCAGAATTTTCATTTTCACTTCCTTTTCAATACGCGACATTTTGAAAACGCAGAATTTGAACCGCACAAACAAGTAAACAAAAGAAAGCTGACAGTCAAACGCACAGCATGCAGTGTTCAGAGCATAAAAAACCATCACAAATACATGCGTACAACGCAAATGTATGTGGATAGCTTATATTCGATACACTCCTTAGGTCCTCAATTCTACACTACAAGACCGAGTTCGATGTCACAGAGTACTAACGGATGCAAAAAATCTCGACTGGTAAGACAGTCAGAACAGAATAAAAATTGAAGAAAGCATGGATAACAGAACAAAAACTTGTCAGTTCTAATGTTGAACAAAACCTCATCAAATGTGTTAAGAGAAAAGCAAAGGAATTTAGATTTGGAGCGCAAGTTGAATAAAGTGAACATGGCAAAACGTAGCAAAGATGTTTTATTTGATACACCGAAAATTTCAAGACTATTGTTGAAAGACGGATTTTTTGTAAAATTGCTTTGTGTGTTGCAATTGTAACGTGGACAACTTTTAGCAGCATCTTTAATTTTCATTGAGGATTGATGAAACTTCTGGATGGAGCATTTGAATTTAAGATATGGAAACAACTATAAGGAACAGCCCAATGGGGTTGTACGCAAAGTCTACGTAGGACTACGCAGCAATCGAGTTCCCATACAAGTCAGGGCCATCCGCTAATTGATTTAAGTCAGTCCTGAAAAGGGCCAAGAAAATTCAATTGTACACTCTTTAGAAAGCATTTGGAGGCTCTTAATTATGATACGGCCCCGGTTGTAGTTCGCGATGGCCACTATCTCTAACGCGTAGAAGATAGTTATGGATCTGTTGGTTCATTGGTTGTTCTACGCGCTTTGCCATTTACTCCGGGACGCGGCGTTCAAAGCAAGCCATGTTCAGCCGGGGCGTGGTAATGGAAATTTCAAACAGCACAAGAGAAAAAAATCATCCAAACGAACTCTTCAGTTGGCAAACTAATTTGGTCGTCCTGAAAAGGGGGAGAAACAGTTCGAGATTGAACTTGGGCTTTCTTTCATGGTTCATCTCGTGGGATGATTGATTCTTGTCTCGTTGTCACGGGCGGCTTTTTTCCCGCCAAATCGTAGGCTTCAGCAGCCATATTTCTCGCAGCGAGGTTGACGGGAGCATCGGCAACAACAGCCAACTGCACCAACGCCTCTCTGGCCAACGACTGCTCGCCGCCGCCAACTGCGATCCTAAGACCACTGCACAGCTTAACGACTGAAAGACTGAATCAAAATGTTCTGCTAAGAGCTATGAGGTAAAGGGGTCGGATGCTAGTGCACGAAAGAAGGCGGTACCAACGAAGGCAATGTGATACATATTGCATCAAATGGGACGAACTTTAGCTATTGTGCCACAATAATTAGTTTTAATTATTACACGCTAGACGGATGATTTTCTTAACCGAAACATTTCTAATTTGCTTGCCAGAGACAGCAACTAATCCGCTATGCACAACTAGGAATTACAACGAACTCAACCACATGGTCGGTCTGAAGTGTCGCAGTTCGGTTCGAATTATCCGTTCTAGAATTTCGTTCGTTGGTTGTTCAACGTTCTTTGTCATTTACTCCGGGACGCGGCGTTTAATTAATGCTATGTTCAGCCGGGGCGCGGTGATTGAAATTAATTTGAAACAGCACAAGAGAAAATTTTAACCAAATAAACCCTTTAATAGGAAAATTGATTTGGTCGTCCTTAAAAGGACGGATTTAGTTGATGAGGGAGAAACATGGTTCGCGATTGAACTTGGGCTTTCTTCTTGGTATTCTTGGTTCAGCTACTCGTCGTTGCGGGTGGCCATCTGCAGGTGACGTGGGATAGTTGATTCTTGTCTCGTTGTCACGGGAGGCTTTTTCACGCCAAATCGTAGGCTTCAGCAGCCATGTTTCTCGCAGCGAGGTTGACGGGAGCATCGGCAACAATAGCCAACTGCGCCAACGCCTCTCTGGGCAATGACTGCTCGCCAGTGCTGCTGCCGGTTACGATCCAACTGCCGATCCTACTCTGCACAGCTCCACGACCACCGAAAAACTAATTCCAAATGCGAAGGTGTACCCGTTATATAACATTCATGGCTACCTAGGAGACGTTCGTTACTTAAATATGAAATCTGTGCTAGAAAAGTACTGTGTATTTGGTAAATTTACTCTGAAAAAATCGACATTATAATACATTACCTTATATTTGCGTTAATTTCAATAGTTGAATGTTATAAATCAATAGATTATAATATTGGAATCGAAGCGTAGAAAATGTCCCAATCCATTGGTGAAAACATTTTGTAAATCAATCGTGAAATGACTTAGTTATTAACGTTCAAAACCTATATATTTTTCGTGATGCTCCAAATTTTCGCAATTCGAACGTGTACCCCAGTATTGAAAACACAGACGTAGTCCTACGTCAAAACAACGTCCAGCATTTCTACTACGTTTATCAGGGCCAATATTATCAAAAGTAAATTACTATGAGGATTTAAATTGTGTACCATTATGCTTCGTAATTAACAGAACTTACCGAAGTAAACAAAATAGGGATGCACAACTTTAATGATAAAGTTAAGAAATTGTATCATTAATTAATTCAGATATATTGATGAAAATTCCTATGTTCAAATCTACATTTGCTTCTGGCCGCTAAAATGTATTTATTTTATTACGAAGCTTATTTCGACTTCTATTCAATCTACCTATACACAATCACATTAAAAATAGTATTGCAGCCTAATAAAATGTATAAGATTAATAAGTTACACCATTACACCCTTTTCCCCTAAGCCCATAATTCCGAATACCATTACGGATTCAAGTACAGTGACCATTCGCTAATTGCAATTTCGTTGATTGCAACGTCTTTTAATTACAAGTTCACTAATTGAAACGTGTTGCAATTAAAAAGCAATTAACCGTCATATGCAAATCTCAAGCAGTAATCTGTCATTCAACTCAAGGGGTTCACGAGTTTTTGACAGTCGATTTGACGCTGTCAAATGTTGCAATGAGCGAATGTAAACATGTTGCAATGAACGAATGGTCACTGTACACTGAATAAATGACCTATCAATACTGATACTCATTTCGAAATAGTTAAATTCCTTTTCCAATCACTAGTTATAAAAGATGAATTTCAATATATCATTAAGAAACAGTTGTAGAAGAAGCTATTCTCAGTAATTTAAACAGAGTTCATCCTTTTATCAGTATTTTCCCAGCGTCGTGCACAAATCTGACGTTTTTGTTTGTTTGCATGTATTTGCTCCTCTATCTATTACAATCGACAGAATGATCTACAACTGCTTGAAACGGTTTTTATAAGGTGCAAAACTTCTCAAGTGAATGTTACTATTGCCGACATGTTACTTCAGCCGACTATTGCTGTTTTTTTCGGCTTTAAACATGAGTGTGAAAACAGCAAGCTTTTGTTGGCAATACGAAATCAGCTGCTTATTGTGCATTTTGTAACCGTTGCGAGCAGGAGGCCACCGGTTGTTTGGAACCTGCCCGACCTTTTTGAGACAGTCACCTCAGGGGACTTGTGAATGGCCATTAGCTCCAAGGCTCAAACACTATTGAAACAACCACTAAATAGGAAAAACGCCCTCTGAACCGAAGTAAAAAATCCAAATTTAAACTCGCTCAATCCGAATGAGCTAACCGGAATGGAAGAAGAGAAGCCTGACATTGAAACAAACAACGTAACTGAAAACGAAAACGGATTTTAGGAGGAGTCAATTCTATCGGAACTGCGAAAAAGAAATTCAACTCAGTACTCCAAATCATAACATAATCAAATACATTTATTTCCCGGCTATTCGCGACTTATTCGGGTTGGACAGAACAATCGGTTACGGGAAATATTCACTGGGAAACAATCATGGCCATGAAAAAAGGTTTCCACATAGCTGCGCAGGTTTTTGACGAGTTCTCGATGACACGGGGTACTGGCGACGACAACGATGTAGATGGCGACGAATCCCGATGATGATGGGGGGGTCGAAGCTTGACCACTGTCTCTGCTGAAATGGCGTCCAGCGGTTGCAGACGAGCTCGGGGAGTATGGCCGAAGGGAGTGGCGGCTGGACGGAAAGCTTCCGATTCGATATTCGTCGAGAGCGTCCGGATCTGACCGTCTCCTTCAATATAGAAGCCCGCTTTCCCAAGCGACCCGGCTTCGCGTACCACAAAAAAGGCTTTCCGCTATTACCGAGCGGGGTTAAGGGAGACTCCTATATTTCGGGTAAGGTCCGGTTTAGTGTCCGACACTTGGCTATGAATCACTAAACCGCGCTCTTGGTAGCCTTTCCACAGGGGTTGTAACGATTCGTGGACTTACGACGGATTATTGGCGACCGTCGGGTGAAATTTCGCACAGTAGTCTTGCGAACTTCACTCCCCTCCGTTTAACTACCTCGAAAGGCGGACCTTAGCGGACTCCCGAGCTCAAAAATGTGCGATCCGTGCTCCACGGACAAAGTTGGTGATGATCGTTGACACAGAAACCCCAATACGTGGATCTCAAATTCCAGCCCGTAGACAAAAAGCGCCTGAGCGCTGGAATGTACAACGCGAATGATACGTTTTAGTCTTATGTAAAACTTGAATATGGCTTGAATAAATAATTCGAATGTTGGTACGTTAAACAAATTGCTTATCTCGAGAAGATATCGCTTTGCCGGTCTCACAGACCGGAGACTACGTATACTTAAATTAACTAAAAAAGAATTAAAAATTCGTTGGAAGCACTTCACTAAAAAAAATCACTCTTCCTATTGAGTACCTCTGGTACGTACAGGGTGCGGCAGAAAATAATGCGAAAATTTGTTCTATTTCGTTCAAATCCCATTTTCAACTAATTCCTGTATCCTCCATTTTTATTAGTAACATCCTCGAGCCGACGCCGGAAGCCAGAGCATGCCTTTTGGACGTAGTCTTCCGACATTGACTGCTATGTGCGTGTTATGGTTGACTTCAGGGTTTTCACACTAGGGTGTGATGTTTTGCAGGCTCGTGCTTCAACATATGTCCAAATCGAATAATCCAACGGATTAAGATCTGCACTGCTAGGGGGGCACAAATCCTTTGGCCAAAACTTCATGTTATCGTTCAACCATTGTTGGGTTCGATTGGACGTGTGACACTGCGCTCCATCCTGCTGTAGGACAACGTTTTGGTCCTCGGAGAAGTTGGCCTTCACCCAGGGAAGCTCTTGATCCTTTAAAATACCGATATACACTTCGGTATTGATTTTAACTCGAGCATCAATGAAAACAGGTGGCTTTTTCAAACCGTTGGACGCCACCAAGCCAAACATCATGACACCAGCCGGATGTTTGGTTTGAAATTTGAATTTCACTTCTCCGGAACGTTCTCCATTTTCTGCGGTTAAATGAATCGGCCCGTGCGGCTGTTGGCCACAGCATCGATCCTGAAAAGCTTTTCGTCGGAGAACAGGATTATCATTTTTTCCTTCTTCAACAAGGAAAGCAATCTCTTGGAACGAGTCACTCGTAGTTCGTTGACCCGGTCCGTAATCAAGTGGCGTTTCACTCTGGCTCTGGAAGATGCATGCAGGTCTGATTCTCCGCATGGATTTCTCCGAAATATTGGCTTCCTTTGCAAGTTTTCTTATGGAACGCACCGGGTTGCGAGCAATTTTTGCACGGACCGATTTGATCACGTTCGGCGTGCGTGCAAAGCGCGGACGTCAGCTTTCCGGCTTCCGCTGCTTAGGACTATCCTGCAGGGACTTATGCGGTAAACTGTCGCCAAATGGCACCCTACCACCTTGGCAATCTCTTTCGGCTTCTTCTGGTCGAGCAACAAACTGATGATCACTTCTTTCGCGAACATTTTGACGAATTTGCAATAAAACAAATAGAATGTTTGGATGCAGCACTTGAAATTAAATATAAATGAATACACTTTCGACAGAAATTAGTCACTAGCCGAATTTAAAAAAACGAATTAACCCAATACTCAAGTTTGAACATTTTCGCATTATTTTCTGCCGCACCCTGTATCTCTTAGAAACAACGTTTCACTTATTTAGAAAAAAAAACTTCCGAAACTACGCAATAACTTTTGTTCTCCAGCCGGTATCGTTGCGAAATGATCGAGCTCGAATCCTCTTGTCACTAAGAAATGTTGATCAAACAATTATCTTTTATGCTTAATCAAAGCGCCAGCAAACAATCCGCATGGCGACTAAAGATTCCTTTTGGCTTTTCTCCTTGTTTCGTCAAGATGGTTATTTCATAGTTTGGAGCCATTATTGCATTTCTTATTTTTATAGCATTCAACTTAGCCGAGGCACAAACCAGGCGACATGCAAAATAAATTTGTAGCGAATCTAACCTAACCTATTTTGTCAATATTTACATTTGGTATAAGATTCAAATCTTATCAAACCTAATTTAACCTAATTCATAATAGTTCTAAATAATTCAAGCGAATGAACCTGAACCAAAAAATACAAACGTTACAATTTATTAGATTAAAAAAGTGGTAAGTGTGGAATGGATCACTTTGAAACCTAATCAAATTGAAGCTGACAATGCAAGTAAATAAATAAATATATTCAAGGAAGTGTTTTGTTGGAACACTAAACTGAATAAGAGGTTTGAAAATTGGGTTCTGAGAATAGTCAACATTGCCGAAGAGCAATGCAAAAAAGTGAAGCATGAGAAGCACAACAATCTCACCACTTCCAAAATTCAGCTTCTATCTTCTATGTATATAAAAATGGATTTCTGTCTGTCTGTCTGAACCTCATAGGCTCGAAAACTACCGAACCGATCAGCGTGAAATTTTGTATGGAGAAGTTTTTGGGGCCGGGGAAGGTACTGATGATAGTTTGCGACCCCGCTTTTCTCTGGGAAGGGGGGCTCCCATACAAATGAAGCACAAATTTCGGCATAACTCGAGAACTAATCAAGCAAAAGAACCCAAATTTAGCATGCGGAAGTTTTTGGAGTCAAGAAATGTTTTTTATGGTAGTCAGAGACCCCTCCTCTCTCTAGAAAGGGAGGCTCCCATACAAATGAAACAGAAGTTTCTGCAAATCTCAAGAACTAATCAAGCAAATGGAACCAAATTTGGCATGTGGGGTTTTCTGGTGGCGAAAAATGTTTCTATGGTGGTTTGAGACCCCTCCTCTCTCCTAGAAGGGGTGCTGTCATACAAATGAAACTAAAATTTCTTCATAACTCTAGATCTAATAACGCAAATGGAACCAAATTTGGCATGTGGGGATTTTAAAGGCAATAAATGTTTCTACGATAGTTCGAGACCCCTACTCTCTCTCTGGTAGGGGGGGGGGGGCATTGCTCCAATACAAATGAAACAAAAGTTTCTACATAACTCGAGAACTAATCAAGTAAATTTGGCAGGTAGAGGTTGTTGAAGGCAAGAAATGTTTCTAAGGTAACTCGAGACCCCTCCGCCTTCTGTAAAAGGGGGGCTCTCATACAAATGAAACACAAATGTCTGCCTAACTCGAGAACTAACCAAGCAAATGGAACCAAATTTTGCATGTGAAGGTTTTTGAAGGAAATAAATGTTTCATTGGTAGTGAAGGACCCCTCCCCATTCTGGAAGAGGGGGCTCCCATACAAATGAAACACAAATTTCTGCATAACTCAAGAACTAATCAAGCAAATCGAACCAAGTTTCCCATGTGGAAGTTTGTGTAGGCAAGAAATGTTTCTATGGTGATTTGAGACAACTCTGCCCTCTGAAAGTAAGGGGGGGGGGTCTCCAATACAAATGAAGCACCAATTTCTGCATTACTCAAAAACTAATCAAGCAAATGGAGCCAAATTTGGCATGTGGAGGTTTTTGAAGGAAATAAATGTTTAAATGGTGGTTTGAAACCCCTCCTCTCTCTGAAAGGGGGCGCTCTCATACAAATGAAACACAATTTTTTGCAAAACTTAAGAGCTAACCAAGTAAAGAAGAGTGGGGGGGCTCTTAAACAAATAAAACTCAATTTTTTGCATAATTCGAGATCTATTCAAGCAAATAAAACCACATTTGGCATGTGGGGGTTCTTGGAGGCAGAATTTCTATGTATATAAAAATGAATTTCTGTCGGTCTGTCTGTCTGTCTGATCCTTATAGACTTGGAAATTTCAGAACCGATCGGTGTAAAAATGCGTATGCAGGGGTTTTTTGGCTGGGGAAGGTTCTTATGATTGTTTGAGACCCCTATTCTCTCTGGAAGTTGGAGCTTACATACAAATGAAACAAAAATTTCTTCCCAACTCGACAGCTTATCAAGCAAATGAAATTAAATTTGGTATGTGGGGGGTTTTGAACAGAGCTCGAAAACATTGACACCCGTCGTGAACGACGAGTAAAATAAATATTTAGTGTGCAAAATTTTCTCTATCTTCATTTCGTTCTATCAGTCAAACAACACAATCCTGGCGACTTATTTTGCCATGTATTACTTTGTCCCTGTGTTTGACACAACTCATTCACACCACAGCAAAGCACAATTCTGGCTATTCAAGCGTCAAGAGCTTTTGATTGACTTGATTATGTTCTAATAACCAGGCATTCATTTTCACGTTGGTGAATGATTTTTTCTGCTACAGGATTTTTTTTATCAAATATGCCCGAACATGGCTGAAGGGGACGGAAATTCCTCGAAGGCAAAGGAAGCCATAAGACGGAGCTCTAGCAAGCGATCTATGACCGAAATCGCTAAAATTGTGTGGTTCGAGATCGAGAAAAGGCATTTTGGAGACTCGATTCGAGAAGTGGCAGCAAATACGTGCATGCAAAATACGTTGGTGATTCCACTTAATCGATTCTTCAAATGAAGGACTGTTCTTTCTTCTTCACGGTAGAATATTGAAATTGAATGAGTTGTTTGCGCTTATTTAGATTCACTGCTTTCTGGCACGAATGAATGATGAGAGTAAAGCAACACAAAACAAATCGATTCACCTTGCACTAGCAAATCAAGAAGTCGACTTTGTATTTACTTCATGTTCGCTAGAGACAGTACGTGATGAACAATATGTTGTCTCAGATAGAGTGCATTATAAGTATTGAATATGACATTTTTAAGCACTGGTTTTCCATGTGAGGAAATAGGCCGACGAAAAAAAGATTAAAAAAAAAGCACTGGTTTTGAAGGAATGGAGTTTGGTGGTTTGAGACCCCTCGCCTTTCTGGAACGGGGGGCACTCAGGCAAATAAAACACACATTTCAACCAAACATGAGAATTATCCAGGTAACTAAAACATAAAATGTGTATTTCTCGGGTAAGAAGCATTGTTCTGATAGAAGTTAGAACCTCTTCGAAGTCAAAAAAAAATGTCATTCCGAAATTCAATCATGACGTGCCAGTTCTATTAAATTTTTATTCATGTTGTTGCAAGCGTAGCAACGCTCGCACCGGGTTCAGCTAGTATATCTATATATATATATATATATATATATATATATATAGATATTTCGGGTAGGATATATATATGTACTATAGTATATATATATATATAAAAAAAAAAAAAAAAAAAAAAAAAAAAAAAAAAAAAAAAAAAAAAAAAAAAAAAAAAAAAAAAAAAAAAAAAAAAAATATATATATCATCTTATAGATATTTCGGGCAGGAATGTGTTGTACTGTACGAGTGCTCGTGTTGCAAAAGTTGGCGCGAGTGCTGAATGGTTAAACAAATAAAAAACTTAATAAATAAAGAATCAACGTAGAGTAGAAGACACAAAAAAGGCTAACATATTTGGTTCGTCTCAAATACCTATGGTCCACTTTTTTTCTCCGGCTGTGCGAGCGGTGGAAAATACATTTATGAATTGTGCTTGGTTAGTTTCATCCAAATCGATGCTGGCTGTCACTATTTTTGTCCTGTCAGATTTTCCCTCGAAATGCTGATGAATACCAAGTTATCAACAAGCTCATCTAGCCGAACTAGTCAATTTTACCATGTTGTGACTTCAAATAAGCCAAACGGTGAATCCCTTTCGCTTTTATTTTCGACTCCATCCCCAGCAGCACACAAGGCACCTTCAATTACTCGAAAATTATTACCTTGAAAGCGAAAAGAAAACTTCAACCAGCCCGGTAAACGATCGATAATGGAGATAATTTTTCGGCATATCACTCTGGATGGTGCCGAGCAAGAGATACCGCCACCGGTTTCTTCAATTGAACACATTCCAGCGCACAAGTGCGAGCATATCGAAAAAGTTCGGCTGGGCGCTGAGGAGAAAATGGCATAATGGCCAAAACTACTAGACTTGCCGTTGAACCTAGTATGGTGTCCAAAATGAGTTATATTTCTGTGAATGGAGACCTGCTCAATCATAAAAAATCGGTCAACTTGAATGTCTGCCTTTTTTGTGTGTGCTTTTGCTTTCGGTAGAGAGTGGAGGAACTAAGTGGGAAATATTGCACCGTGGAAAATGCGCCCATTTATTTGATTAATGACAAGGCATGAGGTCCGAGAGCGAACAGCAATTAACATTCATTGGGCAGCGATGATAGGCTGGTTTGATGTTGTTGCTGTTTTTGTTGCTCGTTTTTCAGAGGTCCAGGGAGAGGAGTAAAGATGAAAAATGCTTCTTTTATTGGACAACTGATGGTGGCGTCTCGGCCCAGTCTGGTCATCATCATCGCCACCACCCAGTAATATAACCATCAACACAGACGGATGATAATGTTTAAAATGTTGGCCTCAAAAATAAAATTGCCGTTTTGTTGGATAATTCGATTAGCTGCCGGCATTTTCGTGATCGTTTCGATGATAATGTTCATTTTGGGCAGATTATGCCAACTACCTAATTCATAGGTTTGGAGTCGTTGTTGATTGGGTGCAGGGGGAGTTTTCAGGTCGAATGAATTGATAGCTTTGCGTGTTAGGATGTCAATCTGATGATAAATAGATTGAAAACCAAACGAACATGAGTTATCATACTGCTTGATAAGGGTTTTTTTATTATCGTCTCCATCACCTTCTAAGAAACCACCCTGTTCAGGATGATATGCCCATGAGCTGTCAAACCAAATGATCTCGATGGCACAAGTTCATTCATATGAATTTTGCCCTATTCGCCGATAAGGTTCGGTATAAAAATCATTTCAACCACTCAGCAACCTTCCATTGATTGCCCACCTTAGACGGTGATATCTTTCTTGTCTACCGGAATCCCTCGAATAGCGTGATGGTGGTTATTGGTTCATCTCTAAGTTGACGATTGATGGAATGTACAGACGACCACGCTGTTCGAGGGATTGCTGTAAATAAAATGCCCAAGCTTCCGATTACAAAATAAAGCGAAGGCCGACTTTGCACGTGAATGGCCTACGGGATGCGGGCATACACGCACATGTATCTAAATTGTTTATTCCATAATCGTGACTTGGACTTCAGGACCGGTTGCCACCAAGAGTAGAGGGGGGTGGGGGGTGATCTTCGAATGAGCTTTCAACGGGCTTCATAGAAGTAGCGACATCGCAGAACCCGGTGAGTTCCGGTCCGTTGGGGCTTCACCCATGTTGTGGTGATATGGCCGTTAAGGTACCACTGTTATGTCTTGTTTCTATGATTTATGGATGGCAGAAAGTTTTGGTTTTATGATTTTGGCTTCGGGGAAAATGTTGGCTGCGAAACTGTAACAGCAAAAATTTACATCAAGTAATTTTGGTTTTCGGAGCTTTTGTTAGACGTGTTCACGTGTTTAGCAGGATGATGAAAATCAACATCACCACCCGTTGAGTTTCAAAGTAAACAATTACTAGGAAACTTTTATTGACGATGTTCTATATGGTTTCCGGTTGTGATGGATGGGGGTTCATAAGTTTAAAATTCTATGTCATTATTGAGTGCTGATACGATTCGGGAGAGTAGGCTGCCCAAGTAACAATTTTAGTTTTATTCCAGCAGTATAGCACTCCTCCTGGCTTTGTTGATAAAACTACATTCAAAACTGTCTTGTCTACCAACACCTCCTCTATGCTTCTTTAGAGCTGAAATTTGTACAAAGTGGCCCACTCTATACACGGTTGTGAAAACAAGTTAATAAAACCTTTATGAGGCCGTAATCATTTTGAAAATGTTCTAGTGAAAGATGTTATGACCACTTGGGAACCTTCATAAAACCTATTGGTTGCCATGAAAACCAGCATACGGTCAAATAGCCACAGCTGTCAAACTTCACTGCGATGTCGTGGTTGGTTTTTGCTGTTCTGCCTTGTTCGATTCTCTGCTCTTCTAATTCATTTAGCAGTAAATAATAGCTAACAAAATAGTTCTAGTGTTGCGGGATATTTTGTTTGATGGCAAAATATCCAAAACAAATTGAGTTTTTTTACAGCGTATCATGATCCAAATCAAATGCGCAGTTAGTTTTATGGTGAGTACTAGCTGAACCCGGTGCGAGCGCTGCTACGCTTGCAACAACATGAATGAAAAATTTAATAGAACTGGCACGTCATGGTTCTATTTCGGAATGACGTTTTTTTTTTGACTTCGAAGGGGTTCAAACTTCTATCAGAACAATGCTTCTTACCCGAGAAATACACATTTTGTGTTTTAGTTACCTGGATAATTCTCATGTTTGGTTGAAATGTGTGTTTTATTTGCCTGAGAGCCCCTCGTTCCAGAAAGGCGAGGGATCTCAAACCACCAAACTCCATTCCTTCAAAACCAGTGCTTACAAATGTCATATTCAATACTCATAATGCACTCTATCTGAGACAACATATTGTTCATCACGCACTGTCTCTAGCGAACATGAAGTAAACACAAATTTGACTTCTTGAATCTCTAGTGCAAGGTGAATCGATTTGTTTTGTGTTGCTTTACTTTCATCATTCATTCGTGCCAGAAAGCAGTGAATGTAAATGAGCGCAAACAACTCATTCAATTTCAATATTCTACCGTGAAGAAAAAGAACAGTCCTTCATTTGAAGAATCGATGAAGTGGAATCACCAACGTACTTTGCATGCACGTATTTGCTGCCACTTCTCGAATCGAGCCTCCAAAATGCCTTTTGTCGATCTCGGACCACAAA
The DNA here is from genome assembly GCA_024533555.2 of Aedes koreicus. NCBI lineage: Eukaryota > Metazoa > Arthropoda > Insecta > Diptera > Culicidae > Aedes > Aedes koreicus. The sequence continues at coordinate 480,511 of JAHHFK020002478.1, read as the reverse complement.
ATTTTAGCGTTTTCCGTCAAAGATCGTTTGCTAGAGCTCCGTCTTGTGGCTTCCCTTGCCTTCCAGGAATTCCCTTCGCCTTCAGCCATGTTCGGGCATATTTGAAAAAAAAAAAATCCTGTAGCAGAAAAAATCATTCACCAACGTGAAAATGAATGCCTGGTTATTAGAACATAATCGAGTCAATCAAAAGCTCTTGACGCTTGAATAGCCAGATATGTGCTTTGCTTTGGTGTGAATGAGTTGTGTGGAACACAGGAACAAAGGAATATATGGCATAATAAGTCGACACGATTGTGTTGTTTATACTGATAGAACGAAATGAAGATAGAGAAAATTGTGCACACTAAATATTTATTTTACTCGTCGTTTACGACGGGTGTCAATGTTATGTAGCTCTGTTCAAAACCCCCCACATACCAAATTTGGTTTGATTTGCTTGATAAGTTGTCGAGTTGGGAAGAAATTTGTGTTTCATTTGTATGAAAGCCCCACCTTCCAGAGATAATAGGGGTCTCAAACAATCATAAGAACCTTCCCCAGCCCAAAAACCTCTGCATACGCATTTTTACATCGATCGGTTCTGAAATTTCCAAGTCTATAAGGATCAAACAGACTGACAGACAGACAAAAATTCATTTTTATATACATAGAAATTCTGCCTCCAAGAACCCCCACATGCCATTTATTTGCTTGAATAGATCTCGAATTATGCAAAAAAATGAGTTTCATTTGTTTAAGAGCCCCCCCCCCTCTTCAAGTGGGGGAGGGGTCTTGAACTGCCATAAAATCAATTCTTGCCTCCAAAAACCTCCACATGCCAAATTTGGTTCCGCTTGCTTAATTAGTTCTCGAATCATTTCTAGTTCATTATTATGGGAGCCCCTTTTTCAGAGCCGGAGGTGTCTCAAACCACCATAGAAACATTTCTTGCCATCAAAAACCTCCACCTGCCAAATTTGGTTTCATTTGCTTCATTAATTCTCGAGTTATGCAGAAATTTGTGTTTCATTTGTATGGGAGCCCCCCCTTCCAGAATGGGGAGGGGTCTTTCACTACCAATGAAACATTTTTTGCCTTCAAAAACCTCCACATGCAGAATTTGGTTCCATTTGCTTGGTTAGTTCTCGATTTATGCATAAATTTGTGTTTTATTTGTATCGAAGACCCCCCCCCCCCCCTTTACAGAATGGGGAAACTACGATAGAAACATTGTTTGCCTTAACAATGTCCACATGCCAAATATGGTTCCATTTGCTATGTTAGTTCTCGAGTTAGGCAGAAATTTGTGTTTCATTTGTATGGGACCCCCCCCCCTTCCACAAGGAGGAGGGGTCTCTTACTATCTTAAAAACCTTTTCCGGTCCCAAAAACCCCTCCGTACAAAATGTCACGCCGATCGGTTCAGTTGTGTACGAGTCTATAAGGTTCAGACAGACAGACAGACAGAAATTCATTTTTATATATGTACTAGCTGAACACGGTGCAAGCGCTGCTACGCTTGCAACTAAATGAAGTAAAATTTAATAGAACTGGACCGTTTATCGTTGTTTTTCGGAATGAGTTTTTTTCTTGACTAAGCAGGGATTCAAACTTCTATCATAACATGCTTCTTACCCGAGAAATACACGTTTTCTGTTTTAGAAACCTGGCTAATTCTCATGTTTGGTAGAAATGCTTGTTTCATTTGCATAGGAGCCCTCCCTTCCAGAGGGGGTGGTTTCTCAAACCACCATACAATCATTGCCTTCAAAACCACCCACATGCCAAATTTTGTTCCAGTACCTTGATAAGTTCTCGAGTTTTGCAGAAACTTGTGTTTCTTTTGTATGGGAGCCTACCCTACCAGAGAGAGGAGGAGTCTCAAACTATCGTAGAAACATCAATTGCCTTCAAAATCCCCATATGTTAAATTTGGTTCCCTTTGCTTCATTAGTTCTCGAGTTATGCAGAAATTTCAGTTTCATTTGTATGAAAGCCCCCACTTCTAGAGAGGGGAGGGTTTTTGAACCACCATAGAAACATTTCTTGCTTCCAGAAAGCTCTATAAGTAAAATTTGGTTCCATTTACTTGATTAGTTCTTGAGTTATGCAGAAACTTCTGCTTCATTTGTATGGGAGCCTCCCCTTCCAGAGAGGGGAGGGGTCTCAAATAATCATAGAATCATTTTCTGCTTCTAAAAACTCTCACATGCTAAATTTGGTATCCTTTGCTTGATTATTTCGCGAGTTATGCAGAAATATGTGTTTCATTTGTATGGAGAGAGAAGGGAGGGGTCTTTTACTACCTTAAGAACCCTCCCCGGCCCCCAAAACTTCTCCATACAAAATTTCACGTTGATAGGTTCAGTAGTTTTAGAGCCTATGAAGTTCAGACAGACAGACAGACAGACAGACAGACAGACAGACAGACAGACAGACAGACAGACAGACAGACAGACAGACAGACAGACAGACAGACAGACAGACAGACAGACAGACAGACAGACAGACAGACAGACAGACAGACAGACAGACAGACAGACAGACAGACAGACAGGCAGACAGACAGACAGACAGACAGACAGACAGACAGACAGACAGACAGACAGACAGACAGACAGACAGACAGACAGACAGACAGACAGACAGACAGACAGACAGACAGACAGACAGACAGACAGACAGACAGACAGACAGACAGACAGACAGACAGACAGACAGACAGACAGACAGACAGACAGACAGACAGACAGACAGACAGACAGACAGACAGACAGACAGACAGACAGACAGACAGACAGACAGACAGACAGACAGACAGACAGACAGACAGACAGACAGACAGACAGACAGACAGACAGACAGACAGACAGACAGACAGACAGACAGACAGACAGACAGACAGACAGACAGACAGACAGACAGACAGACAGACAGACAGACAGACAGACAGACAGACAGACAGACAGACAGACAGACAGACAGACAGACAGACAGACAGACAGACAGACAGACAGACAGACAGACAGACAGACAGACAGACAGACAGACAGACAGAAATATCGGCAAAAGTAACTGTCGAGTTGATCTGCTTTCGGAAATTTTGCCGAAGTTTATTGAGAGTGTATATTCGATAAATTAATCATGAATTTCCAGAAAATTTATGGAATTCAATAAGGTTATCTAAAAAATGCCGAAATTTCTCTCCGATCTACAGTTCATTTGCAATACATTTAAAATTTGGTGCAGTCATTTTTCTACATATCATTTTTTTCTTATATTTCAATATGGCGATTGGAAAATATGACAGTTTTGCCAAAAAACAAATTCATCTTCGCAATGACTACTTTTAAACAATTTGGTAATGTTTTTGCCGTTTTAAAACCACTTTGACTTCCCACAATGCCAATTTGCCGTTTAATGCATTTACTGGAAGCAAAATGGTTTCAAAATGATTTTTCTAGTGACCATAATTATATAATGTATGTATGTATGTATGTAAGGTAGCCACCATCCCTTCTAAGACCTTGTCATGTATGCAGCTCCACTTAATAGCAAGATCAAATTGAGTTACCGGTTTGCATTCACAGTAACGCTGTATGAAGGGCCAAAAACGGTGGGGCGGACCCGTAAGCAGAGACACTTACGCGAAACCCGCGGGAACATAAGAATCTCCTTCCAACGATACGATCCAACAAATCGAATAACCCAATTCGCAATACTTATTAAGCTTTCTACGGGATGGCTTGTTGAGAAGGACGCGTCACTCTCACTGAAATTGTTGGAGTAGAATTCACAGCACCACAATCGAATCGGTAGGATAAAGAAAATGATACTGTTTGTTCCCCCCTGGACGCCGGTTGTCATACCACTCCATTGTCCAATTCCAGCTTGAGTGATACCCTGATGCTCCCTCCCTTCCCAATATATATTTAATGTCATATAGTAATGTATAAAATATAGTGAATTAATATTATAATTATAATAATATAGCGAATGAATATTATAATGACAAATAATATAGTGAATGAATATAAGAATGAAAATAACAATTCCATTTGTGGTCCTGAAAGTTTAGACAATGTAGCTGCGAGAAAAAAAATTGATTTAAAATTATCTCATCAAACTTGGGATATCCATGGATAATCTGAAATTATGTAGCAATAGAATAGTAAACCTAAAATTTCGATGTGCTGTTCCGTTTCCTTGCAATAATTTATGTAGTGAGTCTCATCGGAAATACCATAACATTAAATAATAAACTGACGTTAAAATATAAAAAAATAATACCAGCAAGCCAGTAAACTATAGTAGAATACATATATCCGTAACTAATCTGACCATCCACTCATCGAAAGACTGTTGCAGTTTCTATTGAAATAAGATCTACTAAGATTAGAATTTGTTTTCACAATAATAGTCAGAGAACATAATAAGCGTAGGTACAAGATATATATGACATCTACTGGTATGTTACTGAAATTGAAAATTAGATGTGTATTAATATCATAATCATATTGGACAACTGAAGACAGCTAATAATAAGGCGAAATAAATTTCAGATGAGTATGAATCTAAAAACTGAATCTTAATAAATCTAAAATAAAAAATTAGGAAATTGAATTTTTCTATAGCTCTTGTACACCCATAAATGGTTCCTCATGTCTGTGAAATAGGAAATGAATGATTGTAAACTGTTAGGTTTTGAATTAATAGATATTTCTGATGAAGAAGGAAAGTGCTGTTTTAAGTAGAATTTTTCAAATATGATCCTTTCTAAACAAAAACATTAAAAACCTTCCTATCTTTTCAAATACATAACGTAGGTTAGATGAGCTATAACTGACAAGGATGCATAAATGCGAAGCTGAAAATGACTTACATACAAAATGTGGTGAATGGATGTTATAATATAAAACGATAATAATTTCATTTGTATTTACGTGTCTGCAGATTGTGGTCCTGCTGCAATTGTATACGGACCCGCACATCCACCATGAACCTGAGAGCTTAGATAATGTATCATGGCCACCAGAAAAAAAGAATGATTTTAAATTATTTTACAAAACTTGGGATATCCATGGATGATCTGAAATTGTATAGAATAATGAACCTAAAATTTCGATATGTTGCTCTGCTTATAAATGTGATATAACCACAATGGAACTGACTCTTAGCTTCGGGTCTTGATCCCCTACTGAGCCCTTGCGGCACGTCAAGCCGGCCAGTTCAGCGCAAGGGAGACCATAATTATATAATATGAATAAATCCTAAAACGGCATTTCTAAACAGCATTTAACGAGTTTATAAAGTCGAAATAAAACCATTGGTAGGAGTAAAAGGCATTTGAGAAAACAAGGTTTCAATATCGTTGTAAGCTAGCTGTGAAAGTTCTCATAAACCTTACTCAAATATGAAAGGTGTTGACACCTCTTGGTGCCCTTATAAAACCAGTTTGATTTCTAGTGGCTTTCATTAAACTTAAATAAAACTAAAAAAACTGGATGGTTTTGAGATTGTTACGTGGGTGTGCTTTTGAGCGAAAATAACCGATTTTTTGACTCTGTCATAGTGAAAATTTGAATAAAATTTATCAATAAATAATCGTGTTTTCGACCGAAATTAATAAGGTCTGTATCCACATTAATCCGGACACCTTCAAATTATTGTAACTTTTGAAATATTGCACGTAGGAACGAAAAATTTCACTGTGGTATAGCTGAGAGTCTATGATGAAAAAGACTATGATTGATGTTTACATTTCATTGGAGAGGAAACCGAGAAGTGACAAAAACATTGGACGCGCTGATCCTGTCATGGACCGAAAGGTGAAAAGGATATTACCGAAAAACTCAAATCTCTCCATTCGAACGGTGTCTCGTAAAATAGGGATGTCACCTGGTTTTGTCCAAAAATCAGAAACAACGTTTGGGACTTAAGTCGTATAAAGTAAAAACAGTTCCAAATCGCAACGACAAACAGAACTTGCGCAGCAACCCATCTCGGGCTCGACGTTTGTACCTGCGAATATTTGACGAAGTGTTTCATGCGTTGTTATGGACGATGAAACTTACTGTCCTGGAGGATCTTCCCAAGCAGCTTTTAGGGCTGGTTTTTTATTCTGCTCATCGCCAGAAATGCTACAGCTGAGCATTTCACGAAGAAGGCATCGAAAAATTTCCCAAAAAATACCTTGTGTGGCAAGCAATTTGCACGTGTGGCAAAAAAGATTAAATCTTTCGTCACTACAGGCACAATCAACAAGGAGATCTATCAAAAAGAGTGTCTGCAGAAGCGATTGCTACCCTTCATCAAAAGTCACAAAGAAAAACCTTTGTTTTGGCCCGATTTGGCATCATGCCACTATGCTAAAACTGTGATGGAGTGGTACCAAGCAAATCATGTGAACATTGTACCAAAAACCTCAAACCCGCCAAATTGCCCAGAGCTACGACCAATCGAGAGATATTGGGTTCTGATGAAGCGGAAGCTTTCTGGAAAGAAGCAACGAATCAAAGACATCAAACACTTCCAGCAAATTTGGACAAAGACGGCTTCTACGATTTGTGAAGAGTCTGTACAAACCCTAATGGACAGAGTTAAGCGCAAAGTTCGAAAATTGTATGCAAATACCGAATAACTATGTTTGTTAAAACGAATTGTTAAAACACATCCCATGAATCTGAAATAAACAACTACGACGGAAATATAATGCAAAATTTATGTTTTATTCATGTTTTGCGGTGTCCGGATTATTGCGGATACAGACCTTTCTGAAAATGTACCAAAGTGCTTTTGAATGCGTTTTGCTTCCTAGTGTGGAAACATTGGTGCCTCTCCGGTCGGTTTTCGAAGGAACTTCCGAATCAGAAAATCGCTTTGTCACGAGTGAATTGATGATTATTATTGCCGTTTTACTTGAAAAAAAAAAAAACTGCAAGGTACACCCCATTGGGTTGTTCGAAATGATGACGTAGAACTACGATACTAAATGTAAGCCATTTAGATGGTACAATGCAATGTTCCCTTTCAGGCCTAATTTATACAAGCAATTTGGTGAATTCTGATTCATTTGGTGCTCAACAACATAGATATGGTGGAAAAAAGATGAAATATTTTTTTAAGGTGTGCTGGGTCGTCAAAACTGCCCAAGAGATCATAACTTAAGATTTACAGTTGCTAAGATAGCTTTATCCGCTATACAATGTTACATAAACATATTCAATGAATATGGTCCTGGAAGACCAACTGACATTATGAGATCATCATGGGATCTTCTATGCCAAAGAAACTAACTTAACTTTTTATAGCCCATAACGCTATTGTTACAATTGTAGACCTTAAGTTTTGAAGGACAGTTTGAATGTCCTGAAACTAACAAGGTTATCCTATGATGTCTGTGGACGTTTCAGAATATTCATTGAATATGCTTTATCGTAGCTTTGTAAAGCCCAAAAGGCTACGGTTACTACCGTATACCTTATGTTCTGAACTCAAGGTCAGTTTTTATGAACTTGAACATCCCGAGATAATCTGATAATGACTGGCGAGCTTACAAAAGCATCACTGAATGTGTTTGAATGCATATCGTCACCTTTCATAGATTATAAAGCTAACTTTACGCCTGTAGATCTTAAATTCTGAACTCAAGGGCGGTTTTGATGACTAGAACATCCCAAGATATCTAATTATATCGGTTGACCTTCCAAAAGACTCACTTAATTTGGTCAAATACATATTGTTACTTTGTTTAGTTCAAAAAGCTGTAGATTTTAAGCTAAAATTCAAAACTTGAAATCTACTTTAGATTTAAACTTTTGAATTCCAGGAAAGTTTGGATAACCTAGAACATCCGAAGATTATCTCATAATGTCTATTGTTCTTCCAAAATATTCACTGAATATGTTTCAATACACAATGTAGCTTTGCATAGCCCAAAAAGCTTTTGTTACAATTGTAGGTCCTATGTTCTGATCTCAAGGATAGTTTGTATGACCTAGAACATGTCATATTGCATTATAATGTTATTTGACTTTAAGAATGTAAATTGAATATGTTTGAATATTCATTGTAACTTTGTATCGACCTAAATGTACTGTTACAACTGTAAATCTTAAGTTCTGAACGCCAAGACAATTTGGATGACCTATATCATCCCAAGATTGTTTTCTTGTGTATTTTTACGTTCAAACATATTGACTTGAATACGTGACGCAACTTTGTATAGCCCAAAAAACTACTGTTACTACCGTAGATTCCAAGTTCTGAACTCCAGGATGGTTTGGATTACCTAGAGGATCTCAAAGTTATAAAATAATGACTGTTGACCTTCCAAAAGAATCATTGAATATATTTGAATACATATGGTCACCATATATAGCTCAAAAAAACTACTGTTACAACGTTAGTTCTTATGTTTTAATCTTAAGGACAGTTTGGCGGACCTATAATATCCCAAGATTGTCGCATTATATATGTAGGCCTTCCACACTATTCAATCAATATTGTTAAATACATTTTGTCCCTTTGCAGCCTCCAAACACCTACTGTTACAACTGTATATCTTATGTTCTGAACTCAGGGACAGTTTGGACGACCTCGATCATCCCCGTTTATCTCATAATGTTTTTTTTACGTTCTAAAATATTCACTGAATATGGTTGAATACGTAGTGTAACTTTGTATAGCCCAGACAGCTATAGTTACTGCTGCAGATCTTAAGTTATGAACTCGAGGACAGCTTGGATGACCTTGAACATCATGAAGTTATCAAATAATGACTGTTGACCTTCCAAAAGGTTCATTCAATATGTTTGAACACATATCGTAACCTTATGTAGCCCTAAAAGCTACTGTTACAACTGTAGATCTGAAGTTTCGAAATCAAGTACATTTTGGATGGCCTAGAAGCTCCCAGAAAGATACAAAAATAGTTAATATTTATCAACGAGAATTTAATAATACGTATGCATATGTACAATATTCTAAAACAACGCTTTACACTATTTATAAGGCATTTATTTTTTTCTTCCTGAACTCCTTCATATTCAGAATGTTCCAGGTCGTCAATTTGGCCTAAAACTCATAAGTTTTTAATATTTTCCTAATAGAAAAATTGATGAAAAACAAATTTGTCGAAGACAGTGTACACTTTTATTTAGTCTGTGTGTTTTTATACAGCCATTATCCTTTTATCACAAATGACCCCTAAGGCCTCAAGGAGTTAATATACTTTTTAAGGCAAGGCTTAACATTTATGCATTTCTTCAAAAGTATGTGGCCCGAAATCAACAATGTTCTCTAGAAACTGATGCGTAGAAATACTTCCGATCGATTGGTGTAAAAAATTTGAAAACCTTTTGAGAAATGACTGAGATATTAATGCTCAAAACCTGACCACTTTTCGTGACGGTCGCAATGCGATTTTTTTTTTGAATTGTTCCCCAGTATAGAAAACAAAGATGTAGTCCGGCGTCAAAAACATTTGTCCCGTTTTTTTTATTCCACCATTAGAGTGGCAATTTCCGTGTTCAAAAATGCCTTCCTTTTTTTTCAAAAATTCATAACGTCTGAACCGTTGAATCGGTTTGTATGGTATACCCCTCAAATAAATTTTTAAGGAAACTTCCCCCTTTCAATGAAATTTTAAGGAAAATTACGAAACGCTCAGAAATATTTGATTTTTTATGAAAAAAAAAAACGTAACAATTGCTTTATCTTGACTTTAACTGCGAGGGTCTTCAATTTTTTGTGTTTTTAATTGAAAGATCATTCAGTTGTACATAACATATCAAAACATTTGCTTGATATGTTATTTGATGCGGCTCTTCTTCGATTTTTCCTTCAGCATGTGATCTGTGGAATTCAGAAAACATTCAATTTCCTGCTCACGCATCATAGTAGGTGTTGATAAAGCATGGTCGCCCGTAGCAGCAACCACAGCCTGACTCGCTGGAAGTTTCCTCCCCAGCTGCTCGATGGATTTTGGTTCGCTCGATTTACCTGCTCGTCCTGCAGACGCTTTTTCACGTATTCCAGCGATAACTGGTCAGGCTGGATCCTCTCCAAGGCAGCAACAGCAGCTCCTTGTCCATTTTCACTCCTGCCGTTTTCAGTTCTCGAAGAAGTTTCTACAACTGCAGCAAAAAGCATTTCACCCGTTCGCCATCTCACAACCTCAGCTCTTGAAATTGCTTCCTCAGAAAAAGAGCTTTCCGGTGGTTCAATACGCTCGAACGCGTTCTTCAAACCAGCTCAGACGTTCTTCACCGTGCGCTTGTCCTTAACGTTCCCCAACTGGTCTTCATCGTTCTTACATTTCCGGTCTCGGATGAACCGCTCCTCGAGTAGCTCCTTCTTCTCCGCTCATTGCCCGCCGGCAGATCCTTCGCATACTCTTCATCGTCGATGGCCTTCTCCAGACAGTCCAGTAACCTCTTGTCTTCCATCAGCACTTCGATTCGGATCTTCCAATTCCATGTAGCACACAACGATCATAATTAGTTGTAGTAACTTGATTATGACTTAGCAAGTCATATTTATGTTATCTCAACCAAATTGCAACACGTGTGTTACTAGGGAATCTTCTAGAACTCCAAACTACTTCCGTTCTTGTACCCAAAACCTAATCATTACGTGGAGGTAAATTGTTTCAGGTCTGCATTTAACAAAGGTTCGAGTGGAAGTGAAGAATAACTTATAGAATGAAAGGCAAGTCTAACTCAATGTTATTAATACTACTGTATTGATAACTCTCAGCGCCTCAACCAGTCTTCCCAAAACATTTACGGTGTTGAGCTTCAATTTATAAAACATGTGTTCGTCGTGAACGCTGGTCCTCTCTCAAGCTCATGTTTACCCTGCATGGTCTCAAATTTCACTCAATTTTCCGACAATGTTTTCGACTCCATTCCGTCAAAAGAAGATTCACTCAAATTTTTAGGATTGACTGGGATTTGACGAATTAAAAACATCGACATAATCGGTTCGATACGTTTTTTTTTGTACACCGTATTTGAACATAATTCTATAAGTTACATATATGCTTTAATAAGTGACGAAAACCATTGAAAGGATAAAATTTGCCCAACAAATGTTTTTCCTTAGTTTTTCTTGACCTTCCAAACAATCCATGGGTTCAGATCTTGACGTTCTACTTGAATAAAAAAGGAGATTTACGATGTTTCAACTGTTATTAGTAGTGAAAAAGACTCCACAAAACATCACAACGCTGTAGTAGATAAAATACAGTATCTCTAGAATACCTACGGCACTCCAAACTATCCTTGAATAAAGATCTTGATGTTCTACAAATTCAACTAGGCTGATTACGATGTCTCCTCCGTACTTATAAGTTTAAATAACACCACGGGACATCAAAACACTGCTATCGACATGTTGCAGTATTTCTACATTACCTACGGTACTCCAAACTATCCTTGAGTTCAGATCTTGATGTTCTACACGATTCTATTACGATGTCCTCACCGTACTTATGAGTTGAAATAGCTCCACGGGACATCATTACACCGTAAAAAAACATGTTACAGTATTTCTACATTGCCTACAGTACTCCAAACTATCCTTGAGTGCAGATCTTGATGTTTTACATGATCAACAAGGCAATTTACGATGTCCTCACTGTACTTATAAGTTGAAATAGCCCCACGGGACATCATAAAACTGTAATAGACATAATACAGTAATTCTGGAATACTTAAGGTACTTCAAACTATCCTTGAATTCGGATATTGATGTTCTACATGATCAACGGGACTAATTACGATGTCCTCACCGTACTTATGAGTTGAAATAGTCCCACGGCACATCATAACACTGTAAAAAATATGTTACAGTATTTCTTCATTACTTACGGTACTCCAAACTATCCTTGAGTTCAGATCTTGATGTTCTACATAATCAACAAGACTATTTACGGTGTCTTCACTGTACTTATGAGTTGAAATAGCCCCACGGAACATCATAACACTGTAATAGACAGTGTATAGTTTTTCTAGAATACGTAAGGTACTCCAAACTGTCCTTGAATACAGATCTTGATCTTCCACATGAACCAAAAGGCTTATTACGTTGTATCCACTGTACGTATGAGTGAGAAGAACTTCATGAGATATCATTACACCTTTTTAGTCATATGACAGTATTCTCAGAATATCTACGGTACCCCAAACTATTCTTGAGTTCAGATCATAATATTCTACAATATTATGACGGTTTTCGAAGACATCTCGACCGTATACATGCGTTGTGCAGTGTCTCGGGATCGGTCTCAACTAGTTTTTTCAAAACTTTACTTCAATGCTCCGGAGAAGCCGGAGAAGTCGGAAGCCGCGAGTAAGCAATACTATCTCGAAAAATTGTTGTGTTTACCAGTCGATCGATGAAATAATGATGAAATTTCAGGAACATTTGACTTTCAAGCAATACCAGCCTCTGAAGCCAATAAAGCGTGGAGTACCGCTTTAGGACCGCTGCGATGCATTGACTGGCTGGCATGCGAAGTGCAAGTTGATTTCTGGAAAGATGCAACTGCAAAACCAGAGGGCACACTGGGGGAGAGGATTGTCCAAGGCTTCTTGCAATCCATCGGTACTGGGAGAGACGGGCTCGACCATGGGTCGTGCGAGATTCTGGCGGCCGCGTTCGGCGAGGACGCCAGCAGCCATCAAGGTGGTGAGGGAGCGGGTTCGTCGAAAAATGAACTGCTCGATCCTGAAGGCCGCTGCTGACCTGGATGTGTCGATCGAGACTGCCCACATCATCAGGACGAAGGACCTGGGATACAAGCCGTACTAGGTTCACGGGGTAACGGAGGCTACAACGAAGAAGAGGCTAGACATAGTTTTGATACTTTCGCGGCACGCTGGTCAAGAGTTCGTGTTTTCTGATGAGAAACTCTTTGCCTTGCAACAGCCGCACAATGTCCAAAATGATCGGCTGTGGGCGCCGACGTTGGCCAGCATCCCTCCGTCCCACATAAGCATCTCGCGGTTCCAGCGCATCGCGTCGTTGATGATTTGGGTGGCCGTATCGAGGGGTGGGAACAATGAACTGGTGTTTATCGAGAAAACTGTGAAAATCAACGCCGCGTACTATAAGACCGAGGTTCTGGAGAAGCTTGTGACCCCGGCACTTCAGGACCTCTACGGGAAGGATCATTACGTCTTTCAACAGGACGGCGCACCGGTCCACACGGTGAATATCGTCCAAGTGTGGTGTCGGGAGAATTTGACTGATGTTCTCGATACGACTTTGTGGCCGTCCAGCTCCCCGGACCTTAATCCCCTGGATTTTTATGTATGGTCGTACATGCTGTCCAAGCAGAGTGAACATCAAGTGAGCACCATGGACCAATTTAAAAAGCTCATTTCCAATATCTGAGACGAGATGCCGATGGACCAGCGTGCGAATCTTTTGAAAAACGTCTCAAGGTCAGCATACACCACAAAGGGGGAGGGGAGGGGGCTCCCAGCTATATGTCGTAATGGTATACAATAAACATTGCTTCAATAAAAATCGACTCAGAAAAGAATGAGGGTTATTTCAAGAGTCGAAGTGACGTGACTTTCCATTTGATTTACCCAGAAGAGCCACGTCACTGCAGGTGACTTTTCTCACTGCACCAAGTGACACACCTCACTTCAACTCTCGGAATAACCTTCAATATATTGTATTTTCATTTGTTTTAACGCATTTTTTTAGAAAATAACAAATAGCGGGTTGATGCTCTAGAACATTAAGATACGAACTCCATAATGATTTGGAGTATCCATGATACAGTAGTATGAATCGCCTTGTTGATCATGCAACTCATAAGTACGATGAAGACCTTTTAAATCGTCTTGTTGATCATGCATCAATCATGACCTGAGCTCAAGAGTAGTTTGGAGTTCCGTAGATATTCTGGAAATACTGTAATAAAGCTTGTTCGCGACGAAATCTGGACACCCCTAAACACGTATATCTCTAGAAATACTTCATCAACGCGTTAAATATTTCGCAGACTGATGAACGTATGTCTGTTCATTGTGCAAAATCAATTTTTGGTGATACTACAAGCTCTTAGATCGAAGATGGCATCGGAAGAAGAGCAAATGCGAAAAGCAATTGTGTGCGGTCGCAATGAAAATCCGGATCTGTCAGTAAGAAAAAATGCAAACGATACGCGTTTGACAACAGCCAGGAAGGCTGGGAGCGGAACAAAAACGGATCTCAGGAACCACCAGGACGTGAAGGTGAAGCAAATATTGCAGAAGAGACCAGATCTTTCGGTACGTACTGTGGCTAGAAAAATAAAAATGCCCCCAACTTTTATGCATACTTCCAAGCACCGGCAAGGTATGAAGTCGTTCAAAGTGAAAACTGTACCGAACCGTAATCATAAACAGAATGTGACGGCTAAAACCCGGGCTCGCAAGTTGTATCGCGAAGATTTGTCGAAGTTTTCCTGCGTGATGATGGACGATGAAACTTATGTGCTGGAAGACTTTAAGCAGCTTCCCGGAATGTCTTATTATACTGCCATGCAACGGAACGGCGTAGAGGAGCATTTCAGGATGAATAAAAAGGCCAAGTTTTCCAAAAAATATTTGGTTTGGCAGGCAATATGCAGCTGTGGTCGAGCAAGCCAAAGCTTCATCACTACCGGAACGGAAAACATGGAAATATACCGTGAAAAATGCCTAAAGAAGCGATTGTTACCATTCCTACGCAGCCATGACGCTCCCTCGCTATTCTGGCCTGATTTGGCATCTTGTCACCACGCCAAAGATGTTTTGGGATGGTATAAAGTGAATAGAGTCCACGTTGTACCGTAGGAGGCGAATCCACCTAACGGCCCGGAGTTGCGACCTATCGAGCGGTATTGGGCTCTCGTGAAGAGAGAACTCTCTCAATATAAACAACAAGCTACAACTATAGACAAATTTCGAAAATCTTGTACAAAAGCAGATAAATCAGTTGTAGGGAAGTCTGCACAGACCCTAATGGCTGGAGTAAACTCAAAAGTTCGTAGTTTCTTCATGCAGCCTACTTGAGTAACTGTAATTACTTTTAAGATAACTAATAAGGCCGATACAAATTTTATTTCGACTTTTTGTCACCCCCCCCCCCCCCCCCCCCCCTCATAAAATTGCATAAACACCAGGGGGCAAAAAAATAATAATTTCATTCGCGGCGAACAAACCCACTGGTCAAAATTCTGTTTTATTCACATTCAGCAACCCCAGTGGGCTAACGCGAAAATTTAGAAACCGGGTGTCAAAACCTTTCTATCTCTTTCTTACGCACGTTGAATGATGTATACAATAATCCAAAACGGCATGTTTATCAACACGTCGATTACATAAATGTCAAACAATTGAGAGCACGAAAGAGCGAAAGTAGTTTTGTTTTCCTTTTGCCGTGCTATATCAAGTTAAGTGTTTTCAATTCTATTTCGCATTGTACGCCAAGTTCATGTTGTTATTCTTTTTGTGAAATCGGCGGTTTCTAATAATTTTCACCAGTTCCTTGTGACATCACCTGTAAGCTTCAACAGTCGCTTTCAAAATGGTATGTTTAGTGTGCCCTTAGAAAATTCTCTTCTAAACCAATGTTTACTCATTCGGGACCCTAAGACTCCTATCGCCGTACGAATCGAACGTGATGGAAAACTTTTGCTGCAATCGGTGGTATCTACAGCCGCCGAGGCTACGTTGATGGACGTAATTCAACAAGCCTTTGGAACGATAACAAACGGGATGGATGCAGTCGAAATTGTGTACACTGGATGGAAATCGTTCGACAGACATGATTTGTTTACAATCCCTCCCGCAGCGGCTATCAGGGATGCAGCAACAGCGATTGGTACGTGTACAAAAGTGCTGTGCAATCTGAAAGCTGAGATTTCCTCGAGTAAGCAGAACAAACCAAACGCTTTTGAGCTGCTAATGGAACGAGCATCTGCAAAAAGGTTTCCGGAAAAAAGAGCAGAAAAGGATGGACGGGACGCCTTATACAACAAACTGGTTGATTATTTGCACCGTCAAGCGGCAGGATTTAAAGTTTTCGAGAGAGCTGACATGGAATTCTTTATGTCCAGTATGGCATCGGTGCTGTGGCGTTTGGATGGACAGTGGGCTAAATTGCTTGGTGCGGCAAATGTTTCAAAGCCACCGGAAAATCTTCACTTCAGGCCGGATGATCACGAGTCGTTTCGGGTTCTGAATCATGGTGTTCACAAGAAAAAGACGATTCCACTGCTAAAGAGAGAAGATTTGATCGGTGATTTCGAGAAGATGGATGAGCTTTGCACTAAACCGTTTCTCAAATCTGATGGATGGCAACAAGTCATGGCAGATCTGACACAGCTGAAGGCTTCATTAGCGGACTACATTCATCACTTGGAAAGAGCGGAAGAAAAGTCAAAGGCATCATCGGTTTCCACAATCAGCGATAACCGTTCTTTGAAGACCATTTCTCCGAATCAACATCGTACCGCCCTTGTACAACTGTTGTACAAAGCATTGGAAGACCAGTTGAATTCCGTACCGGCGTATACGGAGCAAAATTTGATCTTTTTTGCACCGATTGAACGGCGTGCCAAATATAAATACATAACAGGACTGGTCTTCGATTTTCCCGTACAAGTTTACAAAACATTCAAGCCGAATGCATCATTTGTGTGGAAAGCTACTCAGAACGATGAGTCTGCTTCGGCTGAGGTCTTAGCACGAATCGAACGCAACATCAATGAGCGAGTTTCCTCTGATAAATCTGAAAGATTATCACAGGTCTACGGAAATGTTTTCAAATGGACCACTGAAAAAGTCGGTGAAATCATATCGGCTATCACTGGTAAGTTTCCACATCAAACGTTTCGATTACTGAAATATAATTCGTTAATTTCTGTTTCAGAGGATGACGATCTCCCATCAGAGCATATTCAGGAGAGTAAGCAAGGATTCGAACATTTGCTGGAGGAAGGATTCTCTATCTCAGAAGCAGTTCATATCGAACAACAAGCGCAGGCATCTAGGTTGGACAAGTTTGCCAACTTCTGGGCAGCGGTTTCAGAGGTCCTTGCCAACAACGACTATACCGTTGCAGAGGAGAGACGGCATGGTGAAACGACGTGGATATCACCGCTGTGTGTTTCGAAAATGGAAAATGTTCCCTGGATCGAATGCCAATTTCATACCATCGTACGAATATTTCCGTCTACAATTTGTTCCGAGGAACAGTCAATCCCGAGTATCCCGGCGCTACTATGGTCGCTTTGATGTGAAGTTTGGTCTCCAGAAACGTACGTTGCATAAATCAAACGTGGATCAACACTATGGCGCAAAACAATTTCAATTCTTGAAAATCATGGCCGGTAGGATTTCTTCAAGCAAATCAGAGCATGTCCAGACTTGATTTTTTTTAATTTTCAGGGAGGTTTTCTGAAGATTCCATCGTGTTTTTCATGGACGACAAAGCATCGATTCCCGTTGGATTTGAAGGGGCTCCAGTGAGCGCAACTCGGAGACAGCGACATGTTCTAATGGCAGGACTCGACGAACGAGGGCTTAACGCAATGGATCACGATAACATTCCCCAGCATTTGGTTCCGTCAGTCTCAATCAAACTTTTTCCTCCAAAAGAGCTGTCTGAATCGTGGTACCAAGGAAAACCGACGATTATACTGAAGGATGCTATATTTGAGCCTTCCTCTGCGTTCAGACATGCAGCAGAACTGGTCAAGAATATCGAAGACCCTGATGTAGAAAAGCCGATTGTTTTCGTTGGAACTGATGGAGGACCTGATCACAACGTTACATCCATTCAAGTGATGCTTAGCTATGTGGCCTTGTTTCTGGAACTAAATCTTGATTTTCTGTGCGCAGTTCGTACTCCACCTAATTTTTCTGAGATTCATGAGCACTGCGAATATTGCACTAATAGGAGTCGCTCTCGCACGAAATGACCTAGGCAAAAACGAAAAAAAGGTTCGCTCATTACTCTCCAAAAAGCAGTGGCGCGAAGCCCAAGAAAAGCACCCGGAAACGAACTATCGTCAGTTGGCAATTGATGGAACTCAAGATGCACGTGATCTTCTGAGCACCCGTTTTCAAAGCCTTTCTTACCAAGGAGAGCAAGTAAGAATGGGCTGCTCTGCCACCGACGGAGAAATTGAAGCTCTGAAGCAACGAGTCTCCAAGGCATTGGATGGAATTGATTTTGATGGGAAGATTATCAAATTTCAAGTTTGAAAAGCACGTCAAGGCAACATCATATGCATTTCAGGTTAAGAAATGTGCTGATAAGTCCTATAAGTATCACAAAAAAGTCCAACTGCCAAGATCCACATCCATTCAGATTGGATGGCTTCCTACACCAGTCCCGGAAGGAGACACGAAATACAAAAGTTTTGATTCTGTCTACGGCAATGAGCCTTCGGATGAGTATGTCCTAAGCAAACAAGGAGCGGTTACTGCTTTTCAAACAATTTTGCC
Organism: Aedes koreicus; assembly: GCA_024533555.2. NCBI lineage: Eukaryota > Metazoa > Arthropoda > Insecta > Diptera > Culicidae > Aedes > Aedes koreicus. The sequence continues at coordinate 462,032 of JAHHFK020002478.1, read as the reverse complement.
AAAGCCAACATTCCCGTTAGCCTTTACGAGGGCTCGAATGATTGTTACCTGTACCGAGTGCCAGTTTCCAAGACTGCTGTATACTAAATACGCTATAGACAAGAAGGAATATGCTAGGTTGGCCCAATTTTTTGAAGACAAGTTGTACGTATGCGGTTCACAGCTCGATTCATTCCCGGAAGTTTTCCAAAATCCGAAAGTGTCGTGCTATGATCCAATTACTCTCCATTACTATCAAGCTAGCACACATCTGCCGGGTTACAAGGATTTGTGTGCTAAATGTCTAGACGTCAATGTAACAAGAACAGAAAGTAAACTGCTGTTTTGCCAGAAATGCTGTTCAAAAACAAGTACACCAATCGATGTAAAATCTAAAGAAGCCAAGGCCGAGCGTCGACCGCGAGGAAGGCCGAAGAAACAGTCATTATTTTCAATCAATTTCAAATGAATTTCCAAAAATAAAACTAGATATTGATAAATAAAAAAATATTTTTGAAAAAAAATGTTTATTAGATTTGAGTGACTCCCTTTTCGATGAAAGTGAATTTTAAAACGACTCAAGATTGAGTAAATTTGTAGCCGTGTGAACATCATTGTTGTTATTTTTCATTGCTGCTGTGCAATCCTCTGCACTTTAGGCTGAGCGATGTTTTAACGCTGAAAATGACGATGTGCAAAACAAAAGGCAACCCTGTGCATCACATCCCAGAATTTAAAGTTTGTATCAGAAAAATTGATACAACAGTTTTCCAATGCCCATCTGCTACCTCAAACCATGATTAAATCCCATTCCGAACGGACACTTTTCGCATCGCACTCACCGGCCGAGAAACACACCAAGTGAATTGGAAGAGGCGGAGTGGCTTCCAGAAAATTGCGATTTAATCGAAGCCTAAATTACCTTCAACCGAGCCGCATCACACCGTCACGTCCGTCTCCGGTCGATTAGGACAGTACGGAACGGGACTCCCGACGGCAGCAACCATCCGAACCAAGTGTTCGGGCAAACACGTTTTTAATTTTAAAATTTCAATTACCATCGCACTCGGCCCATGAAAATGGTTCGACAATTCCGACCCTAGCGAGTGGAGGTGAAAGGAACAGCCAGACGAACACAGCAACTAACTTCCAACAACAGAATGCCGTGTTTGGACGAGAGAGAAAAAAACACATCTCTCTTAAACGATCTTTCGCCATCACGCCGCAGTTGCCGGCCCTTCTTCTCCGCCCGCGAATCGACTACCCGCGGACGTGAATCTACTACCGACCGGGCAACCTGATCAAACTCCCGATCCCCTGTCGATTTGAACAAGACGTGATGCTATGGGAAGCTACGATCCGAAAAAAAATCGAAAGGCACCACAAACACTCTCACCGAAGTGATGCGAGCAAAGTTAATTTACGACACTTGATCTTCTCCGACGACGACGACGACGACAAGCAGAAGGTGATTACTCGAATGGATCGATCATTTCCGGCCGGCGGGATTGACGATTTGACGAAAATTTCGTAATTAATTTCCTCCCGGAAAACGGCCGTCGACAAGCTCGAATCAACCGGGAAAGAGGTAATTGTTCCGGGTTGTTTCCGACTTCCGATCCAGATTCTCACGAAGCGACTGCATAGAAAATGCACTCGATGTCAATTTTTGCTATCGGACTAGTCTTCTCTCGGGGAACTCGGGCCTTTGTTTACCGTCGTTGCCTCGTGCGCGCCCCCTTGCAGCTATTGATCGATTCTCGTTTGAACACGGCCAGCGGCAGCGGTCATTGTTTAGTTAATATACGACGCGTGATCGTACTGCAGAAAATGGAAGCGGTCGTTTAGGTTTTCGTTTTATGAAAGCGAATCTTTTCGGAACGCGCGCGAAGAACAAACACCGCGGTCCGTTGATTGAAAGTTCGAACACGTACGGATGGTTGACAGGAGGAGTTATTATCATTTTGTTGGCAAATAATAATATTGGTTTATGTGATGGGTGGCTGAGTCTCAATGGCAGGATGACTACTAGATGCGACGATTGAGTGTCGATGGGCGATTCTTGGATCACAAAAACAAAGTAGTCACTGCCCTCTGATTGAAGCCGGAAAAAATAAAGACATTACTTTCACCGCACTTTCCAAATTGTATCGGATTCTCGGTTCACCCCGACTGATATTTCACCGCATAAAGTTTCCCCTGGTGCATTATTTACTACTCTCGTCGTCGTCCAGGACGTGCAATAATTTCCACTTCCCGGGTGGTCCATTTCGTCCGTCCCATTGCGTTACATTGCGAGATCGCTGGACTCCCCTTCAAACTGTAAGAAGTGCATCGCACTCGCTGTGGACCAGAAGAGATTACATTTTCCAGCATCCACTGGACGTCGCCGTTCGCTCCGGTTTCCGAACTCGAATCATAACGGATCCAGGAGCAGCGACGACGAGGGGGAAGCCCCAGCCCAGCAAGCAAAAGGAACAGTTTAAATAGCACTCGGGAACATTTTGCAATTTAACACTAATAGTACCGGTTGTAGTCCGGCTGGGTCCGGAATTATCATCATAAATGTACAATTAATTTATGCACACCACGGACTGCTCTCTGCTGTTGCTTTCGTTGCAAAATGATAACTTTACAAACCACCCCTTTTCCCAGTTCCCCCAAGTGGAGCCAGATTCGAGCTGTCAAGTGAAGCCAAGAGAATAAAATATCAGTCAGTGAAAAGTATTGATATTGGATATAAAATATTTTCTTGCTTGAAAATACTTTGAACTAAAATATTTTCGTGTTCTCATTGCTGAAAAGATAGGAAATTTGCAACTCTGTTGAGTGTGAGGCATATTTTTTCATAAATTTGACCAATTTGTCAATGCCTAGAGACATTTATTCTTGAACCCAAGTCATAAATTTCGAGAAGAAAATCTGCAAATGTTGCTAAGGGTCTTGTTAAATGTACCGATTACTTGATAACTTGTAAAAATAAACTTGATGATTTCGATCATGAAATAAATTTTAAGCTATACATATTAATTAAACGAAAAAAGATGTATTATGGAAACTACATGCGAAGAAAACTATCGTCAAAGCAAATATATTTAGGTCAATTCAAACGTAAACTTTTGTTTGTTCTGGCCACAAATAAATGTTAAATGTGTTGCAAACGTATTATATGTAAAAATTTGCGTTACGTCAATGTTTGATTTAAAATTATTCGTTTTAAAAATATATGTGAATATATTTGGATTTTAAATAGACCCCTGAAAATAAACCTGTTGGTTAAAATCCAATTGGATTAGTTTCGGGATTAGACATTGTGGCATTCTGTAATATTATTGCATTGTGGCGTCTCCAGCGGTTCCTACTCATGGTGAAAGTTAATGGAGTTTCGTTGCTCTGACTTCACACAAAACTGGAAGTATTGAAATAATTCGACATGGAATACTGACGAAAGCGATTATTCGAATCATTTTATAACTTACTAAATTATAATTATTATTCATATTGAAATATAATCAATGGTCATAATATTAAAATAAAAAAAATCTAATTTTATTCAAACTTTTTTTTTGAGAACAAATTTTACAAAATGTATATTTTTAACTATTATTATTATTATCATCATTATTATTGTTACGAAAATAATAATATATATAATAATTATATATAAAAAAATATATTATTTTTACTAAGCCTACTTTTATACGAACATTTTTAACAAAAATTATAATTCTAATTATTATTTTTAATATTACTGTTATTAATGTGATAATTATTATGATAATGATTTTATTGTAACGAAAATAATGATTATCGTTTGATGATTATTTTGATTTTGCGTATTATTTTATTTTATTAATTATTTTTTTATTATCATATAGAATATTTTGGTTGTTATAATATTTATTTTAATTCTATTAATGATAATGAATATTTTTATAACAATGATAAGTTGAAATATGATCAGTATTGAATATTTTATCTATTACTATTATGATTAGTATTATAACAATTACTCTTTTAAATATTTTTTTACAATTTTTATAATTATAAAAACAATTATTTATTTGATAATTTTGATTAATAAAATTAAAATTGATATTTAATTAATCAATATGATTTAATGATGATGATTTTTGATTTTGGTTATTATTATAATGATTATATGATTGTTATGATTGTTACGTTAATTATGTTTTTTAACCTGTTAAATGTTTTTTTAATTCTTGTTGTTCATTTTGAAAAAGATTATCATGATAATATTGATATTATTATTACATAAGTATTATTCTGATCATTTTATTATCATTAACATGAGATAGATCATTAACATTGTTTTAACAAAAGTATGAATAAAAATCACAATTAAAACCCTTATTTTTATAAAAGTCATAATAATATTAGTAACAAGAGATGATTATAACAAAAATATTAATATGGTTTTTATTATAATTATCAATCATATTATAATATAAACAATTATTATAACAATAATAATAATAATGATAAGTCAATTCTGGTAATAAAAATTATTATCATTAATTTATCGTTAGTATTCACAAAGTAAATAATAACACTATTTTTGAAAAAAATGATCAAAATATATCTCATTATAATTTTTATGTTGGCTTAAAATATTATAATTATTATGATTGAAACTTATATGGGTTAAGGGTTTATGATAATAAGTTTAACGATTATTATTAATATTCCGCGTATGGTTATCATAACTATTTTGATGATTTTTATTTTTATAATAGGTATAAATAAAATTATTACTATCATTATAAGAAAATCAATAATATATAATCATAGAATAATAATAATAAAAAATTCATTGTTATTTTATTAAGAATATTAGGAATTCATATTGTTACACTTATTTTTATTGTATATTGTCTTACACTTATTTTAATTGTTTTTGGTTTTGTACTTTGATTATAATTTTTTCATTGCTATTGTTATATAACAATATGAACAATCATCATATCAATAGTAAATATATGATGAATTTAATTTGCCTCGTTGTGATCATTCTTATTAGAATAATTATTTTTATTACTATCATTGCTTTTGTAGTTATTATTTTTGTTTTTGTTATTATTATTATTATTCTAATTATTATCATTATTTTTAATATAAATTTTAATTACTAATTCTATTAGAAGGTTTTATGTGAGGATTATTATCATCATTAAGATTATTACCTGAACAGCTTTAATTAATCTCCCTGTCTTCTAAAACCAGTGTTGCTCTGAATTCCGATTTTGCTTCGAACTGTTCATCAAAAGAAACTGATTCGTTCCCGACGGCTTCTTGATGCGCCTCAAAATCCTTATCATCTACTTCGTCTTCAGGTGGCATTAATTCGGGCCCCACTGCGCCGATGAAGAGTAGAGAGGACGAGATTTATAGAAATCCAACATTCTATCGCTTTATAGCGGCTAGCTATCGGAAGGCAACAATAATGCATCAATTGATGGAACATCATTTCTTATTTGCATGATTGCGCTAGCGGAAACAAGCCTTTTCAAAATAAACTTACAGAACGTTAATTAAAGCAGATTATAGCACTGTTATTATAATCAAATACCTATAAAAAAAAGCTAATATTTTCAACTAACGCTACAGACTCGCGAACTTGGTTTAATTTCGGTTGTCTCAGAGCCCAGCCGACAGAATTCTATCCATTTGGATCTTGTAATATTATTACTGGGAAAACGCAAAAAAAAACTTAATTCCGGATAGTTCCTGCTATTTCGGCCACCGTATTTATCTAAACACTTCATGTTGAACAACTTTGAAACGCCTGCGACGACCAGCTGCAAAAAGCGAAACGAGCTAAACCTAACTGATTTGTGAACGAATATTTCCCGACAGCATGAAGTCATGCGACGGTAACACATAAACAACAGAGACACGCCAAACAAAAACTACTGATTTACACAACAGCTTTCTTGATTATTTTAGTGTATTGAAAATTTGCATGCCCAATATCGATACTCATTTAATACATTGTATGTGTAGTATTTGTTTCTCCCTCCCAGGACGCCAAGATAGACAGCTGATTTGGCCCATTCCACCGTTGTGTTGTTTAGGCTAATTTTACAATCCTCAGGCGGAACAAGTTTGGGAGAGTTAGAGTGTGAGAATAGGATGACCTGGGTCTTCGCTGCGTTGATACAGATCTTCCATTCGGTGAAATATTCTGACAGAACATTCAGGCTTCGCTGCAGTTTCGCTGTAAGCGCTCTTTTACCCTACCATTGTGGACGACTGCGGTATCATCGGCGAACAACGACAGAGATCCATTTTCAGGGAGCGGGGGTATGTCCGAGGTGAATAGGTTGAACAGAAGTGGACCTAGTATACTTCCCCTGCGGAACACCGGCGGAGATCTCTTGTGCATCGAAAATTGCACCTTTCAGCAAAACACGGAATGTCCTGTCCGACAGATAATTTTTAATTATCTTCACCGGAAAGGGAAGATTGTATCTTTTCAGCTTGTACACCAGGCCATCATGCCACACGTTATCAAAGGCCTTCTCGATGTCGAGAAGTGTCATGGCAGATGATTTAGAAACAGACTTGTCCCGTCTGGGGATGTTAATCGAGTAATTAAGTTGTTGAATTGTCGACCGACCACTTCGGAAGCCAAATTGTTCGTCGAGCAAGATGTTCAGCTCGTCGGCAGATGAAAGAAGCCGACGGTAGATCGTTTTTTCAAACAGCTTGGATAATCCTGAGAAAAGACTGATGGGCCTATAGCTCTTGGAATACGAAGGATCTTTCCCAGGTTTCTGGATGGGTATGGCTTTGGCTGACTTCCAACACGAGGGGAAGTAGCTAAGTCGGAGACATTGGTTGAAAACCATCGCCAGATGGTTATAGAACTGGGGGCTCAATTGCTTGAGCTCCAAGTTCATGATGTTGTCGAAACCTGGGGCCTTCATGTTCTTTGACGCTTTGATATAGGTCAACAATTCGTCAGCTGAGATCTTTAGCTCTTCCGAGAAGTCGTTGGGATATTGTTTATAAGCTCGCCAACGGCTGCTTCGTGTGGACTGACAATGTTTTGTCCAAGTTTGTGGGAGCTGACGAAGTGTTGACCTATCTCAGCAGCCTTCTCTGCAGGAGTTATCAAGCGATCCTTGGAGTCATTGGTGTCTAGTGGGATCAACGGTGGAATGGGCCTTGGCTTAGTTTTTAGAATTTTTGTTAACTTCCAGAACGGCTTTGCATAAACTAGGAGAGAGCGGATCTTGTCAGAATAGTTGTTATTTCTGAGGTCCACCATTCTGGCCTTAATATTTTTTGTCACTCGATTACAGTGACTTTTTAGCGTTGGCAAACCAGTTCGCTGGTATTGCCTTCGAATGGCGTTTCGCAATTGCATTAAATCTTTAGTGGCTCTATCAATGGGTACAGAGTTGCTCACCTGATCAATCACCGGTACATGTTGCTCCCGGGCTCGATGCTCTGCAGCTGCCGTTCGATGTCATCAACCGACTCAAGGTGCATGTTGAAGTCGATGTTGTCGTCAACGTGTTGTCGGAACTTCTCCCAACTGGCGCGATGGTAGTTTCGTCTGGTGATTTGATGCCGGTTGACCGAGGTGCTAACTTCGGCCACCACTGGATAGTGGTCCGAGCTGAGCTCCTGGTGTACTACCGGCTGGGCGATGTTGTTTCCCATGTTGGTGAGGAAGATGTCGATTGTCGAATGGACCCCGGATCTGCTCAACCGGGTGGGAGTATCTGGGCCCAAGACAGTGTGATGTCCCTCTTCCAGGTCTTCCTGCAGAATAATTCCGTTCCGATTCCGCCGAGTGTTCCCCCAGGTTTCGTGTTTCGCATTCATGTCGCCGGCGATGATGAACTGCCCCTGCCTCCGAGTTAGCTTACGGATGTCGTTTCGTAGGGCCGTTGTTGTTCGGTTGGTGGTACTGGCTTGTTTGGGACAATAGGCCGCGATGATGGTGATAGGGCCGACGGTAGTTTCGACCTCGACTGCGATGGCTTCGATAGACTGCAGCTGAAAGCTCGGAAGCAGATGGCAGTTGATGTTGTAGCGCAGGGCGATCGCAACTCCTCCTCCACTAGAGCCGCTACGATCAAGTCGCACAATCCGGTATCCTGGGATGAAAATGCGTATTTCCGGCTTGAGATGTGTCTCGGTGACGATGGCGATGTCAATGATCTTCCTGTTAAGGAAGTCACTGAGCTCAATTGAATATAAATTTCATCGTCACTGATGTGGCGGCTTTGAGCTGTTCCTCCCTCGAGCGGCAGGAACGTTGTTGGCGATAGAGCTCTTGAACGAACTCGACCATTTGCTGCGAGTCGTAGAGCTGTCCTTCGACGGGCGGTTGCGTGGAGGTACTGCAACTCGGATTGCCCCAGCAATGGAGGAGGAGCTGGGTTGGGGACGGCGGCGGCTGTCGCGAATCGATGATGAACGGAAGCTGACGGGCGGTTTGCATGGCGGTGATTTAATGGGATCGGCGGTACCGGAGCGTCGGGAAGTTTTCCTCGTTCATCGGAGGGGGCATATGGCGTTGACCAGGCCGGGATTAAGTAGATGACCGCTTGCGGATCGCCAAAAATTCGGCACGTTTTGGGCAGGCTCGATTGCTGCTCTCGTGGTTTGCGCCACAATGTGCGCACTTCAGTAGCGCACCTTCTTCCATCGGGGCACAATCGTTGGTACTGTGGGCTCCGGCACACTTGCCACATCGCGGTTTCATGTGGCAGTTACGAGTTCCATGGCCGAACGCAAGGCAGTTGCCACACTGCGTCACGTCGTGCTGTCTCGTACGATACCGGTCCCACTCGACGATAATGTTGAAAAGGGCCCGTGTTTTTATCAGTTCCGTCATCGTGACGGATCCCTTCTCAAGGTGGACCAGATAGAGTTGGTCCCGGTAGTTTCCATGTTGCTGGCGTCTGATGGGAAACACCTTCTGGGGCTTCAGTGCCACCGCTTGCAGCTCGGCGAAGATTGACTCCGGAGTTCTGCAAAAGCCGAACACAAGAATGAAAAGTCCGCATTTAGAAGCAATATTAGAAGTTGGAAAGATTGGATACATCAATTCTGATTTAAATGACCCTAACCCAAAGCCTGTTCCTTAAACGCCACCAGTAAAATTCTCGTAACCTGCAATGATCTCTATCTCCATCATCCGATTCGAATGCAAATTTCACAAATCTTGCAAAGCTCTTCGCAGCCTCCGCCAACCAAACCACAAAACGCACTATGCAACTCCTTCCTCTTAAGATACCGATCCATCAAATTTAATTTATAAAACACAGACTAACTACCACCACCAACGCCGCCACTAGTACCGATAACCATCAATTTCAAAGTCTTAATTTGATGATTGTCATTCGTCCGGCGAGATCGAAATTCAAATGAGCCAGGGCGGGAGAAAAGCAGATCCACGTTTAATCAAATTTTATCCATCCACTCAATCTCTATCCCTACATATCCCATCCCGGGCGAAAGGAGGAGAGTAACAGTCAGAGACAAGGATTCCAGGAACGAACGATCATCAATCGATCGGTTTGTAGTTTCTCGGTTTATGTTGATTTTTTTTTTTTTTTGTGGCGCATAAAAATTGATTGGAACTGTTTAAGTCCTGTTCCTGAGTTTCGTTCTGAATTTAGGGTCGTCCTTTGCGTAATGATACATTTTCGCGCCATGCATGCGTGGTGAAGGCACTGCCCACTCTTTTAGAAGCCATTTTTCCGCAATTTATGCAAATTCCGAGTCATTTCAGGTTGGCTGCTTTTATTTTACGAACACATTTTTTTTTTCCGGAATGAATATTCATCAGACAGACGCGGGCAAGGGGAACTGTGAAGTGTAGATCCAGATTTACCTGGAAGAGACGATCGGGAATCCACTTGAACCCGAGAGCCGGGAATGGATTTGTTTGTTCTGGACCTAGAGCTTGAACAAACAAATGAGCACGACAGCGTGTTTTTGTTTACACTACTAGACGAGCATGGGCCCCTCTCGTGGTGTGGGAAGTGGATCGCCTAGAACGGCGACGACGACGATGGCTATAAAGTTCCACTTGAACTCGCCTGCGCACAGATATCCAGTACAATTAAGGTTTTGGGTAAATGTTTTCTTTATACGTTGTACGTTCTTGTTTCGATCTAGGAGGTGATCCGTCCGCGAAGGTGATTATGAAAGGAAGTCATTTTTCTATTGCGGTGCCCACGAGTGAGGGCTGGGAGGGGGAGGGGGAGGGGGCATAAATGGGATCAACCAACATTATGTGAGCTTTTGATTGATCGAAATGTGTTTGCTTTTCCGCAGTGCTGGTGGGAACAGGGCAAGAGGGTTCAAGTGTCCGCGGTCAAGAGTTTTCAGGGTGATGCAGTAGACCTTGACTGGGCGAAGATTTCGTTAAGTGACGGTTGTGATGTGTGATCGTTCTTTGGATACTGAATTCATTGAATTGGATATTTAGCGAGCTTAGAAATTCACTGGAAGACTGAATTGAAAATTTGTTCTCTTGGTAAATTAAAATCCCTTATACTTTTAACATAATTTACGGTTTTTTTTTTTTTATGAATAGATGGTGCGCGCTTGTGCCATTTAAAAATGAAAAAATAAAATGAAAAAGAAAAAAAGAATATTGTATAGCAACCCACTGCTATTAAGATTAAGATTATTAGTAGTATTATTTTTACTTCGCAGATGGAGCTACGATAAGGAATAATGCATTGAAGACTTTAAATGTTACAATGAAACGGAAAAAGTTACCGATACGATCAAGAGTTTCCAATTTTGTTCATTTAGTTCCGGAAATTGTGCACATTCCATTTCAATTTGATAGATGTTTATTGAGGGCTTAGTGGTATTGAATGTGAACCTAGAATAAGAGTGTATGTACATGAAAACGTGTACTCAGCCAATGGATTTTTCAATAGAGCTGTCAGTCACCTTCAATCTCCAGGGCTAAAAATGTTTGCACATAGTGATCACATATGAATCACTGAAGAAATGCAGACAAGGTTCTTCCATAAAAGTACTGCCGGTCAGTGGGAGATTGATTGTAAAGACACACACACACACATGTATCTTTGTTTTTGTTTTGATTCGCTATGTTATTTTGTCAGAATATTTGAGAGTGTATTGGTGTGAGTTACGGTCTTAGGGTCGGATCATTAAGCTTTGGATCGAGCTTGGGACCGGTGTGCTAGTACTTCTTGAGCCAAAAGAAAAATCATTTTCTTCATGACTATCCAGCGGCTGGTGTTACTTTAACATTCAACTTTATTTTCCATCATAATCATTATAATCAGCACAAACATATAATTCAACAGATAAATGTTAGGACTGCCCATCTTATCTATATTTAACGAATCCATATTTATTCCTGTAGCAAAAGAAACTTTTGAACCTCCTGTGCCGGCTTATAAAATAAGATTAGTTTGTCTAACAAGACTCATTCAATTAATAAATATTAGGTTAAAATTTAAAAAAAAATATTCCATTCTAATCTAAACATAGAACAATCTTGTGTGTATTCAAACAATTGAGCTTAGATTCCGTACGACAAACGTCAATGTTTGTTCGAATAGTTTTAGTAAGTTCTGAGTAAGATTGATTTAATAATGTTTCGCTGCAAGTCTTTTTATGGTTTATAGTGATAGCGCCATTAATCGCTCTCTAAACAGGAACAACATATACTGGAAAGACTTGCTTTTTCAAATATATATATATATATATATATATATATATATATATATATATATATATATATATATATATATATATATATATATATATATATATATATATATATATATATATATATATATATATATATATATATTATATATATATATATATATATATATATATATATATATATATATATATATATATATATATATATATATATATATATATATATTATATATTTATGCATGTGTGTGTGTGTCTGTGTGTGTCTGTGTGTGTGTGTGTGTGTGTGTGGGTGTGAACCGAGCAAACACCCACCAGGCAATTATTGTTTTTGAAAAAGAGTATTTATAACAATCATTCAGGAGACCATTAGGAGGAGCTTTTATCCAGGAGCTAGAGAAATATAATTTCTCCACCGCCACCGCAGCCCCCCATCAGAGGTTTTTTATTACATGACATCTAGGGGCGAGACAGGCATCCTCAGAGCAGTATTTATGCATTGATTTACTCTCGATTAACTCAATGTGCCTCAATATTTGATCGACGTTCAATTTTTTACCAATGAACGCATCCCAGTGACCTGGGATTTACTTGTCAACAAAGTCGCAGAAATGAGAGTCTGGCTCCTTATAAGGTTCCGGAAAACGAAAGGATAATGTAATGAGGTTATTTTTAATCTCTATTATGTGGATGACTGTGTGGTTGATCTTAATGAGAATAGTTTCCATTAAACATGCGTTGGTTCTAAGTTCTTCTGGGAGCCAAACTTTTTCCCTCAGAGAAAATACACTAATTTACCAAACGCTAGCTTCAAATTTACAAACGCTAGCTGAATTCTACTTGCTTGAGGTGATCTTAATTTTTCTCATCAGTTTCATAACCCCCCGTTTCCGTGTCACGGGCCGTTCTAATATCGTTTTTTTTTTTTTTTTTGTATTTGAAGCTAGTTTGGAATTAGTTCCAACCTATGATATCCGTACGTATTGCAAACCTTAACCAGGACACAGGTTACAAATAAAACATACACAATGACGTTCAACGAGCATCAAGCCGACCCAAACTCTTTACCAGATCCAGCTTGAAACTGAATCAAAAACACACCTTTGAAAATTTTACCAACATGTGGCTCATCAAAACAAAATTTACGGAACAAAATACCGTTCGGCCTTTGGATGCTCGACCGGGAACGATTCACTCATATTTTCGTAGTTGAAATACTAACCTCAGCTACCAACATGACATTGTTAAGTCCTGCAGTTCAGACTGCAAAATCATTCCGGGCAACAGTTTTCTATCGCAGGAAAAGCAGTGAAAACAACGCAGGGATACGGGATGACGTTTTGATTTGAATCAGCTTGCTGCGACGCGCTGTTTGAAAAATCGAAATGTGAAGAAGCAGATGACAGTGAGAAACTTTAACGTGAGTTACTCAAGTTACCTCAAAAGCCACACTGGAATAGCTCTTGAATTGGACCTGTCTTACCCCCTTCCCCCTCTAATTCCCCCATATTTCTTTCTATCTCCTTCCCCCTTTCCTCCCTCCTTCCTTTTTTTCTCCCCCCCCTCACATGACATTTATATGTTTTCACAATTGTTCCCCACCCCACACACCCCATACCCAAAACAAACATAAATCACATTCGCAACGCAAAACATAACATTGCGATCTGTCTACATCCGCCCTGCCCTTACCCCCACCCCACCATAGACAACCATCATCCAATCATCCCCTTTCCCACCACTTTACTGTTGTTTTATTGCTTCCTTCCTTCCTTCTTTCCAGCTCCGCCCGCTTCATCAGAGCCCAATATCTCTCGATTGGTCGTAGCTCTGGGCAATTTGGCGAGTTTGAGGTTTTTGGTACAATGTTCACTTGATTTGCTTGGTACCACTCCATCACAGTTTTAGCATAGTGTCATGATGCCAAATCGGGCCAGAACAAAGTTTTTTCTTTGTGACTTTTGATGGAAGGTAGCAATCGCTCCTGCAGACACTCTTTCTCATAGATCTCCTTGTTGATTGTGCCTGTAGTGACGAAAGATTTACTCTTTTTTGCCGAACGTGCAAATTGCTTGCCACACTAGGTATTTTTTTGGGAAATTTAGATGCCTTCTTCGTTCTGAAATGCTCAGCTGTAGCATTTCTGGCCATAGCAGAATAAAAGCCAGCCCTGGAAGCTGCTTGAAATCCTCCAGGACATAAGTTTCATCGTCCATAACAACGCATGAAAACTTCGTCAAATATTCGCAGTACAAACGTCGAGCCCGTGATTTTGCTGCCAAGTTCTGTTTGTCGTTGCGATTTGGAACTGTTTTTACTTTATACGACTTAAGTCCCACAGGTTGTTTTGATTTTTGGACAAAACCAGGCGACATCCCTATTTTACGAGCCACCGTTCGAATGGAGAGATTTGGGTTTTTCGTTAATATCCTTTTCACCTTTCGGTCCATGACAGGATCAGCGCGTCCAATGTTTTTGTCACTTCTCGGTTTCCTCTCCACCGTCAAACGTTCCGAAAATGAGCACATCGTGAACAGTGGATTTAGGCAAATCCAATGTTTTTGCGAGGTCCCGTATTGACAAGTCCGCATTTGCCGTACGCCCGTACAAAATTCGCTCGCGCACTTGTTTTTCTTTCGTCGCCATCTTGAATACTAAACATGAAATGTAAACATCAATCATAATCTTTTTCATCATAGACTCTCAGCTATACCACAGTGATTTTTTTTTATTCCTACGTGAAATATTTCAAAAGTTACAATGATTTGAAGGTGTCCGGATTAATGTGGATACAGACCTTATCATGTTATTTTGAACCCAGCAAGAAAAATGTTAGAGTTAGACGTAGTTAGAACTTTGTTAGAAGTTACCAACATAAAGCTTTAATCACCAGTTGCATGCTTTCAGGAGGAATTTGTTACGCTCCACTGTAATTCTCTTTTCAGCGTGCTTAACCAACATAAGTCGAGATGCCCACTGATCAGGCGGAAGTGTGACATCACATACCATTTCAAAACATCAAGTCGAAGTCTTACGGCGGGAGGAAAATGTCGACAAGATGTTTTGGAATACATACAGATGTTTCACCTGCGTCACTTCAGTGGGCGCCCGGCCTAAAGCTTCATGATTCGGGATCTAACCAGGTGGATTTCAGCGTTGCCAGAGCATCTGTTTATGTGTTTTATAATAGAATTTCAATAGTATAATTTACGGTAGTAAAAATACTATTTTTTCATATTAACACTCCTAAGGGATGTTTTATAGCTTTAAGGTCTGATACATTCCGTTGCATCGGTATTAAATATTTTCAGAACTAGTTTTTTATAAAAAATTTCACCAAGACGAATGTCTTAAGATATGCTTTATGAATAGCCATTGGCTTGAATTGATTGATTGTCCCTGAACTACAGAGAAGAATATACAGGTTACTTTAAAAAAAAACTAACCCAGTGCAATATTTCCAATGAAAACTATCATTCTATGAATCCTTTTATCTTTCTACAAAAAAAAAATCTGAATTTCAATAGCTTGATACTTGATAGCTTGAGACTCTGGTAATGTTTTGAAAATCACTTTGAGAAGATTACTGATCAATTACAATTTATCTGTACATTTACGCACCAAACCTAAGTGATCTACAAATTTCTTAGCTTAATATACAGCATCTCTGATAAAATATATTTCGACACTATTCGATATTATCTCTGCTACTAAAGCATTAATTCAGAAGCCTAAAGCAGTAGTTGCATCTTTTTTTATTTGATTTATTATTCATACTTATCGCTTCCAAGAGCTCGAATTTTGAACATACTTTCTAGACCAGAATTTGATCTCTGTCTAGTTCAGTATTTAAACGTATACGTATGACTGTAAATTTAAATGGGTTTCAAATGGTGCGTTGACAACCAGGAGGGAGGGAGCGACCGACCTCCTGTCAACACAAGTTCCTATCTACGAGTCATATGATCTCAAAAGACTGCCAGCTGACCAGCCTGCTGATGGCGCTGGTTGATGTAGCCTGGACAATGTTGTCAATTTGACTATGGACGAATCCAGGTTGAAAAAAGAAGAAGACACCATGTGGTGATAGATCTGACAGCTCCCATGTTAAAGTATAGCACGAACATTTTAAATTGCTTCTAGAAAATTCATATGAAATTCTAATTAAAAGCGGTTTGTTGTATGATGTAAGAAAAATCGAAAACTACTCAATAAAGACATTTTCAGCAAAATAAAAATAAACATAAAATAATGCGCCTATTGTGCAGTTTTGGATTTTTCTTACATCATACAACAAACCGCTTTTAATTAAAATTTCATTTGAATTTTCTAGAAGCATTTTAAAATGTTCGTCCTATACTTTAACAAGGGAGCTGTCAGATTTATCACCACTCGGTGTCTTCTTCTTTTTTCAAGTTGGATTCCTCTATAGCAAAGTGAGGGGGTGTGACTGAAAATCGTGTATCAGTAAACCAAATTGTATATTTTACATTTTCTTAAATTAATAATTGCAACACGCTTGGGGGTCATTTTTGCATCCCAAAACCATTTATCAAGAAAGCATAGAGCAGCATGACAAGCATTAAAGGATTAATTTGTTTTGTTTTTTGAATTACAGCATTACATTGGCATAAAAAAAAAAAATTACATTGCATTACTTCTGAACCTCAACTTTTAACTAACCTCAAGACTGGCATACGCTTATAAGCAGTACATGATTATATCTTAATTGTTTTGTTTAGTGGTATATTGATTAGATGTTCCACTTTTTTTTCCGAAATCGTCAAATCGGGCTCTGCGATAACGCCAATTGACATCTTTGAAATGTTACTAAAACGGTATACATGAAACTTTTGAAAACATGGCTTCAAGAATAATTTGTTGCTTCATGAAAAAAAAAATCATATTCTTTACTGAAGTTTTATCTATGATAGTTCGAATGATTTTCTCTGTTTTTTTTAGCTTTTTCAGAAATATCAAAATATTAAAACATACATAATTCATCGTTTAAAAAAACCAGTGAATATAAGATAATTTGTGTACAAACATATATTATATTCTCTTACGTATAAATTCAGATAGTTGGGATATGTAAAGAATCATCAGGGCAACCGGTTGAAGCGAATTGGATGATGAGAGTGGGAATGCCAACTTCCCGTCGTTAATAATTTGTGAATAAAGGGGTCTTCTCCCTACAGATTAGGGAATCTTCTTGTTCGAAAATTCGCATTTTTAACCAATTATACAATCTTGTTGTTGGATTTAGTTAATGCAAACCTGAATAAGTATTGCGAATTAGGTTATTCAACTTGTTGGATCGTATCGTTGGAAGCAGATTCTTATGTTTTCGCGGGTTGCGTGTAAGTGTTTCTGCTTACGGGTCTACCCCTCCGTTTTTGCGCTAATAAATTTCGTATGGTTATTTTTCTTCACGATCTATTTGGGGAATCATCCAAACCACTAAAGAAATGGTTGGAGGATTTGTGATATCGTTCGTTTAAGGTAATTTTTTATCAGGGTGGCCCTTCACACAGCGCTACTGTGAACTCAGACCGATAATTTAAATTGATTTTGCTGTTAAGTGGAACTATACATAGTAAAAATTTAAAATGATCATGTCAAGCCTTTCTTACTTTAAATTTCATAATATTAATCAATTCGAGTGTGCATTATTATACCTGGTTGAAAATAATCGGTTCACTAATAAAAAACATGTCTACAAAAAAGGAAGTTGATTTTTATGAACTTCTATTGATATAGTTACTGAGTTGAGTTTCAGTGACTATTGCTTTTAATTTAGTCAGAGTGATGAGTCATTAGGCCCATTAAGCCGAATGCCATTAGACCCACCCCCAATAGGCCGCGCATTATTAGGTCGAAAGGCCAAATGTATTGCTAGGCCGGAAGACAGTAAAATACAGTCATACCCCATTTAAAGTAAAACGTAAAACTTAACTAGAACAAACATAACTTTTACCTCGATATAAGTATACTTGTAAACATAATCTTTCGTATCAAAAAGTAATATTATCTAATTTTCTTATACCAAATCAAAATTTTTTGGCCCGACTTTTGGCACTGTTAATAAATTTGATGTCCTGTCATGCAGGTTTTGCAATTAAAAACCTATTTTATGAATTTTCACTTAAACTTGACATTTCGAAAATAAATTAAAATGTTCGATCAAAATATCACGTATGATGAAATTTTCGAGTTTTATTATCATCAAGCATTATTATTGATAAATATTGATCTTAAATTGGTCTTACAATGTATTGCTCTAAATTTAAAATCTTAGACGTAAGAGTGAAATATCGGAATATTAATATGATATTCGTTATTTAGCATTATTTGAATTTGACAGTGAATATGATTCTTTCTATCTACCAATTAGGGCAATGCACTATTGAAATACATTTGTTATCAGATTTCTTTTGACACAATAATATTGTAAGAATATAATAATACTAATATTATAACAATATTATTAAGATAATTGAAAACAATCATGGCAACGCTGGCAGCTAAAGCTCGCATGAATTACGTCGCAGATGTCGTTCTTTTTTTGTTCCTGACATTTGCTTCAGTCGGCAAACTCGACGGTGTTAGAACAAACACGAGAAGCGGAAGATGGAAAATGATGGATGCTGCTTAGAAATAGGTGAGTAATCAATGTTTTATGGTCGTCTCCACTCTGCTAGCATTCCAAAAGTGCCAAGTTTTTTGTTTTAGTAGCAGAGTGTCTACAAACGAGCATAAAACTTTGATTGCGAGCTTTACTTCATAATAAAAACCTAGTGTAACGGGGTCTAACCACCCGCATTAAATTACGCCTAACGTTATACTAACTGGTTAACAATTTTCCCTCAGTAACGTCTAACATCATGTGTCAGATGTGTCTAACAGACGTCTAACATTAGACGAAAGTTAGACAAAATGTTCGACGAACAGTCTAACGTGTTCGACTAACGTTAGACTAATGTTAGACTAACTTTTCTTACTGGGTTAAATCATACCACACCCCATCACTTCACTCACCACTCATTTCATTTTTTTTTTTTTATAAAAAAATTATGTAAGATTAAAGGAATTTCCCCCGCTGAACAACAAACGTTACGGGAGCTAAAACTCTACTGATATCAACAATATAAAAAAGTAAAAGTACTTAGCTGAATTCCATTTAATTACGTGTCCGATCCCCTAAAGCCCGATCAGGCAACTAGCATCGAGCAATGCTCATAACCTCCAGCTGAAGACTGAAGACACGGGTATCGTTTAATCGCACTATTGCTTCATAATCCGACTAGAAGCACAGAATTAAGTCCAGTTGATAATTACGTCGAAACTTTTGTCGAAAAACTTCACATGATTTCATAGAAAAGATTGATCCACATCGTAGGTCATTGAGAAAGGCACACACAATCATAGCAAGGACACCGTTGGCGCAACGCACAAAGTATGATGGTGGTCGGTTGCCCTCCCGTAACAATCAATGGAAGCACACCACGACCGAAATTTAAGAGAAAAAAAAAACAATTAAAAATAAAATCAAGAGCAATCCACGACCGAAATTAAAAATAAAATCAAAACGGAGCAAACATGACAAGAGATTTTTTTCACGTCTCGCTTCGCGCCCCGCACACTACGATCATGTCGTGTGTAGCAACCGAATTCTACAGGTCCCCAAATTTGATGCAGAAACCCTAATCTGGTCTTATAGCTTCAATAGTACACATATCTATGATTTTGTATCCAAAAAGGGAAAGGGTCACTCAATTGCTACACCATCCAATCCAATTCCAATCTTGAAACCACCTGTTGCTATTTACCCGAACAAATGTGACCCGGAAATTGTCACTTCTTTATACCCACCCGGCGCACATTTGTTGAACAGCTCACCGTTTGCACCTGGTGTTGAAGCCAACTAAAGAGCCTAGTCCCATTGATAATAATAAAGAGACCCTATTTCGCAATTCCCTCAGCAACCACCAGCAGCTCCTCTGTGTACTCGAATGCAATTAATGGAGGTCCCCAGTGGGTCTCGCAAACCGCTCTCTCTCTCTCTCTTCTCCTAAGGGCTTGTGTTTGCGCATTGAAACTGCTACCAAGAAGCGCTGCGCAGGAAATAATGGTGTGATTATAATGGTAACCTCGCCAACTAACGTAGAGAAGTGATAAACGGAACGCAGCTAAGCTGCGGCTTTAAAAAAGGGCAGCAAACTGCAGATCGCGGTAATTTAAACTGCAACCCAGATATGGTAGGTACCGTTCACTGTCGTAGCGAGAGAAGAATGTAGAAATATGAACCCGACTGCTAATTGCTACTGCATTAATAATCGGTTGTCATACGGTTGACGGCGAGTTGTGCTGAGACAGTTAGGGGTTAATTGCAGAATGAAGTTGACCATTTGAATAGCTCAAAAAAAGATTGAGTATTTCCATTACGAGAATCGTACCCACGTCCTGTGAATCAGCGCTACCCACGGTGGAACAAACCTCTGGCCAATCCAACTTTAATAACCGAAATCGACGGTAATTTGACCATTTTCATGCCAAATTTCACCGCAGAAGGTAAATGATCTCATTGTAGCGATTGTTCGCGCTTGAAACAATTTAACGGCAATCAAAACTCGATTTTCCCGAAATGAGCGACCTAAATGGTTTGCTTTGTCTGCTAAAGCCCGAAACCAACTACAGAATGTGTTTGCCCAAGCGCGCCCGCAAATGACCGGCAATCAAAAGCGGATTTGCTGTGTTCTGTCCATGACCTTAAATTGGTTCTAAGCTAAGTCGTTTGGCGAACGGCCGACCCATGGGAGAGTGTCATCGGGGGGAAAACGTGAATGTCCGCGCAGGTCTCCCAATTAGGACGCGAATTAATTAAGGCGAAGTGCATTCGGGCTCCACCCGATTATGTGGAGCAATCTGTAACCCAAGAAAGCCATTTTTGCGATGCTTGCGTTGGTGCACTACACTCATCAAGAAGAGTGCGGTCGCTCCCACTTGCTTTTTTTCGGGAATGGCTCAATCCTGCCATTGCTTCGGTGTGGATGACGCCGGTGACGACGTTGGGATTTGAAACTGAAACGTGCGAACATCGACGAAGGTGATAAAATGAAACTTTCGCCCGATGGCTACCCAGTTAAAAGAAACCCATAGTTGGAACTCTATTTTGGCCTGATTTGTATCACGCCGCCATGCGTGTTGGAGTGATACGAGGCCAATAGTGCACTTTTTTTCCAAAGTGCAAGCATTTGGGAAAAGAAGTCAATTGAAATAAATAACATAAAACATAGCTTATTAATTGATCTTCAGTTACTACCAGAGCCCGAATTTAGGTGAACATATTTGTGTGTGTCCTTTTTCGCGAATAGGCCCTTTATTATCAACATATTGCAATTGCACCTCGGCTTCTGCAAACAAACGTCAGTCATTAACCATTAATGGTGTTGTTATTACACACTTCTGCAAAATTGTTACAAAACATTCACCTCACCCGATACAGCAAATGATAACCTCAATGTTCGCATTACCGTAGAAACTTTCAGATCGGGATGCCTCAGTCCGTGCGCGTTCCAGCGAGAAGGATGCTGACCGATCGACCGAAAGGGCAAAATTAAAATTCATCTCAACAAAATTGCTCGCGAAGATAAAATTGTCTGCATCCAGCCACGGAGACTCGGAAAAATATAAAAAATTCATTTAATGATGACGGGATTATGTGATTGAAATTTTTATGGTACACTCGCGTCGCTGCCTGCCAGCGATTGGGTATCTTTTTTTGGCGACAATCCGAACGTGGGTGTTTCGCGTAGGCCAAATGTGCAAAACGAGTCTTGCCACAAGGAAAACATATGTTTATGGTTGTCAAAACACTGCGAACTGCACTGGAATGCAATTTGACGGTGACATTGGCGCGGTTGCTGAGATGATCTGAATTTTTTTTCAACCTTCGACAATCGGGTCGCAAGATCACATCTGCCTTGGTGCCGTTATCCAAAACGACACCTGCAGTTTCCTTTCGCCTATCTCCTGGGTAAAATATTCTTATTTTTTCAAAGTTTCATTTCCAGTAAAAAAAAACAAGTGGTTCTACGTGCCCTTATCGATCAATAAACACGCTCGTCTCAGGTGGTTCTCCTTGAATCTTACGCATTGTTTCGAACCGCCACGCCAATGGGCTTCTGAAACGAACGAACGAACGAACGAAACCCCCGTAAAGCCTAATCGAGATATGAGCGCGCAACAGGTTAAGCCCCACCGAAACCCATAAATTATCCTTCGACAGGAGGCGGAGAAGAAAAGCACTGGTTGGCTGGAAGCGCTTTTTTTTCGGATCGGCAGCGACACTGCGGATGACCCAAGGATTTTGAAACAAATGCCATAATTTTCTTTTATGGATGCATCACCTCCTTCTTCCTGCACCGAGGATAAGCATACCCGACGCTGCAAATTGCTAATGAAGTGGACTGAACAGGTATGCTCTTGCTGTTATGGGCAAAAAGTGATTTTACAATTACTGGCGAGGACTTCCTGAATTCGGTTCGCCTTGCTTCAAATTTTCTTTTTGCTTCAGCATCTCCAACTTAAAATAAAAACGGTATAACAATTGAAAAATGGAAAACAGAACAAAGCAAAAAGCATAAAAAATCCGAAGTACATACCATCCATCGAGCGCAAACTCCTGATTCCGCGATTTACCTACACAGCACCAAGCCACTAGCGACCATGCCCACCACCAACCATAACTACACTGAATTATGTTAAAAAATCACACGAATGAATAAGTTTCAACCAAATTTGTGAATCTACAGGAGAGGAAGTATGCGTGTACATACCGTACCATACGCTCCCAGTTATGACTAACAAACAAATCAACTTGCGAAAAAAGATAAGGAGTTGTTTAAGGAAGGAAATTACAGATTTTAAGGTTATTAAAGATTGGAGAATGCATAAGAGGAAGATAAAATAGAATGGGAAGCATAATAGTATAGATCCTTGCACGATGGCATCAGCAGTGCAGTTTTGACAGTTCAGGAAGCTTGTTTTTGCGGACTTAGAATATTTCCGGTAAGATTGGTTTGAGATTGTGAGCTCTAAAATTATTACGATTGAAGTAAAATAGCCGGAGAACAGACACCAGTGCTTATTTTTACATCATTTCCTAAATCTACTCGTCCAGCATCCGGAAAAGACAATGAAAAATTTAATTTGATTGGTTCAAATCCTAACATCTTGTAAACAGGTTCCCTCAAAGTCAAAAATAAAGTGAGGCTTACACGTTTCGTGCAATGATCTATTTTCGTCACCCATACAAACGCAAATATTCAAAAGGTGCTTAGTCGAATTCAATTTGATCCTGTCCGGCCTTTATGGCTGGCCAAACGTGGTTCAAAAATGTAGCCTTAAAAGGCACTCCGAACAAGGGGTGGATCGCTCAGCAAACTTTTCTCCTGTGCTATTGAGTGTGTCTACAAGCGTTGCCTTGTTTTAGGTGTTTCCGCAATGTGCCGAAGGTGCCGATGTGCTGACAGCCCAAATTTTTATTATCTAGTGAGCCTGGCAACCAGGCAATGCATGTAGGCAAAGTTGCTGGTTTCTTATTTCAAAAGACTGGACTCGGAAAAAATGAGACACACAAAAATGATCACCAAATATTCATTTTAAATCGGATACTTCTCAAATTTTCAGGGATTAAATAACTATATATTAGCTATGTTTTGGCATAATTTATTTATTGAATTTCCTCCCCCAAGCTGAATTCTCGTACATTTATCTTAACACTGCTCATGAGAACTTGGGCGAGGCTTTGTCCATCTTCCTTACACAATTTCTCCCAGTTTTTCTTCAAAACTTCATCGGTTTTGAATGTTTTTCCGCTTTTCTTCAACTTCTTCTTCATTATCGCCTAAAACTTTTCGATCGGACGAAGTTCTGGTGTATTTGGCGGGTTTGCCTCCTTCGGGACCACATTAACGCCCTTCGCTTCGTACCAATCCATTACGGACTTGGCGTAATGGCACGAAGCGAGATCCAGCCAGAACAGCGTGGGACCACGGTGAGAGCGGAGGAAGGGCAGCAAGCGCTTCTGCAAGCATTCCTCTCGATAAATCTGCCCGTTTATGGTGCCGGTTGTAACGAACGGCTTGCTGTATCATCCGCACTCGCAGATTGCCTGCCACAACTTCTTCGCAAATTTGTCCATCTTTCTCTTCCGGAACTTTTCCGGAACCTCCATGCGGGACGTACCGACGAAAAATTCGAGGCCGGGGATTTGTTTGGTGTCCGCCTTGATATGACCAGCCACTCACGGTACAGCTTCCGCGCACGCAATTTGGCCACCGTGTTTTGCTTGTCAGTCCGGTTTGGCGCCTTCCTGACCTTAAAAACACGTAGCCCAGCCCGCTTCATGGTCTGCTGGACGAACCACTTCGACGAATTGGCCTTTTTGGCCACGTCTCGGGTGGAAAGGTTCGGGTTATTCTTAAAGTACTGCCTTATCTTCCGCGCCTTCTCTGGGTATTCCGTTTTCGGTTTTCGGCCGCTTCCAGCGCGCCGCTCGATGGTCTTCGTCTCCTGGAACATCTTCACACCGCAGGACACGGTGGAATGGTGGATTCCTAAGCCTTTAGCTGATCCATCTGTGCGACTGACCAGGATTATCGATCACCGCGCCGAATATTTGCTGGCGTAGCTCTTTTTGTTTCATATGCATCTTGAAAACTACTTGACAGATCGCGATAAAATTTTGCAGACATAAACATACTAGTATTACCTAAAATTTCATTACTTTTTACCCACGCGATAAAAAGTTACACCCAAATCAAAGTGTCGCATTTTTTCCGAGTCCAATCTTTATAAGCTCAACTGTCAAAAGTGTGCCTCAGTGTGCCACACATGTGGTATGGATTGAAAATCGAAGTGCCGCAATTATGAAAAATATTCGTCTATCTAAGCGACTTACCCTTGACTCCGAATCTTGCCTTCTGCTTTCAAATCCAAAAACATTCGAAAATATTTAAAATCACTGTCGAGAACGTTGGAACCGTCTCCGAGGACATTTATATTCATCATTGTTTGCTTTTGATTCCCACCTTTATCGTACCTAGTTTAATTCAAAATGTAAACTTGCTGTGGAGTTTGCTTCGTATTAACTTATTGAACAAATCCGGTCAATCCGTGTCTTTAAACAATGGTACGAATTATTCGTAAATTTAAAAAAAAAACTGCTCGATCTTCATCGGAACTATTTCAACTGAAACGTCTCTCACTATAATTGCCACACCTGCCCAGAATTTCAATTGGTTAAAAGATTTCATCTTTTCGTGTCTTCAAATGAAAATGTAAAATATTCGTTAAATTAAAAAAATATTGAACGAAATTTATGTATTCCCTCAAAATGAACATCGTTTCATTCCACACTTACCAGGGTTTTAACTTTGTTTTGAATCATTTCAAGAAGCTGACGAAGTGGCGTTGTTAATCAAAAATACGAAATGTTTCGTAACTTGACTCGGCTTGGTATCCGTTCTGCTTACTAAGTACCCTTCCTCACCATTTGTTATTTACCTCCGTATATCCCCACTACTTATTTGAATTTAGAATCAGCAGTCTACTGCTCTTTCATTGATCGTAATAGAGAAAAAATAAAAATAAAAATCCCTACCTGACCCTACCCATACCTGACTAACACTAATATCCTTCCCTTGACTGATGATGAAGACGCAGAGGTAAATTTTCAGATACAACTATTGCCAAACTAGTTATTTGCAAAAAAAATACGAAATTTTCGAATATTTAAAAATAAAAATTTTTGAATAAAAAAGATGCGTGTTTATAACTAAGAATGTTTTGTTTCGCCCTCTTCTTTGCCATTTGTCACTTTGCTTCTGTCTATCCCCTTTAGATTTATACTTAAAATCATCAGTCGACTGCTCTTTCATTGATCGTAATGATTGGTTTTTTTTTTCTTTATTATAGACACTTTCAGCTAAAAGCTGGTTCGTCTCTTTACCGAAATAAAAATACGAGGAAGAGTCCTTAAGGGGCCCTCCCAAGTGTTGGGGTATGAATCCCCTTATTATAATAAGTTTTCACCCAATACGAGGAGAGTCCAGAAGGGGCCGTCCAAGTGTTGGGGACTTTAAGTCCCTTTTTTAATTTAATTTTTATTTGTATTTTCTAGTCTGTTTACGTTAGTCCTGTTCTGTCCGATTTTCCGATCCATTATTTTACCAATCATTACCTTCCGTTGCTGAGTTGTTTTCTAGTCGTTCGGCAACTCCCTTTTCTTTCCTCTGTGTGGCTCTAGATCCGGTTGAAAAGGCTGGTATCCTTCAAGAAGAGGAACACCGCCGCGATTGATGATATATCGTCTCCCAGAGCATTCCTGACACTTTCTGAGATTGCGTACTGTCTTCTTGGGCCTTCGTACTGTGGACAGTGGCAAAGGAAGCGTTCCACGGACTGATGCACTCGACATACTGAGCACATGATTTTAAACTCCCCGCCACTACCCATGTTGTAGGCAAAGCCCACGTGTCCGGTCCTCAGTCTGGACAGTTTCTGCTGTTCGCGGTGATGCTTGGGGTCCGCCCACTTGATGATATCTCCTTTAATTCTCCGTAAGAAGAATTCCCTGGTGCCTCCTTGCCCAGCACATAGCCATTCTTTGGCCCATTTGTTCTCGATGACCTTGGTTACCCACGATTTCATGTCAGGAGCTGGGACCAGATTTGTGTAAAGTGCCTGTCGTCTCCCGGAAGCTGCTAGGTGGTCAGCCGCTTCATTTCTCGGAATTCCGGAATGACCTGGAATCCATATGAACGTTGTATTCGGTGGTGCCTTCCACTGAATCTTTTGGATCCAAGGATGTCTCGCGTTGTCCGACTCTAGTGCGGCCACTACGCTGGCTGAATCCGTAAAGACGGCAATCGGTCGGTCGGCTGGTGTTGTTGCAGCGATGAGAGCCGCTGCTGCCTCTGCAGAGAAAACGTTGCACTGGTCTGGGAGGCGATGACAGGTGACCAGATCAGGCCCTGAGACACCCACACCAACTCTCCCTAGCGCTCGTGATCCATCTGAAAAACGGACAGTGTGATTTGCAAACCTTGTTTTTTTTTTTCAAATTCCTTTTACTCCTATCAATGTTTTTTTTTTTTGACTTTATGAACTCGTAGAATGCTGTTTTGAAATGCCGTTTTAGGAGTCATTCATATTATCTTATTATGGCCAGTTTTTTTTTTTGTCTTGATTATCGAGATTTTCAGCCTCGGGCTGGTTCATCTCCCGTCGTAGTCACTCAAATACCTCCTTTGGGTATTTTCGGGGGTGAGATTCGAACTCGTGACTTTGGCGTGAGAGGTATGGATGTTAACCACTACGCCGGGGTCGCCCCCATTATGGCCAGTTGAAAAAGCATTTTAAAACCATTTTGCCTCCAGTAAATGTATTAAACGGCACATTGGCATTGAGGGAAGTAACCAAATGACCAAATAGTTCTATAGTAGTCATCGCGAAAATAAATTGGCTTTTTGGCAAAACTGGGATTTTTTCCAATCGCCATTTTATATTCCAAGAAATAATTGAAACGTGGATGAATAAATGCACCAAATTTTTAATGTAAAGGAATTGAACTATAACTCATCGGAGACTGATTTCGGCATTCTTTCAGATAACTTTATTGAATTCCATAAATTTTCAGGAAATTCATGATTAATTTATCGAATACTAGCTGTTTTAATTTTGTTTTTGTTGTAGTAAATTCGCATAATTTCGGCTCCCATCGTGCCAATATTCATCATAAAGTTAAACGCGCATATGATTTGGAAAAAAAATTAAACGCGCACTCAATTTGTTTTGGGTATTTTGATATCAAACAAAATTTCCCGCAACACTGGAACTTTTTTTTCGATATGATTTACTGCTAAATGAATCAGAAGAGCAGAGAATCGAACAATGCAGAACAACAAAGGCCAATCCCGATATCACAGTGAAGTTTGACAGCTGTGGCCATTTGGCCGTATTCTGGTATTCATGGAAGCCAATAGGTTTTATGAAGGTTCTAAGGGGATACATTTCCCCCAAAACCAAAACAAAAAAAATTTTTTTGTTTTATAAAGGTTTTTTAAAATTTTTTTTCCACCCCCCTCTAAAGTAGGCCTTTTTTTATTAAATGTAGTTTTTTCACCAAACCCCAGAGGAGTGCTATACGGGTGGAATAAAACTACTTGTTACTTGGGTTGCTTTCATGACAAGCAACCCACTTTTCAAATGACTGTAGGCATTGACCTACAAGAAATCAAAAATCAAATTGCAAAATAAATTAATTAAATCATCTAAAGTTCTGTCCAGTTAGTATCCAGAATCACTTATTGTGTGGCAGCGGTACGGAAAGTGACCGCTGCAAGAATTTTTTTTACAGCGGTTTGTTAACCTAGACGCCCACTTTCTGTGGTATAAATTTCACGGTGTTCGTGCAGTGAGTCAAAAGTTATTCCAGATGGAAGCCGAGAGGAGAGAGAAAATTCTGCCCACCCACGTTGATAATCCAACGTGGACCGCGATCAAAATCGCAAAAACGTTGAAAATCTCCAAATCAACCGTGTATGGTGTGCTCAAACGTTTCAGGAAGCGAAAGAGCGTGGATCGAGTGCCTCAAGGTAAGCGTCTTAGTGGAACCGCAAGCTGAACCAAAAGGTGTTGAGAACCGTCAGAGCAAACCCTGGACTATCAGATAATGAAATCGCACAAAAATACGCTGCTGCTCGCAGTACCGTTCGAAGAATTCGTTTGCCAGCAGGATATCGTTCTTATCGAGCCAGCAAGCAACCAAACAGAACGTTAAAGCAAAGTTTCGTCACCAAAACTCGAGCTCGGAAATTGTACCAGCAGGTTTTAACGAAGTACCAAGGATGCCTGCTCATCGACGATGAAACCTACGTCAAAATGGATTTCGGACAGCTTCCTGGCCAAAAAGTCTACATGGCGACGGCACAAGGAGATGTTCCTGCGAAGTTTAAGTTTGCTCTAATGGACAAATTTGCCAAATTTGCCAAAAAAAAACTGATGATTTGGCAAGGGATACGCAGCTGCGGAGCAAAGACCAAAGTGTTCGTGACAAATTAGACGATGGACTGGAAGCTGTACAAGGAAGAATGCCTCAAAAACCGCGTACTACCTTTTATTAAAGCACATAAAGGTCCCGTGAAGTTTTGGCCAGATTTGGCGAGTTGCCACTACAGCCGGGAAGTCATCCAGTGGTTCCGCGATAATAACGTAGATTTCATCGATAAAAACATAAATCCACCCAACTGCCCGCAGTTCCGGCCCATCGAGAGATTTTGGGCAATAATGAAGCGGAAGCTTAAGAAAAGTGGACTCCGTAGGTGTGTAGTGTTTGATGGGAGGAATAAGAAGAAAGTGCGAATTTTCATTAGAAACGAAGAGAAATGATTTGTATTTTTTTCTTAAAATACAGTGAATTACCTTTGTTTTGATGTATTAAACTTATTTGTACGTCAATCCGTTATCGAGATACAGATGATTTTATTATTCTGGATTCTAAATGGGCATAGCTTTACGATCTTTTAAAGTATATATTTGAAAGAAAAATTCTGTGCTGGATTTTGGGATGGAATTCGGCGGAACTTTTATTGAATTTATGATAACATTGATTTTTGTTTCTCTGCGGATTCATTTCTTTACGAATTCAACATGCCGATTTCTCTAAACTGAGATTAAAATCGATGCACTTAACGAGCCAAATAAACTTTACTAACCTGGACTAGTGTTTTCCATTTGAAATTGCAATAATAGATACATGAAACTTGATTTTTGGTTACGGGGCAACGTTCGGTGTGACGGTTGGAAAGTACGTTTCGGGTCAAATTGATCCAAACAAGTCACAAATAATTTTAATAACTTAACGTGTTACAATTACATGAATTCCCAGCAAATGACTCGTTATCTAGATTCAGTTTAAAAGTCCGCAACACGCATAACACGTCTCAAGTTAACCGGACAGGTAAATCGCATGTCAAGTCATCACGCATGGCATCCAAGTAGACGTTGAAGCAAAACAAAACAGCGCACATATGAGAAGGGTGACTAGCTCTGCCCTGGTTACTGACCTAGGTCAACTTTCCCGGGCTTAACATGTGGACAAAATGGATGTAAAATGATTCCCCTTTGCCGCTTCTTCGGAATGCAATTAAAGCGCAAATTGCCGGTGCAACGATGCATAATTTCGCCCCTCTTCCGCCAGTGTTTTCCCCTTTCTCCCCTGTTGATTGACGATGAACGTTTCGCATATGGGCCTTAATACCGTATACATACTTGGTTTGATATCACACTCCTGTTACAGCACATATTCAAACAGAAGAAACGACTGGCAATTATGACGAAAGGGACTGACTAGAGTGTGTGAGCTGTGTTGGCCACACAGTAGCGCGGCCCCTTACCCATGAACCTAGGAACTCGTTTTGATTCCCTGGTTTCGTTTTAATGTGTCAGAGATTATAAAATATGAATTTTAAATTCGCATTACATGGCGACCGCGAACGGACGACGTGCTGCTTTTCTATGTAGTAGCTATGCTAGAGTAATCTATTCCAACCAACCATTATGAAATTTGAAACCCTGGGTCTGCGTGTGATGCCATTCAGATTCAGTGGTAGCAGGTGGGATCCCTGACTCCAGTGCGATCATGGAAGGGGGGGGGATTTTGTACAGATCTCGTTCTCTTTCTCTGGTATGATGATATAACCTAGGTGGAATCGCTGCGTGCACTTTTGCAACAGAACACATGGCAAAGCATTAGGTGCATCAGCGATGGAATAAATATGTTGAGGATTACAATGGAACTATACATCGGTGGGCTTTTATGGTGATAAAAAATGATTGTGAAACGTTTTGAGTCATGGCATTCTATGGTAATTGTTTACGCTTCTTCAAACTGCGAAGCAAGTGATGGCACATTTCATTGAACCATGCCACTCAGGACCAGAGTTGTCCTGTAGTTGGCGTGAAATTCGTCTTTTACTATCTATGTAGACATAGATAGTAATAAAAGCAACCTTCTTTCCTTACTTTCAATTCTTAGAGCCAATTCGATACCCGCAATCGTAAAACATGGTTCGACTCACAACACTCAATTCCAATCACAAACATTCGTTCGACTAGTAATACCTACGAAAGCACGACATGCACAAACTGCAAAATCGGCTTCTGGTTCACACCGCGACATGAACATGCGGTTCCTAAACGTGCAAAGGGAGTAGTCATACAGGATACGAGGACCATGGGGAGTTAAACAGGCAGCACTCAACTCACTCTATAAATAAAAGCAACACCTTTCGCTCTCTTTCGTTCTCCCTCACTGATGCTGGTCCCTCCTCCTCGTGCCAGTCCCCGAGATGATGCATTGCAGGATTGGGCTCTCCTCTGGCTCTCCACGGACCTAATCAGTACGTATACAAAAGGGCCTTCTGAATTTGCTCCCCAAAACCTGCTCTCGATCGATGTGGTACGATTGGCTTGGAGTGCAATCGAAAGCTTCATAAATTATCTCGACGATGGAGAGGTGGTTTTAGAAGAGGTGTGCAGCAATACTCATTTACTGGCGCTGCGATGAATGGCGATTTCGTGGCCTCCGGGTGCAGATAGTTTTATGCACTGCACTAGCCAGTTGGCGACTGTACTGACGGGGGATTGCGTTCTAGTGCACCAGAGCGGATTTGACAGAATTTTCGAATGCAATTGAGGTTAAATAAATAAACAGTGCAGCAAAAGTATAGGTTGTTTTCAACAAGCATTGGTTGCTTTGTCCACTGACACTAAGACGATGGCGGGGTTAGTCGGTCAGTGTCTAATAGTAAAGACAAAATCCATATGTTTAAAAAAAAACAGGCGATCCTTCCCAAATTTCCAGAGACAAACAGCAAAGCACTGCGAAATAAGGGGAAAATTGAGGGAGTGGACCAACTTCTTGAAATTCGGAGTTGCATAATAGCCGGATGTCGTGCTTACTATGGACTCCACAAGATCCTAAGGTCTGGTAAAATCCCCGTATCCAGAAATTTGCTAAAGCTGGAAGGGTACAATGGGCGGGACACGATGTAAGGATGCCAGAAAACCATGACAGTCTGGCGGTGAATTGAGTCTTTATATTTATTTCCTTTGAAGACGAGATCAACAATTGAATCTTGTCACACACACACACACACACACACACACACACACACACACACACACACACACACACACACACACACACACAAAGTGAATGAACCGGTCATGAACATTTGTGCTTTCAATACATATTCATTGATATGCGTGTTGCTCAAGTTACTCTCACTGAGAGAATGAAACCATTGAAATCATTTTGTCGTTATATTTATTTCCCGCACTGTATATTGGGTCTATTTGTGGATGCAACTTTGTCTCACCACTTAGGTTTCTCGTTGAAAACATTTTTCGTAAAATTCAATTCTATTGAGTTACAGCATCTCCGTAACATTTTGCGAAAAGGTCGTAAACGCTATTTTCGATCACGGACTACTGTGAACCGGTTCAATCTACAGTCGCTCGAAACCCATTACGCCAATATCCAGGACGCTGCTCTTCGTTGCTATATAAGACGATTGGAGCAGACTGCGAAGCAGAACCCGTCATCCTTTTGGTCGTATATTCGAAGCCGTAAGCAATCTAAAGACTGAAATTTGGACACACAAAATAGGTCACCAAAAATTTTCCTTGAGCCCCATTCTTTTCAAACTTTCTGGAAATAAAGTACTACTAAATGGTTAAGTTTTGACATCATTGGTTTATTGAACCTCTTCTCCCAACCCAAATGCCCGCACCTTTGCCTTGACCCCTTTCATCAAATTTTGGGCAATGATAGGACCGACTTGCTTACTTTTAACCACACTTTCTTTAGTTCAAGTTCATTTTCTATCAGTTTTGGAGTTTTAACGAGCTTTGCCTTCATGATTGCCCAAAATTTTTCAATTGGGCGAAGTTCCGGAGTGTTTGGAGGGTTGACGTCTTTTGGTACAAAAACTACATTATTATCTTTGTACCAGTCTAAGACGGGCCGGGCGTAGTGGTAAGATGCCAAATCCGGCCAAAACAGTGTCGGGTCATCGTGAGATCTCAAGAAGGGCAGAAGTCGTTTTTTGAGGCATTCGTCCTTGTAGATTTGTCCGTTGACGGTCCCAGAGGTGATGAAGGGCTGACTCATTTTGCCACATCCGCAGATCGCTTGCCAGACAAGGAATTTTTTGGCGAATTTCGACAGTTTCTTCTTCCGTACACTCTCCGGAACGGCCAACTTAGAGGTGGCGACGTAGTGTTCCTGTCCTGGCATTTGTTTGGTGTCAGCTTTAATGTAGGTCTCATCGTCCATCACAATGCAGAACGGTTTTGTGAGCCACTCCCTGTACAGTTTTCTTGCACGAGTTTTGGCCACCGAGTTCTGTTTATCGCTCCGGTTCGGTGCCTTCTGGAACCTTGTACACATGTAATCCAGAACGTTTCATTGTTTTCTGCACAAAACAAACTGAAACTTTCGCCTTTTTCGCAACATCCTTGATCGACATGTTGGGATAACGCTTAAATTGGTTCAATACCATCCTGGCCTTCTCCGGACTTGATGTGCCACGTTTTTTGCTACTACCATTTTTCCGCTTGGTTGTCTTACGGTCCTTGAACGTTTTGATCACATGAGATACGGTTAAATGTGCGATTCCGAGCTGTTTTCCGATCCATCGATGAGAAGCGTTTGGGTTTTCGAAGGGAGTGCCCAACATTTGTTGGCGCACTATTTCTTCATTCGAAGCCATCACTGAAATCACTCGACCGATTATCACGAATCTCATTACACAATTGACACAACACAATGAAATACATTCAGTTAAAATTTCAATAATTTTTACCCACACGTTAAAAAGGTACGAACAGTTGCGTGTGTCCAAATTTCATCGAATACAGTCTATAACCGGATCCCTACCGACATGACTTTTAAAGAAACTTCGGCCGATTCCCCTCACGAGCTAGCTAATCTGTTTGCCGATTTATTCGAAAACGTACACACTCAAACGTCACCAACTTTTTCCGCTGACAGTCTTAGATCCTGTCCTGCTTTCCATTTGAATTGTTCTGCTCTAGTTGTGAGCCAACATGAAGTTTTGTCAGCCCTGGAAAAGTTGGATGTGTCGAAAGGGTCGGGCACAGACAAGATACCGCCGTTGTTTTTAAGAGAATGTGCTGACTCACTGATGATGCCTTTGACGACTATTTTTAACAGGTCACTCAGTGAAGGTACTTTTCCCGAAGCGTGGAAATTAGCCTCAATCACACCGATTTTCAAGGCTGGTAACAAACATGCTGTTGAAAATTACAGAGGTGTTTCGATTTTATGCTGTATGGCCAAGGTGTTTGAACAATTGGTTCACAAAGCTCTTTACGCTGTATCTCGACCGCTGATTTCTGAATTTCAACGTGGTTTTGTTAAGAAGCGATCCACGACAACGAATCTGATGTCTTACGTAAATTTCCTATCAACAGAAATTGAGAATCGTCACCAAGGTGATGCCATATACTTCGATTTTTCAAAAGCGTTCGACAAGGTTCCTCACACTCTTGCAATTCACAAGCTGAAGTATCTGGGCTTTCCTGATTGGATCACAAAGTGGTTGCGCTCTTACTAATCTGGTCCGAGCGCTTTCGTCAAATTAAACGGTCACGCGTCTTCTCCGTCACGTCAGGTGTACCGCAAGGAAGCGTTCTGGGACCACTGGTTTTTATATTGTTCGTGAATGACTTGTGCTTTCGGCTGAAATCACGCTTTCTCCTCTACGCTGACGATCTAAAAATCTACAAGGTTATATCATCGCATCTCGACAGTGTCGCTCTTCAGGCTGACATCGACGAGCTTTTGTTGTGGTGTTCTGAGAATGGAATGGAACTGAAGATCAAAAAGTGCAAAGTTATTTCGTTCATCCGCCGGCAATCCCGAACAGAGTTTGAATACTCCATCAGCTCAGAAGCTATAGAGCAAGCAATTCGTGACCTAGGGGTTACTGTAGATACAAAACTCCGGTTCAATGAGCATATTAGCACAACTACCGCAAAGGCCTTTGCAGCACTGGGATTTATTCGTCGCAATACAAGTGGTTTCACCGATATATATGCCCTCAAGGCGCTATACTTTTCGATCGTTCGTAGCATCATGGAGTATGCTGTTAGCGTGTGGTCGTCTTATCACTCAGTTCAGATCATCCGGATGGAAAGGGTTCAACGCAATTTTGTACGGTATGCTCTTCGTCAACTTCCGTGGAATGACCCAGCAAATCTACCTGACTATCCGAGTCGTTGTAGACTGATCGATTTAGAAACTTTAATGCACAGACGTACTAACCTACAGAGGTTATTTGTTTTTGACATTGTCGAAGGTGGTGTAGATTGCCCGGCGCTGTTGCAAAACATCAATTTTATGCACCTTCTCGCCAGCTTCGTGACCGTAGTTTACTTGTAGTCAGTCGCCATAGAACTACGTATGGGCAAAACAACCCTTTCGATAACTGTGTTAGATCGTTTAACAATGTGAGTGCTGTTTTTGATTTTAATATATCTACATGTGTGTTCAACAATAGAATAAGAAACCTAGGTTAAGTACCAGTCTGTTGAGTTTTTTTTAATTCGCGACGAAGAACAATAAATAAATAAATAAATTATTTCCACAGGCATTCCATTTCAAGCTACATTTACATTACTCAAAAAGATTTTTTTACAGAACAAATCAAAATTGACACTTTAACAGTTATGACATTTGATCTATCGGTCAATCCTTATTAAAATCATTATAACTGCTACTATATAGATTTTGTTGCTTATGTTTTGATTCGGATACGCCATTTCAAAAGTATACAATCACATTTTTTTATTAGTTCGTTTATTTGTTAGGCTCAGGCGTGTGTAGCATTTTACGGAGCCGATATTCAATATTGTAATTTACAATGTATAATTTTTCAATTCTTGTAAAACGGGGTGCCAATTACTCTTGGCTAGCTCGAGGTTAATGGGTCACAGTACCGTTTTAAGGGGCTAGGCAGGTAACTTATTGAAGGTATTATTTGCTGCTCATGGTTGCGACATCTACCAAATCCACGGTTCCTGTAGTCCCTTTCAGGAACTAAGCCGCAGATGGGAGACCACTACTTGCTGGGCAGGTACAAGTAGCACGGAAACAAAAGGATAGTATAACTGGGACACATGGAGGGAATTTACTAGACTGGAGGGGAGGGGGTGATGACATTACACTCTTAGATCAGACAAACAAAGGAATTCGTAAATCGCTTGCATGTAGGGGAGATCACGCATTCCCAAAACAGCTCTTACCTCGCGGGAGGGTTGTCTACCTCGGGCCACTAGGGTATCCAATAGTCGTGCTCTGGAGGCATCATTATCCGGGCAATACCAAACTTCGTGATCGATGTCATCATAACCCGTTCCGCACCTACACATGTTGCTATCGACGAGGTTAATTCTGTAGAGATGTGCGTCTAGCAAGTAGTGGTTGGACATAAGTCTTGACATCACACGAATGAAACCGCGACTTACATCCAGACCTTTGAACCACGATCTCGACGAAACATTTGGAATAATGGAATGTAAACACCGCCCAAGGGAATTACTTGTTCAATCGTTTTGCCAACTTTGAAGAGAACTTTGACGTACTAATGGGAAAAATTCATCATGTGAAATTCTTCTTTCAAAAATCTCGCCTTCTTTTGCGCCCACCTTTGCTAGAGAGTCCGGCTTCTCATTTTCTGGAATTGAGCAATGTGAGGGGACCCAATCCTAAATGATCTTTCGACCAACGCAGTACCTCACTGTTTCCATCGACCGGAGTGCCTCAACAGAACTGAGACTATCCGAGAAGATGAAATATTGGTCTACAGGGTGCGACAGAAAATAATGCCAAAATTTGTTCTATTTCTTTCAAATCCCATTTTCAACTAATTCAAGCAATAATATCAACATTTTCAAGTGCAGTTATCTTTATAAAGTCCTTTTAAACAAATTTATTCAATGTGTCCTCCATTTTTATTAATAACATCCTCGAGCCGACGCCGGAAGCCAGAGCATGCCTTTCGGACGTAGTCCTCCGACATTGACTGCCATGTGCGTGTTATGGTTGACTTCAAGGTTTTCACACAAGGGTGTGATGTTTGGTTTTGGTCCTCGGAGAAGTTGGCCCTCACCCAGGGAAGCACTTGGTCCTTTAAAATACCGATATACACTTCGGTATTGATTTTAACTCCAGCATCAATGAAAACAGGCGGCATTTTCAAACCGTTGGACACCAGCCGGATGTTTGGTTTGAAATTTGAATTTCACTTTTAACGGAACGTTCTCCATTTTCTGCGGTGAAATGAACCGGTCCGTGAGGCTGTTGGCCACAGCATCGATGCTGAAAAGCTTTTCGTCGAAGAACAGGATTATCATTTTTTCCTTCTTCAACAAGGAAAGCAATCTCTTGGAACGAGACACTCGTAGTTCCTTGACCCGGTTCGTAATCAAGTGTCGTTTCACTCTGGCTCTGGAAGATGCATGCAGGTCTTCTTTGATGATTCTCCGCATGGATTTCTCCGAAATATTGGCTTCCTTTGCAAGTTTTCTTATGGAACGCACCGGGTTGCGAGCAATTTTTGCACGGACCGATTTGATCACGTTCGGCGTGCGTGCAAAGCGCGGACGTCCGCTTCCCGGCTTCCGCTGCTTAGGACTTTTTTATGCGGTAAACTGTTGCCAAATGGCACCATACCGCCTTGGCAATCTCTTTCGGCTTCTTCTGGGCGAGCAACAAACTGGTGATCACTTCTTTCGCGAACATTTTGACGAATTTGCAATAAAACAAATAGAATGTTTGGATGCAGCACTTGAAAGTAAACATAAACAAATACACTTTCGACAGAAATAAGTCACTAGCTACACGAATGAACCCAATACCCAAGTTTGAACATTTTCGCATTATTTTCTGCCGCACCCTGTATGGGCATGTCGGAAATTATCCCCAATTCGAAATTGATTGCTGCCATCCCAGCAACATTTACGGAACAAGGTTCCTGATGTTTCCGGAAGGCAGATAAGTATTCATTGTAAACACCGAAACCAGTGGATCCATCAATGCGTGACCCATCAGTGAAAATTCTTCTATTGCAATTGACATGTTGGTACTTTTCAATAAAAATATGGGGAATTAAAATAGGTCGAAGTTGATCTGGAACTCCTTGAATAACCTGTTTCACGGAAAGATCATAATCAATGGAGGAACTGTGATAAGTGAAGCGAACACTAGGAGAATTATAGCATGGAAGACTAATATCGGATGACATATAGTTAATATAGATTCGCAAGAATCTAGACTGGGTACTCAATTCGAGCATTTCTTCGAAGTTTTCAATCACAAGGTTGTTACTGATTCCACACTTGATCAGTATTCTAGATGAGAGCTCCCAGAAGCGGTTCTGTAAGGTTTTAACTCCTGCCAGAACCTCCAGGCTCATATTTTGCCTTGAATGCATACAGCCAAGGGCAATACAATCACATTTTCACGCGTTTCGATTTAAAATTTTACCAATATCAAAGTTTTACTGTCTAATAAATAAATTAGGCCAAAGCTGGGGACATAAGAAATTATATGTCCCTAAAATTGGGTCTACGATTTTCTTGTGAAATCGTTGTTTATGTTAAAATGTAAACATTTCATTTATAACGTGTGAATGTATTCTGTATATCTAGGAAGTAATGCTAGGCATATTGGCTCAATTTAGCCAAATTTAGGTCATTTGAAAATGGTGACAATTATGTTCCAGCTTAATCAGTGCAACCATGGTGATTTAAAAGTTGAGGAAATTGAATATCTCACAGAAGTGTATATCTCTAAATTGACGAATAAAGGCTAAACTGCTTAAGAATACCTCGAAAATTATGATGCCATCATGATTTGGTCGATTATCACTGAATTTATAACACATTTGGTACATAGGCCGAATGAAGGAGCTATGCTAACGTTACATCCCGTTACCCTATTTAGTTTTCAAATAATCCCACTAACTTGATTAGAGTACCGTTTAAGTCAACCCAGTTATGACTTCCCATAAAAAGCCAAACAAGTAGTTTTCCTCGATAAACCTCTTAAGAAACCCGTATCCACTCCTTGGGTATTGATCTCCGAAGGATTAACCTAGGTGTATGATGAAGGCATCTCAGCCTGGCACCTTCTATTCCCGAATGAAGAATGGGATATATTTGAACAAACACCAGATAAAAATCACACAATCTCCGAGTGAATCGGACCTGTTCGAGGCGTTTTCTTCAGCCCAGCTGCAGCAGCAACTGTATGATTATCTTTGCTTATGCCCAGTTCTTTCGCACACCAACTGTCTTTTGTTATGCACTCATGAAGCGGAATCCTCCTGCTCACCCTCCTTTTCTGTTTGCAATATTCACCTTCACATAGATCCACGCGAGACGATGATGACGGACCATAAGAGGCTCGCTAAGGCGTGTTCTTTCAGCAGAAGCGATGGAGTTATCGCCACGGTTTCGAAAATCCACTACTGTCAAATTTATCATCTGAATTAATTTATATTATTCGTACCTGACACCTCACCGACGTCGTCGTCCGGTGAGCATTCAAGCCTAGCCTAGATCCATCACAGAAGGCCGATGCTGGCTGACGATGGATGATTATGATGGCAAAGTAGACCGAGAATGACTCCGGCTCGGCTCGGATGGACTTCCAATGCGCGCTCCTGCTCGCTCAGAAAACGGATTAACAACGACGGGAACCAGAACGATCAAACTTAAGACAAACATGACAGATCGCTTTAATGAACGGGGAGCATTTTAATGCGTACGATTTTAACGCTCTATCAAGTTTGGAGATCAAAATAATGCGCAAGATTTGAATATTCAGCAAGGTTCTAGTCGAACAACGAAATCAAATCAAAACAAGTGGCCCCCGTCAATCAAATGGCTACACTCTAAAGTCAACGTCACCTTGGCTATTGTCAATAATCAACTCGAATTTTAACTTTAAAGCTACAAAACCGTCAAAGTCAGATGCAAAAATCGAGATCCCGAAAATTCCTCACAGAGAGAGAATTAATCCGCTCATGTCTCGCAGAAGCACAAACCGTGCGAGCAGAAACGTCAAAAGTCGTCGGCCTTTTGTTGCGCAGCAACAGCAGCAGTAGAAGAATGCGTAAGCCCGAACAAAAGCGTCGCTCACGACGGTTCACTTCCCGTGAGTGAGGTTTAAATAAAAGAAAAAAAAACAGTATCTTCTGTTAAGCAAATAATAACCTAAGTAGCTTACATTTGGACCCTCGAGAAGAAAAATGATGATTCAGAGACGGTCGGCCGGTTTGGACGGGAAGGCGCGGTGTCACAATAAAGACTAACAACATTATTATCACACGTTCGGGTTCTCTCAATTTATAATCGGCCTCTTCCCGCGTCGTGTCAAAACGACATCCTTATCTTCGGGGTTCGTCAAAAATTTCGTGGCCGCCTGGCTGGACGGAAACGTGCTCATTTACCATTATATTCAATCGAGCAGGAGGGGGGGAGGGGCGTACAAGATAACCAAAAGTCGCTAGCTGTTTCGCTGTTTCACCTTTCATTTACACGGTTAAATAGCCGATTGTAGATAAGTTCACACAGACTGTCTCCCCTCGGATTTTTTTTTCTTTCGAGGGGTGATTAATTGAGCACCGGTCGAAGATTATGACGATTAGTTTCCCATAAAAAAAAAACAACGATTGTTGCAGTCAATGTGTGTGGGAGGGAGAGTTCGTAGTTGCTTGAAATTGTATCAAGTTTCCAAACTATTGCTTTCAAAGTGACAGGAAAGCGATGATTCAGGTGAGATTGAACTGATGGTGAATCTTGAGAAATGACTTAACCGAGGCGAACAACAATGTGTAAGGTTATGATTTATTGAACGGCTCTCGTTTGACGTTTGAGTGTGCACGTCTAGCCAGTGGCAACTAGATGGACGCAATTGTGTCGGATGACATTTGTTTCAATCGCTCGGTCGGTAGCAGTTGGAGTTATTCAAGCGATGATGATAATCAATTTCAATTAAAAACAATTGAAACTAATAAATCGTGCTGCTAATCCAATGGGTCCAGCTATGACACGACTATCTATCACCATTCTGAAAATTAGCTTGGCAAAGTTTTGACCTGAAGGTTGCTCTGTCTGTGAACTGCCGATCTAATATCGTCGGACCCCGTCACGGTAACCATGTTCTACAACTGCCAATCGCTCTGCTGAAACCCGTTGAAACCCAGCGCAACCTTGCGGAGCCAATAAATAACTAATAGCGAAAGGGTGTGGCCACTTCGATTGCTACAACTCCACACTGAGCGATTTCCTTCTAGTACTTCAGCCGTAGAAAAATAGAAACGTTCGACGTTGATTTTCTCTCGGCGCAAGATTAATTACTGGTGCACTTACACAGACCGACGCCCCGTACATGTTGGCACACAACCCTCCCAGGGAGAACGGCGTCCAGTCCCGATCCGTGCGGAGAAGGCCAAGCATTTGAAATTCAATCTGCGCGCACCCCGTTCTCTTTTTATCTATGTTGGCAAATCTGCTGGTTCGGTTGTTTTTTTTTTTCGTTATTAAAATAAATATAATCATGCACCAGTTGCTCTCCGGGACAGTGTCTTGCCCTGTATCGGAGAGTGCATGAGTTGAGTGATAATTAAACAAAAACTTGCTGCCGTTGCTGCAATTCTCGAAGAACTAGATCGACCGGGTTCGATACGAGGCAGAGGGCAGGAAAACCGGGAGAGCAGGGCAAGTGCTTATCACGATCGGAAAGCCAATCGACCAGCATGTATGTGCATAAAGTACGCATAAATTTAAGCTTTACGTTCCCGGTATGTTCTTTATCGGCAGGAATCTCGCTGGTCCCGGGAAGCCGGGATGGTCCGGTAGCTGTCCGGTAGCCGAACGTCGAACGTCCATTCCTCTGCGGGATTCTCGGCCATTCTCCGGGTTCGGTTTTTGCTTTGCTTTTATTATCATGTGAAGGTTTAACTTTTTGCACGATCTTATGTTTATTGATGTGGACTAATTAGTGGCGCAGAACTTGTCCGATTCGATAAGCGATAGATAAGCAGGCATGAACGAGAGCGGTGCACGATTGAAATGCAAGTCCGAGTGTCTTATTTTGTACGTTTGGAGCCAGGTTACAAGCGTATTTCCTGCATGTATGGAATTCGAAGGGGAACGGTTTATCCCTAACGAATTATCGTGATAAATCAAAAAATCGAATGGTTAGTATTAAGATATGAGCATGAGTAAATTGTTCAAGCTGTTGTTTGAGAAATAATCCTATTCGTACGAAACACGAATTTATTGAAGCAAAAAAATGTTTATAAGAAAAAATACTCCCATTTACGAATATTTCGTTATTTTCCTAACTAAGTCAGAATTACATGGATTGATTCAATAATTCAACAAAAAATTAAGTCCGTAACAAGTGTTGAACTTGAAATTGAACATGCCAGAGTGAAAAAGAAACTAGTTCTCGAAAGATTTTTTTAATTGACGAATATTTCGTATTTTGTGTATACATCTACAGTTTTCAACAAATCTTAAGTAAATTGTTCGAGTTGTTATTTGAAAAATGGTCCTATTCGTACAAAACCCAAAATAGTTGAGAAAAACTAATAAAAGGGATATTTTTTTTTCGAATATTTCGTTATTTTTCTAACTAAATAAGAAATACACGGATTAATTCAATAATTCAACAACAAATGAATTTAAAAAAATATCAGAGGAATTTGTTTACGAATTTTCGTTATTTTTCTAACAAAACCATAAATATACGGCATGATTCAATGATTCAACAAAAAAAAAGAGGTTCGTATCAAGATTTGAATTGAAGTTGAACTTACCTAATGGAAAAAGAAACAAATTCTCTATTATTCTTTTTTCTTTTTCGTTTACGGAAATTATAAGTAAGGTAGTAATTAATTTATTTCAGTAACTAGCTGAACCCGGTGCAAGCCTTGCTACGCTTGCAACTAAATGAATGAAAATCATCAAGGCAAACTGACGCTTTTTTTTGGGATTGAGTTTTGTTCAAATATGTTCGTTTGCTAATGTTTGTAATTTCTGCAAAATCAAATGTAGGTGTGTATTTTTAATTATACCCTCAGATCTTTAGTGTCTACCATGGTTTTTCTTTCTGTGTAGAAGCATTTCATTGACAAAACATTTATCTACGCCGTATCCTGTCAGTTTGAACGACATTTTCTCTTGCATAACCTTAGATTAACTTTTTGTGTATTTGTGGCACTGAGAGTAACTCATGCATTGCCCATTCTTGACTAAAAAGGGGTTCAAACTTCTATCAGAACATGCTGCTTTCCCCAAGAAATACACATTTTGTGTTTTAGTTGCCAGGATAATTCTTATGTTTGATTGAAATTTCTGTTTCATTTGTATGAGTCCCCCCCCCCCCCAGAGAGGGGAGGATTCTCGAACCACCAAAGAAAAAAATCCTGCCTCCAAAACCCCCACATGCCAAATTTGGTTCCAGTTTTTTGAGTAGCTCTCGAGTTATGCACAAATTTGTGTTTCATTTGTATGGGAGCCCCCACTGCTAGACAGGGAAGGAGTCTCAAACTATCATAAGAACCTTTTCCGGCCCCAAAAACTCTTGCATACAATTTTTTATAACAGTAGGGATTATTCTCATGTTTGGTTAAAAATTTGTGTTTCATTTGTATGAGAGCCCCCCCCCCCCTTCCAAAGAAGGGGGGTCTAAAACCACCGTGGAAACATTTCTTGCCATCGAAAACCTCCACATGCCAAATTTGGTTCCAGTTGTTTGATTAATTCTCGAGTTATGCAAAAAAAATCTGTTTCATTTGTATGAGAGTCATCCTTTCCTGATAGGGGGGAGGGGGTCTCAGACTACCATAGAAACATTTCATGACTCCAAAAACCCCCACATGCCAAATTTGGTTCCACTCTCTTGATTTGTTCTCGAGTTGTGCAGAAATTCCAGTTTCATTTGTATGGGAGCCCCCCCCCCACCAACCTTCAGGGAGAGGAG
This sequence comes from Aedes koreicus, assembly GCA_024533555.2. Lineage (NCBI taxonomy): Eukaryota > Metazoa > Arthropoda > Insecta > Diptera > Culicidae > Aedes > Aedes koreicus. The sequence continues at coordinate 418,201 of JAHHFK020002478.1, read as the reverse complement.
TTTCGAATCATCATAAAAACCTTTTCCGGTTCCAAAAACCCCTGCATACAAATTTTGATAACAGTAGGAAGAATTCTCATGTTTGGTTTAAATTTGTGTTTCATTTGTATGAAGCGGGGAGGGGGGGGGGTGCTACCATTAAGAGAAGGGGTCTCGAACTACCGTAAAAACATTTCTTTCCTCCAAAAACCCCACATGCCAATTGTTTTTTTCCATTTGCTTCCTTAGTTCTAGAGTTATGCAGAAATTCCAGTTTCATTTGTATGACAGCCCCCCTTCTAGGTGAGGGAAGGGGTCGCAAACCACCATAGTAACATTTTTCGCCTCAAAAAAACCCCACATACCAAATTTCGTTCCATTTGCTTGATTAGTTCTTGAGTTATGCAGAAACTTCTGTTTCATTTGTATGGGAGCCTCCCCATATTCTGACAGACAGACAGACAGAAATTCATTATATTATTATATACCTATAGATATTCAATACAATATAAAAATTAAATGGGATTTTATTCAATTAAAACACTTCACGCGGAGCAACACAACTGTTCGATTTTTTGCTTTAAGTTCTCGTGGTACACTGATACTGTGTTTTCTTTCTGATATTGACTTCGTTGCGATCACTCGTCAACCATCTCTCTCTGCCTTACATAACAAAATTAAAGAAAAATGTACCAGCTGTTATTGGAGAAATAGTCATATTCGTACAATACCCAAATTAATTGAAAAAATGATTCAACAAAAAAATACATCCGTAGCAAGCTTTGAATTTAAATTTGAGCTTGCCAGAAGGAAAAAATGGAATCTTCTAGAGATTTTTTTTAATATACGAAAATATTGTACTTAATACATATTTATATATTATTCAAATTTTTCTTAAGAAAATTGAAGAGAGAATTCGACAAATGGTATGTACAAAACCCGAGTAATTGAAAGAATATTAGCGGAGTAATTTTTTGTATTAACGAATATTTCGTAATTTTTCTAACTCAAACACAAATATACGAATTCTTTGAGTGATTCAACAAAAAATGAAGTCCGTAGTAAGATTTGAATTTAAAGTTGAACTTGCGAGATGGAACAAAACAAACAAAATGAAACAAATGTTTAAAAAAAAATCCATTTTAATTTACGAAAATTTCGTACATTATAAATATTTATATATTTTTCAATTAATGTTAAGCAAATTGTTTGAACTTTCATTTGAAAAATGGTCCTAAACTCACACGTCCCAGGTCCCACGTAACAAAAAATCTAAAACAAAGGGAAATGTTTTTGATTTACGAATATATCGTTAGTTTTCTAACAACAACAGATATATACGGATTGATTCAATGATTCAACAAAAAATTAAGTCTGTAGGAAGTGTTAAATTTAAAATTCAACTTGCCTTACGAAAAGCGAAAGCAATCTTCTGAAGAATTTTGTTTAAGGATTTACGAAAATTTCGTACCTTATTACACACTTGGATTTTTTTGGAGTATACTGTAGTTATTTTACCGAATATGAAACAGCTGAATATTCGGTAGTCGATTCGGTAGTTTTGAAGTTTTACAGTATGTTCAGTAAATTTAACTTCACTACTGAGCTGTCGAAATTCACCAAAACGATCTGTGCATTTTCACCTAAAATGGTGTAAAAAAATTACTGTTGCTCAGCAAAATTTACAGATTCGTTTGCAAACGGGTTTTTATTGATTTTCTCAATTTCCTGTTACATTTAGGATAATCAATGAGATAAATAAATATGTTTTCTGCATTCATTTGCGGTTCATTGGTGTTTATTTAGATCATTTGTTTAAAACGTACATTTCGTTCAGATAGTGGAGATTTTAAAAATGCTTCAAAAATTGACCTTAGAGACACTCTTTTCACTTCAGATCACTCCACCCTGAAGTTTTCTCCAAAACTGACGTTAGAGTTTCAAGTGTTTACACACAATGTATAAAGTATACAATAAGAAGCAACATAGGCATATGTTAAACGAAAATTTAAAAAAATACTGTTTGAACCATTTTACCCCATATCTTTTGAACCGTTTCATCCAATCGGCTTGGTGTCAAAGAGAGAGAGTTGTAGGAAACTTAACAAACATTTCAAAAAACCTCTTGTGGTTACTGGTGAAACGCGAATAATTTATGAAAAGGTCGTATTTTCAAATATTATTCGAATATGATAAAATTAAATCGGAAGTATCTCGAGAACGGATGCTCTTACGAAGATTATCATCAAGAACTGAACAATTTTAAAATACTTCAATTATTATATCATCAAAATACGTTTATTCCCGCGAATATTAAAATGTTGAGCAATACACCAAAAGTTTATGTTTTAAAAACTTTTTTCCCTGACATTTCTTCATCCTTAAGTCTTCGTTAAAATTTGCGTAATTTTTTTTTTACAGTCAAAAATAATCAAAGATTTTTGGTTTTTTTAACCGAATTTTTTTTCTGTGTATATTTTTTTACAATCATCACACATAGGGCCACAACTTGTTCTTAGACAGTTTTTTTTTTTTTGTTAACCAAAGGTTTTCGAGCTACAAATTATTAATTGAAGTGCTATTTAAAATGCTTACGCCCTTTTTAAAACTGACTCTTGAGGTATACAGGTTTCTTCCATAAAAACACTGCCGGCCTGTGGAATATGGATTGCACCCACACTCCCACACACACACACACACACACACACACACACACACACACACACACACACACACACACACACACACTAATAACTGTTAAAAATGAATTTAAATTCAAGGATAAAAGGCAGCTAAGAAATCAGCACGGCGAAATGGCGATCCGCAAAACGCGCACCCCGTGTTGTATTAACTTCCAACGAAGTTTTCCACCACTGAACCGTGACTGATTTTTACAACTTTAACATCCGCCAAAACCGCACTTTAACCCTGTACTGCTCCCGGGAGGTTTACTCCCACGCGTGCAAGACCGTTCCAAAAATAGCACAACAGCTCTTGGATGGATCCTCTGAATGTTCAATTTGGCTGAGAACTGCTTCAGATGTGAGCTTTACATAAATACATTTTCGTTAAGATAATAACTGAGATGCCATCTTTCGTTTCCTCAAATGATTTACCTACAGAACATTAAAAGCCCTTCAACTTTTTCAATATTTAATTTGTCCAATAATAACAAATATTACGGGATGCCTTTTTGCACTATCGACCATTCCCCGGTGTGAAACTATTTCCCTGAAAACCAAAGCAACCCATGGTAATTGCATCGGTCCATCTTTTACTAGCCTTCCTCGCCTACTGCCTCTCTCTTCTCCGGGACCGACAGAACCAATAAAATATGGTCCATTTCATTCCCGATCCGAAGCACCGACAGCAGCAGCAGCTGAACCAGCAGGTTGTTCGCGATGTCTTATTGCACTTAATCTCGGTTGCTTCTTTGGCTGCTGCCAGAAGTCCAACATAAATGCAAGTTGGTACAAAATTTATGAATGCCTTCCACCTTAGCTCATAGTCTCCGTTCCTTCACGTGTTCCGAGGCAAGCAAATAAATACATCTCAGCGATATAATTTAAAATAAAAAGACGTTTTGCTCTCCTACTGCTTGTCGTTTTTCGTTCCTACCGGTTAACTGTGCTGAAGTTAGTTACACTCCCATTACCTGTATCATTATAGGAAAACGAGTTGAGCGAAGTCCAGCGGAAATGGCAAAAATAGGATAATTAGCCTCCGACCGTGGAAAGAACGCGAACCGGACAAATTAGAATAAATAGCTGAAATTACGTACTTAACAGTGCGGCAGTTGTTCCGGGGGAGTCGTAGAAGCTGTCAAAAAGCTGTCAGTTGACAAATCGCAGATGGCGCGCGTGTCAGATGAAAGCCACCGATCGATCGTAGGTGGTCGTAAATCCATTAATTGCCCGTAAGTCGTCCCGATTAATCAACTTTCTTCCGAGTTGGGAAAGGTAATTAACGGCGATGATCGGCCCCGAGAGGATTTAAATAATAATTAAAAAATAATCAAAGCTAATCGAAGCGCCATGTTTTGCTTTTTTTTTTTTGTTTCGTCCATCGATCGGACGGAAATTGATTTTTGGTTTTCGTTCCGTCATGTCAAAATGGCTGCCGAACGATCGCGTTTTTAATGGACTTTTGTTTTGTTCACTCATTAGGATCTCCCAGAAAGAAAGATAACAACAAAAAATGTAAAGTGAAGGGAAGCGGGGAGAAAAATCAATAATCATTGAACGAACAAGTGGAGCAGTCGTAAAACGGGAAAAACGACAAACCAGTGCAGAGAGTGATCGGTCATCATTCCTCCGCGATCGATCGCCAAATGAATGACGGATGGGCGGCGGGTGGTCGTTTGGTTTGGGTTCGGGTGCATGTTGCCCTCAGGGCGACATTTGATGTTTTTAAATGGGCAGCCTAATGTGTTTTTTTTTGTGAATGGCGCAGGTCGTTAAAAATAACAAGGACCGTTGTCCGTGGACCGTTTTTGAATCGATTGGACTCGGAATGTGATTATAAGATTTGTTGTTGTTTGCAGTGCGAGAAGTTCATCATTGCAATCCTCATTTTCAGGCTTTATTGAAGACTAAATTTCTTCTGTTAATTTACCTTCCATTATAGAAATAAAACAAAAAAAAATCACGTTTAACTGGTTTTAATCTCCTCATCGAGCAACCAGGAACAAGACTTACCTGTGTAAACTTCCCAACCTAATCTGTGCGTTCCAGTCGTAAAAAGCGGCCATTCTCGAACTAAGCCTTCCTCACAGCGTTTTGCGTTGTAGATGGTACATTTTTTTAACGAGAAAAGTCTTCTGGAGAAGGATGAATAAAAGCGAATTAAGTTTATAGCTTTTCCACCTCGGCGTGTGAGATTTACTAGTCCAACAAGCAGTTACCGGTGTCGATATAACCTCCAAAAAAAAAATACCCAACGCAGAAGAAGCCACAAAACTAGATCTTACAGCTGTGGAAGACAAAACACAGAAACAAATCTCCAATCTGAAAGAGCAAAGTGATTACAAAGTAAACCCGCGGTCACTAACTACCTGCAGACATAAATTAAATTTCGGTTTATTCGCTGCGCACGCGGTGTGGGAACTTATGAGTTCCGAGCTGAGAGCGCACATAAAAACGGATAACAAGCGTGTTACTTTTATCGGTTTTTGAAACGTGTCAAATTACAGCAGGCCCTGCGCGCGCGCGCGCTCTCGGTTCAACCGATAAAACACCGCTCGAGCTAGTTGGCTTTGCTTTTTGATTAGTTCTGTGGTAATTAAAAAAAAAAACAATCTGATCTCCATTGTCACCATCCAGAATCTGGATTGGATCTTTGTTAGCACAACGGGCAATAAGTCACTGCGCGGTGAGTGTGAGAGGGTTCTAGCCGGGAATTGGATTTTTACTGCTTCAGACGACGCCGCATGTGGTCTAGAATTGATTAGATCGTGACTGAAGAATTATCACTATTTGGATTGACGGAAGATGACCGCTTATTTTATGCTGTGAGAAAGAACGAAACGATTAAGTGGAAGTAAGGAACTATGGACTTCACAAGTCCCGGAGGTACTAAGTGTACCATGTCCTGAACTATGAAAAAAATTCATGAATCATATGATATGGCTTCGCATCTACACATGTACTGTGGGAAGTTAGTGTCAAATTCTTAATAATGTTCGAACCATCGTGATTAGAAGCGAAGGAGATATTTTGTCAATTTAGTTGAGGATGTTTTCACAATACATCTGGCATCACTAGTTCTCTCAGTCTGGCAATACTACTTACTAGCAGTACTTAAATTTAAAAAAAAAAAAAATTTGTGCATCACTCAACTCCTGAAGTTCCAGTATTTCTTTGATTTGTATACTTCTGTGATCTAATATTCCTATTTTTATCTTCTCTTTTCAGGTTGGTCAAACGTACTCAGTGTAAAATGTAGTCCAGTTTTGGTAAGCTTTTTATTGTACGCAAGTTCTACAGATATTTCAATATTGAAAATAAGTGGAGTGCCTGGCTACAAAAGCTATGAAAAGATTACTTACCTTACCAATCAGGCCGGGTTGGCCTCTGCTATTTACAAAAGTTGTCTCCATTCTATTCGGTTCATTGTTGGCTGCACTTCGCCAGCCTTGCAGTCTGCGAAGGGTCCGCAGAGCACCTTTTACTTGATCGATCCGCCTTTTCTTCTTGTGTCCATCGGATCGTTATCGAAAATCATTTTAACTGGACTGTCTTTCGACGTTCTTACGACATACCCAGCCCACCGTAGTCGACCGATTTAAGCGGTGTGAACGATGGGAGGTTCTCCCAGCAATTGATGCAATTCGTGGTTCATTCGCCTCCTCCACGTTCCGTCTTCCATCTGTACTCCACCTTAGATCGTACGCAACACCTTCCATTTGAAGACATCAAGGGCGCGATGGTCCTCAACGGGGTTTAAATGGTGAATTGATTACTTCGAAGAAGGGTGCGGCCGACCTCTGGTCCTCACAAGTTCCTACCTCACGCCTCCACGAGTCATATGATCACAAAAGACTGCCAGCTGGAACAGCTGGAAGACGCTGTTTGGCGTAGCCTGGGCAATGTTGTCATTTTGACAATAGCGAAGTGAGGGGGAGCAACTTAAGATCCTGTACCTATTAATCAAGTTGTATATTCATACCTGTAATTCATATTATAGTACTTTCCATTCTCATTTAATTAATAATTTCAGCACGCTTTGAAGTCATCTTTGCATACCAAAACCATATAAGAGCCTGGAGCAACATGCATCAATGGTTCGATTTCTTTATCGGGATTTCAGCATAAACCTTAATTTAATTTGAACTCCAGAACTTCAACTACTATATTGATAAAAGACAGGCATGTGCTTATAAGCAGTTTAGGATTATATTTAAATATTGTGTTTAGTGGTATTATGGTAAGATAAGCCATTTATTTCAGAAATCATTAAACCGGGCGCTTCGATCACTGCAATTGCTCTCTTTAAAATGTAACTAGAATGGTATGAAGAAAAATTTTAACAACATGTCTTATGAAGCAATATCTTTTATCGAAATTTTATCTGAGATCTGTTTGCAGCTATTCCAGGACTTGTAGGATATTAATACATGCATAATATATATTTTTATTTTTTTCAGTAACAATCCAGTGGATGTCAGATATATTTTGTATATACGCATATTATGTTCTCGCATTGACTTACTGTAGCCGCATGTTAACATGGTCAAGTAATTTAATTTGTGCAATGTGTAATTTGTAATTCCATGTGCATCATTCAAGTTTGAAATTTAGCATTTTTGTGTTTATGATACCTTCATTTTTTGTGTACAAGTTATACTAAATATTAAATAACATAACGCGAAAAGGGAGGGACCATCAGGGCACCCAAGTGAAACGATTTGGATAGGGAGCATGGGACTGCCTCCTCCCTATTGTTAACATTTTGCGGAACGAGGGCGGGCTCTTCGACCCCATCTATTGGGATTAGTCTGTCAATCGATTCTAGTGCTGTGAGTGTGAACTTGCTTTTGGAAGGAGATTATTTTCCCTATATTCGCGGGTTTTGCGTAAGTGTTTCTGCTTACGGGCCTGCCCAAAGGTTTTTGGCCCGTCATACAGGACCTTGATGATCACAAAAAAAAACAATAGAATCCTGATCAAATCGTTTTTCAGATTATTCCTCTGCTATGGGACGTTACCTTGCTACAATAGATGGTAGAATTACATAATCATCACATAATCATCATCACCAAGGGCGCGTTAGTCGTATACTGAGCAATGTCCATGTTTCGTGGCCGTAGAGGACTACCGGTCTAATTAATGTCTTGAAGATGGTCAATTTTTGGAGGCACGATTGCCAGCCATAATATGACTTGGTGTCTGCTGGTGTCGTTATCACCGGTCATCAATGATCTCAACTACATGAATTTGTCTACCGCCTCGATTTCATTATTGCCGATCTAACATTGTCTTCTCATAAGTTTCTTCTCCTTCTTGTATTTTGTTTTAACGTTTTCATGACAATGCCAATCTTACTAGCTTCGGCTTTAAGTCTGATGTACGTTTCCGCCACGATATCAACGTCATCGGCGAAGCCAAAAACATCCTGAAGATCGTACCACTCGTGTCTATCCCCGCTCCTCGAATCACACCTTCCAATTCAATGGTAAATAGCAAACACGACAATCGATCACCTTGCCGTAATCGAAGGGACTCGAGAATGTCCCTGAGACTCGAAGGACACACATCACTCGATTCATCGTTGCTTTGCGTTGCTTTGACCAACCGCGTCAGTTTTCCTGGAAATCCATATTCGTGCATGATCTGTCATAGCTGGTCTAGCTATGAAGATATACAAATCTTCTATTTTAAATCTTATTTCAAAAAACTTTTTCCGACTAGAGAACACCTCAAATGGTGCATTTGTCGGTAATCAACCCTAATGTTAACATCAACAGCTATGACAGATGATAAGGGCAACTCCTACGCGAGTTCTATATCGAAGCTCAATTACAGATAATCATTTAAGCGATGTGCTAATCTGCATCACTATTCAACCACTGTTTCCAAATCATATTGAGCTGGAAAAAAGTTATTGAAAGAGAGTTAAATATCAAAATATATCTAAAATAAAAGCCAAACAGTTGAAATTGACTTTCCACGGACCACGATGTATTACTTTTGAGAAAAAAAAAGTTGATTGCAGGTGTTAGCCACAGTAGGAATTCAGGTTGTCCAAGGCATTGAACATCATTATAAACGCCATGACCATTTGTTCCCTGAAATGAACCGCTGCACAGTGGGATGGCAAGCTGATGAACTGATGAAAACTAAGGAAAAAATCTGTAACTTTTGTCGCTTTAAAGCTCGGCTTATAAACAAGGCCATTTCCGCTTGGAAATTGTCTGGGAAATCGAATGGAACTGGTTTCAATGATTGTGGAGTTATAGAGCTTATTTTACTCCACTTCCCCTTATATTCTTGAATAATTTATAGATATCTTTGCACGGAGTCACTCAAGATCAACAAAATAGTGCTAATCCCATGTGAAATATCCTGGAAAATCGAATAAATGTAGTTTCAACCACCGCACGGCTCTGTGAACGAAGATGTGGCTGGTTTTACCCCACTACCCCTAGTATTCTTGAATAGTTTATAGATATCTTTGCTCCGAGTTGCTCAAAATCAACAAAATAGTGCTAATCCCATGTGAATTTTCCTGGAAAATCGAATAAAGGTTGTTTCAACCACCGCACGGCTCTGTGAACGAAGATATGGCTGGTTTTGCCCCACTTCCCCTTGTATTCTTGAATAGTTTATAGATATCTTTGCTCGGAGTGTCTCAAGATCAACAAAATAGGACTAGTCCTATGTGAAATTTCCTGGAAAATTGAATAAAGGTTGTTTCAACCACTCACCAAGTCACGAGTTCGAATCTCACCCCCGGACAAATTACGAAAATACCCAAAAAGGTATTTGAGTGACTACCACGGGAGATGAACCAGCCCAGGGCAAAAAATCTCGATAATCAAGGAACTAAAACAAAAAGTTCCATATTTTTCCCTCAATATGTGCTTCACAAATGAGTATTATTCATTAATTGGGCTTAGTTTCGTAGTATTGGCCGGATTCATTTGCCGTGACACCGTTTTCGCTATACCACTGTTTGGTGGAATTTGAGTAGTGGCAACTTGATAAATAGACAATCCACGCAATTTGAAATAAATATGTAATTTTCTGCGTTCGCTAATGCACATAAATGGAATGCTTGATTTGGTATAAATTTATAGAATAAGGGTTGTATCCGCAATAATCCGGACACCTCAAAACATGAATAAAACATAAATTTCGCTTTATATTTCCGTCGCAGTTGTTTATTTCAGATTCATGGGATGTGTTTTAACAATTCGTGAAGACAAAACATAGTTATTCGGTATTTGCATAAAATTTTCAAACTTTGCGCTTAATTCCGTCCATTAGGGTTTGTACAGACTCTTCAGAAATCGTAGAAGCCGTCTATGTCCAAATTTGCTGGAAGTGTTTGATGTCTTTGATTCCTTGCTTCTTTCCAGAAAGCTTCCGCTTCATCAGAGCCCAATATCTCTCGATTGGTCGTAGCTCTGGGCAATTTGGCGGGTTTGAGGTTTTTAGTACAATGTTCACTTGATTTGCTTGGTACCACTCCATAACAGTTTTAGCATAGTGGCATGATGCCAAATCGGGCCAGATCAAAGGTTTTTCTTTGTGACTTTTGATGAAGGGTCGCTTCTGCAGACACTCTTTCTTATAGATCTCCTTGTTGATTGTGCCTGTAGTGACGAAAGATTTACTCTTTTTGCCACACGTGCAAATTGCTTGCCACACAAGGTATTTTTTGGGAAATTTCGATGCCTTCTTCGTTCTGAAATGCTCAGCTGTAGCATTTCTGGCCATAGCAGAATAAAAAGCCAGCCCTGAAAGCTACTTGAAATCCTCCAGGACATAAGTTTCATCGTCCATAACAAAGCATGAAAACTTCGTCAAATATTCGCAGTACAAACGTCGAGCCCGTGATTTTGCTGCCAAGTTCTGTTTGTCGTTGCGATTTGGAACTGTTTTTACTTTATACGACTTAAGTCCCAAACGTTGTTTTGATTTTTGGACAAAACCAGGTGACATCCCTATTTTACAAGCCACCGTTTGAATGAAGAGATTTGGGTTTTTCGTTAATATCCTTTTCACCATTCGGTCCATGGCAGGATCAGCGCGTCCAATGTTTTTGTCACTTCTCGGTTTCCTCTCCACCGTCAAATGTTCCGAAAATGATTTGAGCACATCGTGAACAGTGGATTTAGGCAAATCCAATCTTTTTGCAAGGTCCCGTATTCACAAGTCAGGATTTGCCGTACGCCCGTACAAAATTCGCTCGCGCACTTGTTTTTCTTTCGTCGCCATCTTGAATACTAAACATGAAATGTAAACATCAATCATAGTCTTTTTCATCATAGACTCTCAGCTATACCACAGCGAAATTTTTCATTCCTATGTGCAATATTTCAAAAGTTACAATGATTTAAAGGTGTCCGGATTAATGTGGATACAGACCTTATGTCATGTAAACTTAAGCCAGTTATCAACAATTTCGTTGTTTACGCTTGCTTTGGCTTACAGTTGAATGAGGGGACGTTTTATGCGTCTGTTAAAGTTCATCAATTTTTCGGATTCCTCATGATGCTTCAGAAGAGGTAGTCGTCTCTTTCGTAGATACTCCTGCTGGAAAATTTTCTGGTTCATGATCCAAGAAATACCAAAAAATTAGATTTTCAGCCCACAACTGCAGCTTGCTTCCCAGGCAAGGAACTTTTTGCGAAACTTCGACTTCATTTGGATTTTATATTTTTCCGGGGCACTCTTCCGATCAACAGAGGTATACAATTTCTGCACAAGAATTTCGATCTAATTCCCTGAAGAATATTATTCCAAGGAACTCCTCCGGCCAACCGAGATACATAATTCGTGCCCACGAATTGGATCGAAAACCTCATTGTACAACTTTCGGGCGCGACTATTGGCCACTAGATTTTGCTTCAGTGTCCTGTATGGTTATTTGCTGGCCTGAAACGATTGAAATCCTTCTTGCAGACGGTTCTTTGACAGGCAATGAATTTCTTGGCGATATTTTCTGGATTTTCCCTAATCGTTCTCTTGACCTTAAAATCCCTAGTAGCACACTAGTTTCAAATCAGTTCAAAGAACTGCTCTGCATCTGATTTAAGTCACAATCAAGGTTCTGCAACCTATTTTGACGGATGTGTGCTTGGGATGCAACTTCCGATGCTTAGTACCGCTACCACGCTTGCTATGATTCTGCCGATCGATAGTATGCCGTTCACGGAAATGTTTGAGAACGCTGCACGATTTTGCGAATTTCAACGACTTCGCGATTGATGATCCTGGCCACGACGAAGAATTTTTGAAGTGGGTGTCCAAAATTAATTTCCGGTTCACGGCTTCCATCTAAAATAAAAACACAGGTATAAAAATAACTAGAACTAAACAAACATCTAAGGCTAATGTTAGTCAAAAACACATCAATGATATGCAGACTTCTTCAGTGTCGTGTACTAACACTCGACTGAAAGAAGTCGAGTATTAGTACACGACACTGAAGAAGGGAGCACATCAATGAGTTTAATAAACTCCAGATCACGTAGAGCCAACATATCTCGAACCGATACATTAGGTTGTCTACCTCGAGCCCGACGGGAATCTTCAGGGAACTAGAACTTCAGGGATGATAGAATGCTGCCATCGCCCCAAATCTACTTTATTCGTTTTAAACTGCCAGCTGACGAGTGAGTGTTGTCGAAAAATTAGAGAATAAAATCATTGAAGGCGATTTGCCGATCATAAATACCGCCTTCCATAGCGCCCATCTGTGCAAGCGAGTCCGCTCTCTCATTGCCCAAAATCGAACAATGAGGAGGGACCCATACAAAGGTGATGATGAAATAATGCGAAGATAGAGCACATAAAAGGATGCGAAATTACAGTATTTAAAAAGAGTTGTATGATCTTAAATGAAATTCATAGTAGCTCGATAAACCCAATAGAAATTGAAAGAATACTAGCATAACATTTTAATGAAGAAACATCTTTGTAAACCTCTTCACACATTTTTAGAAGTGGTTAAAAGAACCTCCAGGAATTATTACTTTAATGTAAACTACCTCTTGCAATTAGAGGAAATAAATTACAAACTTTTTTAAAATTGCCCTTGAAATTTACACTGAAAATTAAACAGAGTTCTACAAATATTTAGAACCTTTAAACAATTTAGACTTGTAATGAACTCGAAAGAGATTGAAATGATATTAAAAATGTTCTACTAAATAAACACTATTGAAAAGATCACTAATTTCAAAGAATATATAAATCAATTATTATTGTTTATCGTTTTTTGAACACAATGGATTTTATTTTCAAAACGTAAAGCCTTTTGATTAGAATTTCTAAGCAAGTGTTGAAGCAGTATCAACTTTCCTTTAACGCTGGCTTGAACGATTGTCGGTCTCTCAGGTTCCAGGGCACAGATATTGATTTTTTTTTAATTTCCACTCTATTTTAAAGGATATTTATTTGTACAAAACAGCTTGAGTATGCTTTTGAATTTCGATTGAAACCCCAACCATTTCTACACTCACGATCCAATTACAAGTTCAACCAAATCTAGATCAATTAACACCTGCAACTGGTCTCGATCGTTTGCAAAACCCAACCCAACCCAAACACGCGAATTCGTGGAAATCATTTCCAACTAATTAACCCCTTCTTGGCCATCATGTACGGATCGTTGGACCCCCGGGGGGTTAATCGTAAATCACGGGCTTTGCGCTGTTGCCTACGTCTAAAGGCACGGCTACCGATTCAGCCGATTCAGCGTTGATGTAATTATGGCCCCTCAAGGGAACCTGCGGACCTCTCTATACCATTGAGTACGCAGTCGCTCAATGCCCCCCTTATCGGCACTCCAAGATCATCCCGCCATGTGACAATCCCTCGGATCCCTCCGCCGCGATCGGGCTGGCTTATTTATTTCCCCCACCGAAGAACGCTCATCAATCTCATTCACAATTATCGGGTTTCATCAATCTATGAAACCACCGCGCATTGAATGGGGAAAACCTACAACACGCTCACTCAGGAGTAGGCTCAAAATCGATCGTGATCCTTTCCCGATCCCGGGTCCCATCGGACCGCAACCAGCGAACGAATGGGGAGCGCGAAGATTTATCGAAGACAATTTGTAATTGTAAGTCATGTCAGTTTTAATGAGCATTAATTCCGGATGAATCATCATGGGGAGAAGACAGCCGGTGGAAATCTGGATTGATGCGAAGCTGGTTCTTGTGTTCTTGGATGCAACGGAGAATCGATCGAACCGACCGACCGTGCCCGAGGTCAATGGAATTTATTATGTCACACGGCTCAACGACATGCATGGAAAATGCGGATTAAGCACCTCCTGATTGTGATTTAAGACCACGTCGGACGGCACAGCGAATTGCAGGAAGCGTGAACGTGTGCACAGTACGCAGCCAGCCCTAGCTGTCACTTACATGGGAGGGCGGTTGCCATGGTTGCTGACTGACTATATGCACAGCAGTCAGCGGCTTCTTGTGTTTTGTGCTGCAGGCTGTCCATCAACGCGTCCCCGTCCAATCCGGGTTGCTCTAGACGCGGCTTTGACATTAAAGACTAACCAGCCAAGGGTTTGGTTTGGGGAAACGAGGTAAGAAAGACACTATCGTATTTCTCGCTACAAACAGCCCAATGGGCGCGGGCGGTCGAGAAAAACCGATCGAATTGCACGCGGAGTAAATTGCTTTTCTGTCCACCTACCGCTCGCTCGCCTTCAGCATCATCCACCAACCAAGCTACTCGATATGGAAAGGTGGGATTGGAGCACGAAGAGCGAGAAAAAAAAACAACCGTGCAACCTCGCGCCGCATGTGATCTATTGACTTTGATTTTGTGTGTCTTTCCCTTTCTCGGGTTTGAAAATTTAGCATGCATGTTCTTGTCGGATTAGATTAGACGGGAACACGGCAGTGGTTCGACCGTTTTGCACGCTCGATTGCGTTTTTCGGTTACCCAACCGTCTTCTCCACTGGGCGGCGAGGTTTGGATCCAATGGCGGTCGAAAATGGCAGCTGCGCGAACATCGGACGGCTTTACATGCGCTGCCCCTTGGCTTGGATAATCCAAACTGTCAGTCACAATATTTGGCGGTCAGTATCACCCTCCGGTTTGATCGGTTGTGGGTTCGATCCCAGGAATCAAGCAGAGCAGATCAACTATCGGAACCATGTGATTAACATAAGCGCGATCGTTATTCTCAGTTTGCATTGCTACCGATCGTTAATTATCGGACTTGTTGTTCGCGTTTTTACGACTTGCCGTGCGTGATCAACGCAAGCGACAACCTGTTATCGATGCACCATGATCTGCATTGGTAATCCGCCACCGGTCGCCGAATCACAGCGATTCCGGCGCTTATCGCGCAGTGCGTCGTCTTCGATAAACCGGACCGGATAATGATGTTGATAATATCGCGGCACTTTATTGCGTGATAGGCGGTAATTAGTGCGATGGAACAACTCTTCCCAAGTGGTTTTTAAATCTTATCGGCCTAAGCGGATTAAAATCAGTATACTGTTATATTCCAGTGAAACTGAAATCACCTTCAAAAGACGGAATAGCTTTTTCCTCGAAGCAAATACGCGTAGGTTAACGTCGAAAGGACCCCGTAATCAAGCTTTCGCTAACCCATATTCACCCGCGACGCGACAGCCGTTGAACCATGTGATCAATAACAAGGTCCTTCGGCATCCCTGGTTGAAACCAGCCATCATCGACCACTTTCGCTGGTCCATGCTGCAACTGCTCTATCATTATCGGCAAAATTGCAATCATTTAATCATCTTTTGCTGTCTTCCTTTTGAGGTCCGTCCAGTCGTTCCGAGAGCCAAACAATTGCCGTAAGTTGACCCCAATCATTTGATAAAAGAAAAACACTCGATCGGGTTCGTTGTTTACCTTCTTCCACCGTCCACTTGGGCCACAAGGGCTGAACAGACGGAACTGCAACAGTTGCATGTCTGCACATCGCACGTTTTCTCGGCGTCCATCGTCATTCCAGCATCGTTGGCGTCGAGCAGTGCGGAAATCAAAACAAACAAGCAATGGCATCTGCTGCACCGTCGCGGTGGATACTTTCACGCCACGGGTCGGGATAACAGGAAGGCTTTAGGTCGGCCACCCTTGACCATCAGTCAAAACACGCGAGGTAATTGCATCGCGGCAGGGCTGAACTAATTACTTCACATGTGAAAAGCGGCCGGTTTGTGTGTGTGAAAGTCTAACTGTTTTATTCTTTTCAGTGCAGACTGATTTAGAGTGTTTTCACTTATGATGACGACGACGAACTTTGCGTTCCAATAAAATAAAGGTAGAACGACGATTAAACGGCGATACGTGACCGCCAGTGTTGCGATCGGTTCTTGGGAATGGGGGCTCCAATCGGTTTAATTGCCAGGGGGAGTTAAGATTTTGCGAAATTGTTGCACGTTTTGCATGCGTTGCCAGAAAAAAAAATGGTCGGCTTATAAAACATGGACGAACTCAAAAATCGCGACTTGTAACAAATAGAAAAATAAACTCTTAGGAAGCAAGAGCATTCGTTTCATTATCAAATTTAACAAGCAACATTGTCAATTGTTTATCGGGCAACTTCACTGGTGCTCTATTTCTGGTGCCAATTTAAAGGGTGTTCCGATCAAAATTTGGTCAAACAGTAATGTGTATAAGCCGATCAAAGTTTTTATTGATATGTCAAATTCTTTTCTTTTTCAAGTTCAGTTTATACAGAATACAGGAGAAATTTTCAGCCAAGCTTCCTTTTTAACGAATGCGAATTGCCGGGTCTTTCGTTTAACACCTGCCATAAGATTTTGTACAGTCTCCTTGTCCACTTTATTCGCTGCAGAACGTCAGTTTGCCTTGAATTGTTTCTCGCTCACAACAGCTTTTTGAGTCTTCTTAAGGTTCCGCTTGACGATGGCCCAATATTGTTCGATTGGGCGGAGCTCTGGCGTGTTGGGAGGGTTCTTGGCCTTGGGCACCACTAGAACGTTGTTGGCAGCATACCACTCCATGGCCTTTTTTTCCATAATGGCAAGATGCCAAAACCGGCCAAAATAGAACGGAACAATTGTGTTGCTTCAGGAAAGGCAGTAGACGTTTTTTTAGGCACTCGCTCGGATAAATTTCCTGGTTGACGGTTCCGGTCGCAATGTAAACGTTACTCTTCAAGCCACAGGTACAGATGGCCTGCCACACCTGATATTTCTTCGCGAACTTTGACAGTTTAATGAGGCTGAAAATATCTGCCACCTTTTCCCGTTCGGTTGCCGTATAAAATTCCTGTCCAGGAAGCTGTTTAAAGTCTGCCTTGACGTAAGTTTCATCGTCCTGTACCACGCAATCAAACTTCGTCAGCATCGTCGTGTACGTCGTGTTCGCGATTGTGCTTTGGCCGACGTGTTTTGTTTATCGACGCAATTTGGAGTCACCACTTTCTTGTAAGTCGACAGTCCAGCTCGTTTTCTAGCCTACAAAAACGTCTACTGCCTTTCCTGAAGCGACACAATTGTTCCGTTCTATTTTGGCCGAATTTGGCATCTTGCCATTACGGAAAAAAAGGCCATCGAGTGGTATGCTGCCAACAACGTTCAAGTGGTGCCCAAGGACAAGAACCCTCCCAACACGCCAGAACTCCGCCCAATCGAACAATATTGGGCCATCGTCAAGCGGAACCTTAAGAAGACTCAAAGAGCTGTTGTGAGCGAGAAACAGTTCAAGGCAAACTGGCGTTCTGCGGCGAATAAAGTGGACAAGGAGACTGTACAAAATCTTACGGTAGGTGTTAAACAAAAGACCCGGCAATTCGCATTCGGTAAAAAGGAAGCTTAGCTGAATATTTCTCCTGTATTCTGTATTAACCGAACTTGAAAAAGAAAAAGAATTTGACTTATTAATAAAAACTTTGATCGACTCACACGCATTACTGTTTGACCAAATTTTGATCGGAACACCCTTTATCTTCGTTAGTGCAAAAACTACTTATAATGACCCTCCGTTAACCTTCCTAATATATTGAGGTCAATTGGGTCAGGTACAACTTCAATGTACGCTTTCTTTTTTTATTTTTGTGCCAACCGGCTGAAATTTTCGGATTTTTAATATTTTATATATCATTTTTCTATAAAAATATTTTTATTTAAATCAGTTTAAGGTGGTTGTACAAAAAAAGTGACTCATAAGACATCAGGGTCAATATTGACCCTTGAAATCCGGGTAGAATTTCGAAATTTCAACTTCGAGTCAGTATTTGTGCACATTTTGAAAGGTTCTGGTCTCAAAAATGCATTGGACCAAAAAAAACTGGGGGAACAAGGGGGAACAAAGGGAAGGAATTTTTTTTTTCTTTTTTTTTCTTTAATAAAGAGACTTTTAGCCTCCTAGGCTAGTTCGTCTCTTGGGGGGGAAGGAAGTGTTAGTTTGGCTGTGTTAACAGAAATGCATATAAAACATTCCAGACTCATTGTAGAGAATTGACGTTTTGACCAAAGTTTCTCGATGCGGAACGAATCGTCTTTTGATATTATCATATTTGTTCCAAATCGTGCTGCAGAGATGCCGCTGCAGTCTTTCTTTGCCAAATGAAACTCTAGAGGGTTTCCGTTTTCGACAAAGTTGTTTGGAATATAAAAAAAGTCATTTGACATTATAAGATTAGTTCAAATTTTGTCGCAGAGATGGCGCTGCAATCAATCTGTCAAATAAAGCATTAGAAACAGATTAGTACCACATTGCGCCGCAGAGATGGCGCTGCAGTCTATCTTTTCCACATGAGGCTCTAGAGAGTAGCCGTCTTCAGCAAAGTTGTTGAGAATTAAAAATGAAGACATTTGAAATATCACATTAGTTCCAAATCGTACCGCAGAGATGGCACTGCAGCCTATCTTTGCCCATCCGCCATCTCTGTAGCAAGATCTGGAACTAATGTGCTGATCTCAAAAGACGACAAATGACATACTGAGTAACTTTGCCCAAGACGACAACTCTCTAGAGCTTCATTGGGCAAAGATAGACTGCAGCGCCATCTCTGCGGTAATATCCGGAACTAATATGATAATGTCAAAAGACAAAAAATGACATCCTTAAAAACTTTGCCGAAGACGGCAACTCTCTAACAATTTGTACTATTTGCTCTACGTAAGTTAGGTTGGACTACCTTTCCGCTGCCATCCTATGAATCACGATGTTTATTGATCAATTTAGAGAGATTACAAAAGAGAAGAGACTTTGCTATGGTAGCTTTTATAAATGATGTCATTGCACAAAGGGTCAATGCCCCTGAGATATTAGAAAATATAAATTTTTATGTTCCTATCCGCTCGCTCAGAATAAGACATCTTTTTTATATTAGCAATCATAGAACAAACTATGCCAAAAATGGGCCTTTGAACAAAATGATGTCTTGCAACAATGCAAATTGTGAAAGAATTGATATTACAATGAATAGAAACACTCTTAGGCAAACATTTTTTTCAAGGGTAGCTAGGCATTGATCGATAAGTTATGAAGTTAAGTATTTAATGTACACGAAATGGTCACGCCATATGAATAATGTAAACTAGGCACTATTTTAACTAATCTTATGTATTTTATTACCTCTAGTATAACTAATATTCTTTGCGTGTGAAATCTCGACAACAATAAAGACTTCATTTGGCAAAGATAGACTGCAGCGCCATCTCTGCGACAAGATCTTGAACTAATAAGATAATGACAAAAGCCGACAATTGGCAGAGTGAGAAACTTTGCCGAAGACAGCAACTCTCTAGCACTTCATTTGGCAAAGATAGGCTGCAGCGCCATCTCTGCGGCATGATCTGGAATCAATGTGATAATTTCAAATGACGACAAATGACATACTGAGAAACTTTGTGGAAAACGGCAACTCTCTACAACTAGTCTGGAATGATTTGAACGCAATTCTGTTCACACATCGAAATGAAAACCTCCTTTCCTTTTTTAGCAGATTCCCAATGACCAATGGTACTGAAACCAGGTTTTTTGGGACCATAACCTTTCAAATGAGGTATAAACATTCAGGGTCTAGGTTGAAATTTCATAATTCTAGAAAGGGTTGAAATCCGGGTCAATATTGACGCTAATGCCGTATGTGTCAGTTTTTGTTAATACCCGAGGAAGGTTAAACATTAAGTTTCAACCTCTCCGAAAACCTACAAACAGTGCATTACGTTTGCTTGCTGGATAGCTTTTCGTGCCACCTGGAATCTCGCTAATCCATCGGGTTATTAAGGATCGGTTTGCTGTAGTCGTCGAAGGGATCACAGGCACTTTCGTCACAGTCGGATTGCCGCCTTAGCCGCGGGACACCACCAGGGTACCGCTCTTGTTCCAACAGGGCCGCTGGTCAGCGCTATGGATTTAGTTGCTGCTGCTGTTAGCTTCTCGGTGAAACTGTTAACGTCCCAGTCGACATCTGGGCGAATGGTTCCGGCGGTGAAGCGTTGATACAACGGCCAGCACAATCGTAGAGCCATCTTCGCCGTACCGTCCGCGAGTTCAGCCACCCAGGTATAGACACCGTTATCGGAAAGTGGTCAGAATTGCGTGGCGACAATCTCCCCAAGCAATACGACGACCAAACTGTGGCTGACGGCGAACTCTCTGCGTGGCAGCCGAAAGCAACGCTAGGTGGTACTCAAGCGAACGGGTGGTTTCACAGACAACCCCGAAGAAGCAGCGGAAGAACTGCCTTCAGCGACCCCCCCCCCCATTGATCCAGATGGCGAAGGCAGCAGCTGAACGAGAATCCATAGATGTTTCGCCCAACACCGATGATGTGTACAACATCGACATCACCCTGAATCAATTTCTGTGGGCTCTCGATAAAGAGCGAGGTGCATCGAGAGGTGCAGACATGATAACCCTTGCTCCAACGTCTTCCTCTATATGTAAAAGTTACGGTCCTTGAGCTGCTGAACAAAATCCGTCGCAATGGTGAGTTTCCCACCAGCTGGCGGAATTCTATTGTCGTTCCCATTCCGAAGCCGAACAGCCACGATTCCGGACCTGATACCTTCCGACCAATATCGCTCACCAGCAGCATGGCGAAGCTGTTTGAGCGGATCATCAACCGTTGACTTATTGCCAAGCTAGAGTCAAGTGGACGGCTTGGCTAACGCCAACACGCGTTTCGAGCAGGACGCGGCACCGAAACCTACTTTGTAGAGCTGGAGAGATCACTGTCAACCGCAGGCGAACACTCCCTGGTAGCCTCCTTAGATCTGTCAAAGGTATACGACACCACCTGGCGACACGGTATACTGCGCGCGTTGGAGTCGTGGCGGATGCGTGGTCGCATGATAAACATGTTGCGGAGCTTTCTTTAGGAACGGACTGTAGGAGGACAAATGTCCCGTGAACACGTGCTGAAAAATGAAGTGCCACTGGATTCGGTTCTGTCCGTGACGCTGTTCCTTATTGCAATGCAGCCCATCTTTACATCCTTCTTGTGGTACGAGGAGCAAAAAGTGAAGGCAATCATCGCAAGCGGCAGACCGCCATCAAGGCCGTGGACAAATGGGTGAAGAGCGCAGGTTAGCTACGAAGTCGCATGTCCGCTACGAGGTCACATGTCAGCTACGAAGTCGCATGTCAGCTACGAAGTCGCATATCAGCTACGAAGTCGCATGTTACAAAACTGACTATCGAGCGTTTCGCCGTTCTAAGGACGAACCGGCTGAAGGTTCTGGGTGTTACCCTGGATCGGTCCTTAACATCCAAGCCTTACTGTCAGATGGTGAAGAAAGTGTGTGAGTCTCGATTGCGGATTTTGAAGATGATCGGTGTCAAGCTTCCGCGTGGCAATCGGACATCGTTGCTGCAGGTGGAATCGGCTGTAGTAACCACGATGCTGAGCTACGGAATAGGCTTAGTGAGCCGAGGAGGGCCAGCAATTTTACAGACTCTCGCTCCTTCATACAACTCAATGGTTCGGTGCCTTTTGTGACCAGTCCGATACTTTCAATCATGACCAAAGCGGGAAGCCTACCATTCGAACTGCTTGCCGCACAGTCTATACCGTTGACTGCCATCCGAATAGCTGCGAAGAATCGTGGCAGCATCACTCTTCCGTTGATTCAACGAACCTCGAACCGCCTTGAAGAATTGACAGGTACAGCACTCCCCTCTGTCGGTCAACTTGTAATGCAGAGTGATCATGTGTGGCCTGCATGAAAGTCTAGGATTGTGTGGGACGTAGACGAGCCGGTAACCCTCCGGAAAAAGTCCGCCCAATCGTTCAACAGTTGCTGGACACCCGCTTCCATCGGCGTCCACACCGACGGCTCTAAGGGTGAAGATACGGTAAGGGCCGCGTTCTTCAACGGAGGAATTGTTGGCACCTACAGCCTTCCAAAAGGATCCAGCGTCTTCTCTGCGGAGGCATACGCCATAATGATGGCTGTCACGATTCCGAACCTGAATAACTAGTCGGGCTGCCTACTGGCATTGGAGGCAGGAAAATCTCGAAAATAAGAAGAGGAAGAGATAGCGCGGAACAAACCTATTTGATTCCGCTGGATTCCTGGGCACGCCGGAATCAGTGGCAACTTCGAAGCCGATCGACTAGCCAATGAGGCCAGGAGGCAACAGGTCATCGATGTACCAAGTCCAGGAGAAGATGCTCTGAGAAAAGTAAAGCAATCGATACGCCGCCGATGGGATAACCAGTAGTATGAAACCAGGGAGTCAAAGTTGAGGGAAGTGAAGGAAGATACCTGCAGGTGGACGGAACGCGGAAGCACGGCCGATCAACGTGTTCTTATACGTTTGAGGATCGGCCACACGCGGCTCACATACACGTTCCTTTTGAAAAAGTAGCCGCCACCCACTTGTGAATGTTGCAGTATGGTGATGGATGTCCGGCATTAAATTCTTGAATGCCGGAACTTTGTTACCGGAAGGCAGAAAAAATACTTCGGGACTAGCCTACGCGACGCCCTGGGAAATTCAGAGGAGCAAACAACATGAATGCTAAATTTTCTAAAGAAAACAAGACTGTTTAGACAATTGTAGCGAAATTAGGAAATGGAAGAAAGCGAAGAAGAAAACGAGGAAAGCTGAAACGTGTCCGATGTTAATCCGGACGGACGAACAGAAGTTGATGAAGAAAAACGGAAGAACAGAAGCGAAAGAAGAAAACAGTGATGGAAACAAGTACGGAATCAGACAAACTGAAGAAGAATAGTTGGGAAAGAGAAGCGGAACGAGAGTGGCCGAAGAAGAGAAGCGTATCGGAAACAGCGGAAGAAGCCAAAGAAACCTGAAGGGGATGAAGAGAAAAATAAAGCAGAAGAAATTGAAGGAGGCACAACGGAAGAAGCAAAGCAGTGGAATGAAGCGAAAAAATGGGATAAAAGAAGACAACATGAATGAGAGAAATGTAAAAAAATCAAAGAAGAAGAAGAAGAAAAGCGAAGTGGATGAAGTAGACGAATAGAAATCGAAGAAGAGAAACGGAATAGCAGAAGCACAAAAAGTGTAAGAAGTTGAGAAAAAGAAGGAAAAAATCGGAAGGCGAAAAGTTAAAGAAGAAGAGAAAAACAGAGAAAGAAGAAGTAGGAGAAACGTTAGGAGCAGGAAAAGTTGATGCAAACGGAGGAATAAAAGGGAAAGTAGATAAGTTACAGAAGAGAAGTTGAAGAATAAGAATTACAAAGAAGAAAATGAAGAGGAATGGAGGAAGAAATACTGAAAATATTGTACATGAAGATGTATTAATGGAATAATCAATTGATAATTTCGTAAGACGCGAAAAGCACCCTTCTGGTGTAAAGTGTCACTAATAAACAAAAACAAAAGTGCATTAGGTACCTCAATTCAACTCAAACCAACAGATAAGTGCACTTTGAAAGCCATCGCAGGCCAATGTTATTCATTTCCATACCAAGACGATAGCCTACCCGAAGGGCCGCCAGTTGCATTCTTCCATCCCCTTCACACATTCAGGAGATAAAACTCCGCGCAAAAACATACTTTCCTCGTGAACAAACATTGCAACCTTCACACTCGGAGTTGCCATTCGCTGAATAGTTGAATAGATTGGAATCGACTTTCTTCACTCTGGCATAGGCCAGAGATGGTGGGGTGGCTCAAGCGGTCGAAGAAAAACACAATCCATTCCGGTCGTTGTTTTTCTTTCTTTTCCATGCAGCCCCAAGACCAGTCGGAGATGGAGAGGGAAAATGAAATAAATTTAATTTAAATGAATCTTGATAAGACGGGAAAATAGGATGCCTGTTGCACTTTCCACCGCATCAAGTACCTATGTGTACTGAAAAGGGGCCAATGCAACGAAGGGACTTATCTCGGCGGACGAAGGTAATTAAATTTTAGCAGCTTGCGAATCGATTATCCGCACACCTATTCTAGGAGAGGAATGTTTTAATTAAAGCCATAACAGAAGGGCCTACTTCCAACTTGGGGAACCACATTCTTCCGTCATCCTTCCAAGAACCCCGACGGGTGGCGGGGAGTTCACCTTGAGCCACGCCCTCGATTCCTCGAGATCGTGTTTATTTTATTCTCGTCCCGTTTCATTTTTGCATAAATTTGCAATCAACAATCTGTGTTCTGACTGCCTGCAGAAAATCAATCGGATTTAGATTAATTTGTATCTCTCCAATGATCCTCTCGGGCTCGGGTGATGGCGAAACCAATTACATTTGCGCGCTCGGGCCAGTTTCGAACGTCGTGGCGTGGCGCAATTGAATTGTTTCGCAATTGAACACCACGTCGTCGGGAGGCGTTGTCTTTGGCACGGAGATTCCGGATCATCGATAAGAATCGAGTTTTTGGTTCTGTGGCTGGCTGTTTGATCGCTCAATCGATTGTGATCGAAAGTTGGGGGGGCGGATTATGGAATGTCACGTCGCTGACGGTCGTCGAGCTTTTGAATCAATTTCCAAGGTTTGGTTTCGGTGAAGATCGGAGCTAAGTGTTATTTGAAAAAAATTAACCAGTTCTGGAGATTTGTATGTCGTAAGCAGGGTTTGGCCTAGGATTCATATTTGAATGACTCGTTCGATGTTTCCTTTAATGTTTACCCGTCTAATAGAGAAGGGTACAAGACGTGTACTTGAACCGCCATCTGCCATTATCTGTGCGAATTTTCAATACAATTATCACCAATTTTCAAATTTTAGTTAGTATCCTGAAAAACTACTTGGAAGAGAAGTGTCAAATCTAGAAACATCTGATGCTTCATTTCTGAGAATTCAACCAACTCTATGTAGAACTATCTACTAATAAAATTAACTAAAATTATTTGAACTTATATGGCAATTTCGTTTGTGGCTACTCAATTTGAATCGCTTATATTCGTTTGCTGATAGCTCCTTCCAGAAGCTGAATTTCAAAATATGTTGCATGAAAAACTTTTGACACTTGACTGCTCCTACTACTTTGTTTAGCACTAAATTGATCCAACTCTAATAGCTAGGGTGTGTGAGCGTGTATTTTGCGTAATATTGCGGCATATATTCGGGAGTCCTCGTCGGGAAATGAGTGGCCGCAATCTTGCTCATCTAAGAATGGCGATGCATTAAACAAATTGATTAAATCTTGCAATTTTTCATGCGATGACCTTGCAACTTGGTGGTAAATCCACCATCCATCGCCAATCGTAGCAACCCTTTTGTGTACAATTGATTTGCAGAAAGCAATTTTAGCCGCGATGTCGAAAACAGTCAAGGAACTACGCTCGATAGTTTGTTCGTACTACCTACTCCACTCCGGAGCGAAAAAGTTGGACACCGTACGTAGACATAAGTAGTTCCTGCACGAACTGAACAGTACATCGTTGAGAATAATTTCAAGGCATTTGGATCCGTCCGACAAAGAAGTAATCCCACGGTAGTTTGAAATATCTAACTAATTACCTTTTTTATGCACCGGCTTCATATGAGATGTCTTCCAGGCGGATGGAAAACGTTGATGCTGCAGTGATTGATTGAAAATTGCTTGAAGAGGAGCGACCAAGAACGAGCTACACTTTTTGAAAACTCATGATGGAATGTCATCAGTACCAGGCTAATAAGACTGCTTAGGTTTCAGTAGGGCTGCTTCAACCATTGGTGCATTCATGTCGAAAATGTCTTTGCGGTACAGCTTGACTAATACAGTTGTGCAGAATTTTTTTTTAATGCGTCTACATACGTTGCAATGTTCTGGGAGTTCCCGGAATTTTTCCGAAGGTGCCGGTGTGTTTACAGCCCAAATTGCTATTTTCTGCTGAGCCTGGCAACCAAGCAATGCATATAGGCAAGGTTGCTGGTTTCTTATTTCTATAGGCTCAACTGTCAAAAGTGTTCTTCAGTGTGCCACAAATGTGGCATGGATTGGAAATCGAAGTGCCGCAGTTATGAAATATATTCATCTACTGTGTAAGACATCGTGGCTGTTACACTGTTCTAAGCGACTTACCCTTGGGTCAACAGCTTCACGAAACGACACAGTGTGCACACAGACTACAGAGAAAGAGAAAGCTGTATGATAGCGATCAATTGGACCATACCATACCAATCAGACTAAGGCCGGTGTGGCCTCTGCTGTACACAGAAGTTGTTTCCATTGTAATCGGTCCATGGCTGTTCCTTGCCAACCTCGCCTTCTACTTGATCGATCCACCTTGCTCGTTGCGCGCCTCTTCTTCTTGTACCTGTCGGTTCGTTTTCGAGAACCATTTTCACAGGGCTGTCGTCCGACATTCTTACGACATGCCCAGCCCATCGTAGTCGACCGATTTTTGCGATGTGTACGATGGGAGGTTCTCCCAGCAACTGGTGCAACTCGTGGTTCATTCGCCTCCTCCACGTTCCGTCTTCCATCTGCACTCCACCGTAGATCGTACGCAGCACCTTCCGTTCAAAGACTCCAAGGGCGCGTTGGTCCTCCACTAGCAATGTCCATGTTTCGTGGCCGTAGAGAACTACCGGTCTAATTAATGTCTTGTGGATGGTCAACTTTGTGGTTCGGCGAACTTTGTTCGATCTTAGCGTTCTTCGGAGTCCAAAGTAAGCACGATTGCCAGCCATAATGCGCCTTTGTATTTCTCTACTGGCGTCGTTATCGGCGGTCACCAATGAGCCCAGATACACAAATTCGTCTACTACCTCGATTTCATCACCGTCGATCTGAACTCGTGCTAGGAGGCTAACATTGTCTTCTCGTGAGCCTCTTCCCTTCATATATTTTGTTTTTAACGCATTAATCACAAGCCCAATCCTACCAGCTTCAGCCTTAAGGCGATCAAATGGAACAACTTCCTAAGTTGCTAATGTTACGAAGCCGCTTTTCATATCCGAGCCATTTGAAAATATGAGATCAAGTATCCGGTCAGAACAGTTTCGAATTAAATTACGCTGTCTTAATCCAAGAAACGCCATGCTTTCAAGAAGTAACTGACTGGCCATTGAAGTCTGCGACAGATTCGGATCACCGGAAGCGTAAAGCTATGTCCATTTAGAATCCGAAATAATAAAATCATCTGTATCTCGGTAACGGATTGACGTACAAATAAGTTTAATACATCAAAACAAAGGTAATTCACTGTCCTTTAAGGAAAAATCATTTCTCTTCATTTGTAATGAAAATTCGCACTTCCTTCTTTATTCCTCCCATCAAACGCTGTACACCTCCGGAGTCAACTTCCTTGGCACATTTGTTCCACATTTTGGTCATCTGAGTCGCGTCCCGAGCCGTTTTTCCACTTTTCTTAAGCTTCCGCTTCATTATTGCCCAAAATCTCTCGATGGGCCGAAACTGCGGGCAGTTGGGTGGATTTATGTTTTTATCGATGAAATCTACGTTATTATCGCGGTACCACTGGATGACTTCCCGGCTGTAGTGGCAACTCGCCAAATCTGGCCAAAACTTCACGGGACCTTTATGGACTTTAATGAAAGGTAGTACGCGGTTTTTGAGGCATTCTTCCTTGTACAGCTTCGAGTCCATCGTCTTATTCGTCACGAACACTTTGGTCTTTGCTCCGCAGCTGCATATCCCTTGCCAAATCATCAGTTTTTTGGCAAATTTGTCCATAAAAGCAAACTTAAACTTCGCAAGAACATCTCCTCATGCCGTCGCCAGGTAGCATTTTTGACCAGGAAGCTGTCCGAAATCCATTTTGACGTAGGTTTCATCGTCGATGAGCAGGCATCCTTGGTACTTCGTCAAAACCTGCTGGTACAATTTCCGAGCTCGAGTTTTGGTGACGAAACTTTGCTTCAACGTTCTGTTTGGTTGCTTGCTGGCTCGATAAGAACGATATCCTGCTGGCAAACGAATTCTTCGAACGGTACTGCGAGCAGCAGCGTATTTTTGTGCGATTTCATTATCTGATAGTCCAGGGTTTGCTCTGACGGTTCTCAACACCTTCTGGTTCAGCTTGCGGTCATATGTTCCACTACGACGCTTACCTTGAGGCACTCGATCCACGCTCTTTCGCTCCCTGAAACGTTTGAGCACATCATACACGGTTGATTTGGCGATTTTCAACGTTTTTGCGATTTTTATTACGGACCACGTTGGATTACCAACGTGGGTGAGCAGAATTTTTTCTCTCCTCTCGGCTTCCATCTGGAATAACTTTTGAAATTTATACCACAGAAAGTGGGCGCCTAGGTTAACAAACCGCTGTAAAAGAATTCTTGCAGCGATCACTTTCCGTGCCGCTACAACACAATGAGTGATTCCGGATTCTAACTGGGCAGAACTTTAACCACTGCTTCAATTCTTCCAGATCAAACGTGGTTGGTTGAAATCACCGAAGAAAATGAGTTCACCCATGTCGCTATGCTTGCTGAATGAGATTACTGTCTTTTGTCTTTTATCGGGTGGCATGTGCAATACACCAACAAAAAGAGGATACGGTACGATCACGATTTTCACCCATACAATTGAAGAGGCGTACTTCTGGTTCACAGCTATAACCCTAGTAGCACACTTGTTACCATTCGGTTGAGATAACATAAATATGACTTGCTAAGTCATAAGCAAGTTACTAGAACTAATTATGAAGCAGAGGCAAGGACTGAAGGCCATATGTAGTTGTGGTCGAAAATCTAAACGTTTCGTCTCTACCGGCACTATCAGTAAGGATGTGTACGAGAAAGAATGTCTGCAAAAGTGGTTGCTACCGTTTGTCAGAAGCCACGACTCTCCAGCTCTGTTTTGGCCTGATTTGGCCTCTTGTCACTATGCGAAATCCGTCCTGAAGTGGTATAAGGTACAAGAGGTCAAATACGTGCCAAAAACAGCCAATCCACCAAACTGTCCAGAACTTCGCCCAATATTAAAGTACTGGGCTCTAGTTAAGCGGAAACTCTTCGAAACTAAGAAGAAAGCAGATGGTACCGATGATTTCAAGAGAAGATTGAGAATCGTCACGTACGAAACCCGATGGCGGGTGTACCACAGAAAGTTCGATAATTTTACAGAAAGAAGGATTAACATCTTAATCAACTGTTTTTTTTTTTTTTTTGTAGATATAACTCTATTATTATGAAGTAAACAATCGGTTCTGTTGAATTATGTGTTAATTATTTTTGCTGCTATTATTTTGGTGTCGGAAATTTAACGTGGACAGGCTTTACCATTGTAGCACTTCCTTGCTGTACTGGCAGCTGGCTAGATCTGGCCAAAACGTAACTGCACCATCATGGGACTTGACGAAGGGTAAAATTCGATTGTTAAGGCACTCCCTTATGTACACTTCCGAGCTCATTGCTTTATCCGTCACAAAAACTCTGGTTGCTTGCCACAGCAAGAGATACCTTGCCAAATCATGAACTTATCCGCGAAAGTATACTTCAATCTGTCAGGAACCTTGCCGCGAGCAGAAGCCTTGCTAAAACTTGAGCCCCGAGATTTGTTTGAAATCTGCTTTACCATATGTTTCATCATCGATCAAGAGACATCCATCGATTTTCATCAGAACTTGGTCGTACAACTTACTGATCCAAATTCTGGCCACTCTTTGCTGTTTCTTTACTAAGCTTTATTAAGTTTTATTAAAGTTTTATGAAAGCCACTAGAAATCAATTTGATTTTATTATGGCACCAATAGGTTTCACATCTTAGTCAGGTTTATGAGAACCCTACACAGCTTGTTTACAACGATCCTAAAACCTTTTACTCCAATCAAAGGTTTTGTTTCGACTTTATGAACTCGTAGAATAATGTTTTAAAATGCCCTAACGGGTCAGTTGAAAAAGCATTTTAAAACCATTTTGCCTCCAGTAAATGCATTAAACGGCAGATTGGCATTGAGGGAGGTCACGAAGATAAATTGGCTTTTTTGGCAAAACTGTAATTTTTTCCAATTGCCATATTGATATATAAGAAATAATTGAAATGTGGAAAAATAAATGCACTAAATTTAAAATGTAATGCAAATAAACTATAGATCGGAGACCAATTTCGGCATTCTTTTAATAACCTTATTGAATTCTATCAATTTTCAGGAAATTCATGATTAATTTATCGTATATATTTGATTTAATTTTGTTTTTGTTGTTGTAAACTCGTATAATTTCCGAGGCTCATTAGTTTTTGGTTCTTATCGTGCCAATATTCACCATACAATTTAATGCGCATATGAATAGGAGCATGATACGCTGTAAAAAACTCAATTTGTTTTGGATATTTTGCTATCAAACAAAATTTCCCACGACACTTGAACTTTTTACATAGATATTATTTCCTGCCAAATGCATCAGAAGAGCAGAGAATCAAACATACCAAAACAACAAAAACCAACCACGATATCACAGTGAAGTTTGACAGCTGTGGCCATTTGGCCGTATGCTGGTTTTCATGGCAGCCAATAGGTTTTATGAAGGTTCTCAAGTGGTCATAACATCTTTCACTAGAACATTTTCAAAATCTTTATGGTCTTATAAAGGTTTTATTAAACTGTTTTCCCAACCATCTATAGAGTGGGCCACTTTGTACAAATTTTGGCTTTGAAGAAGCATAGAGGAGTTGTTGGTAGACAAAACAGTTTTGAATGTAGTTTTATCAACAAAACCGGGAAGAGTGCTATACGGCTGGAATAAAACTAAAATAGTTACTTGGGATATCTGATGAAATTCATAGCGCCAATCGTATACTTCAAGCTCCTTGTTCCGTGTATGTCGCTGAATTAGCTGAAAAACACTTTACGCTAGATATTCTTGGGTCACTAACACCGGATCCGTCCTTCATGTTTCGGATAGTCTCAATTCTATGAGCTCATATGAGCTATGGAAGATCATGGACGAGAACAGCTTTCCGGGGAAACTGACCCGACATATCAAGGCTACGATGGATGGAACCCAGTGCTGTGTGAGGATATCGGGTGGACTATCGGGTTCATTCGAATATCGCAGGGGGCTTCGTCAAGATGATGGTCTCTCTTGCCTCCTGTTCAACATTGCTCTTGAAGGTGTTATGCGACGAGCGGCGTTTGACATGCGAGGCACGATTTTCAACAGATCCGGTCAATTTATCTGCTTTGCCGATGACGTGGATATTGTCGGCAGAACATTTGAGGCGGTGGCAGAGCAGTACACCAGACTAAAGCGCGAAGCAGAGTAGATTGGGTTGAAGATAAATACGTCCAAAACGAAGTACATGCTGGCAGGCGGAACCGAGCACGACAGGACTCGATGAGTTCGAGGTAGTCGATGAATTTGTCTATCTCGGCTCACTGGTTACTGCGGACAACGATAACAGCCGTGAGATCCGGAGGCGGATTATCAGTGGAAGTCGTGCCTACTATGGGCTCCACGAGCAACTACGGTCAAACAGACTTAGCTCCCGTACGAAGTGCATCCTGTACAAAACGCTAATAAGACCGGTTGTTCTCTACGGGCATGAGGCGTGGACAATGCTTGAAGAGGGCCTGCGAGCACTCGGAGTTTTTGAGCGACGGGTGTTAAGAACCATCTTTGGTGGAGTACAGGAGGACGGACTATGGAGGCGAAGGATGAACCATGAGCTCGCGCAACTCGCCGGCGAACCCAGTATTCATAAGGTGGCAAAAACTGGAAGGATACGCTGGGCAGGACATGTTGCGAGAATGCCGGCCAACTATCCTGCAACAATGGTGTTCGACAGGAATCCGGTTGGTACAAGACGACGTGGGGCGCAACGAGCAAGATGGTCAGACCAGGTGGAGCGTGACCTAGGGGGTATAAGGTGCCCAAGGAATTGGAGAGGAGCAGCCACGAATCGGGCATTATGGAGGGATATTTTTTTGTGGCTATATTATAATATTTTGATTTTTTTCCCCGGAAAAAAAAAAAAAAAAGAACCGAAAAAAGGGCATTTCCGATTTGCAGGCTAAGCTAGATGTTTGAAAACGTAAATTTTAGTTGGTACTTATTTGGATATCCCCGGAGTGGAAAACAGTAACTAAGAATGACTACTGTAATAAAAACGACCAGTGTGGTGATGGGTGACTAAGTTAAAATGAGAGCGCTGTGCGCAACTAAAATAGCTGCGCAAAAGACAACAACCGGTATCGTTGCTCTTACACCCAAAATAAAAAAGCAAGATTGTAATGCAATTTCGAATGATTTTGTTTCATTTCTCGTAATGGATCGTTACTTGGAGAAAAAATGCAACATTGGTCGTGGGCAAAAAAGCATCACGTCAATTTGCTTTGAAAAATTCGATGTGTGCGTGGGTTGTGCAGTGTATTAGTTGTTGATTATAGAATTGGAGTCCGGGCTGACAAAAAACAAAAAGTCACTTTCAAGATTCGAACCGTGGCCGACCGCGTCGTGGCTCTAGATAGTAACCATTCAGCCACTTAACAAGTTGAAGTGAATGGAATAAAAGCCCGTTTTCGTCCCGCCCCCCGGCGATGACGAGTGAAAATAAAAATAGAACACTTGACTGCGGAATTGCAACAGTGGCCAATAGCGTTGCGGCATTTTGTGGTATTGTCTCCCCCATACTGAACCAACGGTTGCTTAAGACTGTCGAGGCACTAAGCACACAGCGCTAAATTTGTTTCGAGGAATCTGTGTGTTGTCAACTGCTTGCACACACTTGCATGGCTTCGTTTATACCATAAAACGCTTTGTGGATCATGATGGGCAAAAGTGCCTTTTCTGAATCATGCAGATTTCTCAAGATATGATTGCAAAACTGCAATTGCGTTTTTTGCCACCTTTTCAACTTTTGGGTGTAGAAACCCAAATTGCATTGCTATTACATTGCTCGACGACATTTCCAATCATGTTTTTGAAAGCGTTTGAAATTCGTCGATTTCCATCACATACCTCGTAGTTTTATTTCTTAAATTGGCTTCCAATTCACTCCCAAAATTGTAATTCAACAAATTCCACACCGCATATGCCACGTACGTTATTCATTAAATCCGTTGAAAAGTTTCAGTTTTTGTTGAAATTCCTCATTGACCCTTCCGGGAAAAAACTCCGATCCAGATTGTTACTCATCTGATTCCCCCCAGCGATTTCAGTGCCAATTTTGCCAACTTTCACGCTCCCGAACCGAAGTCCAACTCAGCTGCAGCTAATGGGTTAAATTGATCTTAATTAGTGAATACCGCAAATTCCTGCCTCCTCTAGTGCGCATTGTACGGGTAAATGTTCTGCAGCAGCTACCGAGAAACTGCTGATTCCGATCCTCGTTCCGCGCTTTGTCCGACGAAGACGACCGATAACGCGCCGCCGAATGCCGCCCATATGTTACACACGCCTCTTCTCGCATCAGGAACGCGTTAAAATATGCAAAAAACTACACGATCAGCAAATCCCCGTTCTCGTCGCCGTCGTCGCAAAACATTTATTACCGCAAGGATCACTGCATCTGCAGCCCTCTACACCCAATTAAAAGCGCAAAATTTGCGAACATACTCGCCCTCACTCTCCCCAGACTCCGATAAATTCGTTTTAATTAATGCAAATTTTTGCCTCCTCTTTGTTCCGTCGACGACGTCGTTGCGTTAATTCACCTCCCGCGCGAAATCGGAATCGCGATCAGCAGCGTGTTTTTGATTAAGAAAACATTTTTTCGCCCTGCTGCCGGAACGCCCGGGCTGCTTAATTGACGCCGAGTCCTTCTGCTGCTGCCACCCATTATGGGACGCGAATGTCACGGACGGTCATGGTCCACGGGCGCAGATAATGTCACTCTCGATCAATGTCTCCGTCGAACATCTCCCAAACGACAGCCATAAATCTAACCTCGAAATGTGGTGGAAGGTGATCGGATTCGGTTTGATTTATCGATTCTTCACGCGAGGGCACCCCATGCACGATCCAATTCTCACCTCTCTTGCGCGTTTCCACCGCCCGGCGATAGATTTGGGTGATCGATCACCGATTGGAAGCCACGTTAGGCAGAGCGATAGACGAAACCCATGAAAATCGCCTCCTAATCCAATGTAATGGTAATTAATTTGGGAGATTTTCTACGTGATATAGTTTCTCTCGAGCGACGCAACCGGAGGCCGGTGGAGAGACCCCCTCCAGGTAGTCGATTATTAGATTAATTCTATAGGGTGCTGCCGCCGGTGCCGCGATTGGTCTCGCAGCTTAGACCGGATAATTTCGGCTGGTTCCTCACGCATTTTTGCATGATCATCGTAGTTAATCAATCAATGATGGCGATAGATAGACCGATCTGCCTTGCTGTTGGTGCTGCTGTGCGGTGGGAAACGTCCATCAAAGATGGCCGGGCAGCCATCTGTCAACCGGAACATAAATCGAAGTTTGAAATGTTTTGATTTTTCGGCCGTCATTTTCCAAATTTCTATCGTGATTCGGGGCTATAATGTCAATAAACAACCAACTGGAGGAGTTGGTTGATGAGGCCGTACCACCGGGTGGAACGATAGACTGTGAAAATTTACACGAATTGCTGCACGTGATTGTAGTCAATCTAGCGGATTTGAACAACATCAACATGGACTACAAATGCAGTGCCGAATCGAAAACTACCAACGCAATTGAGAAGAACCAACAGAACGTCAACCAAATCAAAGATCAGGTCAAAGACTTGGCCAGCATGTCTGAAAAGCAGAAAAGGATGCTCACCGAGCTGGAACTGAAGGTGAAAAGTCTGGAAGAAGAACTGAACAAGGTGTCGAAACCGGGGCAGCCCCGTGCCGGACGTCGATCGCGATCCCATTCCCGCACTCGAGTCGTCAGTCGATCCAACTCGAAAAAATCCCTCAAAACGCACTCGTGCATCGAACCGAAGCGCTCGCAAGAATGGACCACCTGGAATCATCCCGGCAAGGCGGGGTCGTCGAAACAGACTAAAATCTCAAAGATGGCTATCAACCCGAAGCAGAGCGCTCCGGACAGTGTAAGCAACATTCAAATCCCAGAGCTTAAAAAGTGGATCGAATCAAAGTTGCGCAGTTTTCCGGCCAGTGATGATCTAACGCAACGGATCGATCAGCTTGTGAAGGAAAAAATGCACTCAACCGTCATACCGGATTTGAAGAAAATGATCGAAAATATGATCAGCCAGGTGTCCAAGGATCAGAAAGGCACTCAGGGCAAGGGGTCGGTTCCACTGTGTCTCAGCTGTCAGAAGGCAGCCGGTAACCGGAATCAGGTCTCCAGCCAGGATTGCTTGTGCGTGATCAAGCGAAAGCTGAAGAATGCTTCCAAGAATTCCAAGATGAACGTTCAGAAGCGATAGTAATCAAAGTAGACATTGTTTAGTTTCGTTTGACCTGTCAAATTAATTGGAAGTACGTTCGTTTTAGGAAAGTAATGTCCAACGAAGATTTACCCCGGCTAGTGGACCTCTCGATCGGCGTCCCCGATGGGATCATCAATTGTAATCGACTGTACAAGCTGCTGCATCTGTTGGTGGGAGGGGTAAGAGATATTCAGGAAGTGCTTGGAATTAACGACGAAACGGAGGAAGATGCTAGCCTGGAGGGTCAGGAAAAATTTGAAGAGATCGGTGATGCGTTCAAGAAGCATTCCGAAGAGTTGCAGAATTTGAATGAACAGGTGAAGTCGTTGGAGGAGCGGTTGAAGAAGTGCTGTGAGGAGAAGGGGGCATCGGTTGAAGGATTGAACAATTTGCTAGCCGGGAATGAGGAACGGACGAAGGAAGCGATTGCCGGGTTGGAGGAACAGATGAAGGTCGGTCAAGAAGCGGTGGATGGTCGGTTGAAATTACTAGAGGAGATTATGGCAAATCTTCAGCAGACGGTTCATGAAGTGAAAGAGAAGGCTGAACGGGATATGGAATTGATCGAAGGACTAGCCGATGGGGATCGACTGCGGAATTTGGAAAACAATTGCCAGATGGTCGTTGATCTAAATCGGGAGATGGAGGCATTGAAGGCACAAATACAAGATCTTACCGAACAGCGCAATCGTATGAACGACGTCATCAACCGGCTCGTTGAAGAGAAAAACGAAATGAACGCGAAAATAGCTCAAATTTGCGAGGAAAAGGACCAGCTCAATGGTTTGGTAGACAAGCTCGCCCAAAAGGCAGGAATCAGCGGTGTAGAACCAGTAGAATCAGCCGGAACGACTCACCAACTGCTCAAGGATTTAAACTGCATCGCATGCGACACCGAAGTCGTGCAACGGGATCGTGACGACCTTCCCATAGCACCACCGGGGAAAGGAAAACGGAAAAAGATCATCCGGAAACTTCCGAAAAGCGAAGCCCTGGTTCGGTTGCGAGCGAAACGGGCTGCCGGAGGATCATTCACGGTAACCAAACCGGACGAACGGATCTTTCGTATGCTGAGCAAAGACTCGTGTGCATCGTCAACCACCTCATCTAGTAGTCACAGAGGCGAAAACTTTTGACAGTTGAAACAATCCACCCTAGCGAGATGAACGTCCATTTTCCGACTGATCCGGTTAGGCCACCGAAGAGCAGCAAAAACAAGAAGAAATCGATTATGGCAAAACAAAACACCACCCTGTTGGTTGGTCCCAGCGTTTCCATCCGGGCGGCAAGATCTTGCGGGGGAATGCACACCGTGATCCAGCCAGGGGAGAAGGTTTTCCGCAGTCAGAAGAGTTTGAAGACGGCGTTCTTCGTGCCAAAACAACTGATGAAGAATTGATAAATTAGCTGTGTTGTAAATTCACTATTTTGCGACAATATACAATTGTTGACAGTCGTTTTTTTTCTGTTGAGACGTTCTTTTGTAGCCGACGAAAACTCCAGCATCTTCATAAATGTTCGAGTTTTGAATAAACTTGACATTGGGAATAAGGAATTTTTCATCAATTTGTTCGGCTTCTTACATATTCAAATTAATCCGCAACTTAAACGTGGGTTTTAGTAAGATTGGTACGAGGCTCAAATGTCATAAAAACAATTCTACGGAACCAAATAACATATATAACTCCTTCTGATTGTTTCCACCGCATTAATTTCTACAGACTATCATCTTAAGTAATGGCAATTGATTAAGAATAACATTACAATACTTTGCAAAATGTGAAGTTAAGAATCCATATCCAGGTTTCAGATAGGGGTCAATTCAACAAAGATTTTTCATTAGGGCCCAACTGACAAACGTAAACAATGGCTTTTTCCGCGAATTTCTCGTCATTGAAAACTCCCCTAATCAATCCACTGCGCTCGTTTCGAAGAGGAAGAGTTCACCTATCCGATAGAATTGGAGGCTTACATGAGTAGCTTTTGTGCCAAGAGAAATTTACGGCGGAAGCCATTGTTTACGTTTTTCAGTTAGGCCCTAATGAAAAAGTTTTGTCGAATAATAGATATTGCGTCGAGTAACTCGACTCGACACTTGTCACTGGCGGGTCGAGCAAAATTGACTGAATCTGATCGAGTCGGCAACCGAACTCGACTGGTAATTCTAGACAAAATCGTCAAAAGGTCGAAAGTAGCAATTGTAAACAATGACTTAAAACGTAAATTTCCTGGAAATGCCAGGTTGCTAACATCTATAACCACTACCGACTATAGACACTGTATATAGACCGGACAACAATTGTCTCATGCAGCCAAACGACCTGTCAAAAAATGCAGCCAAACGGACTGTGAACTTTTGATTCACTTTAAAGGAGCAAGTATTGTGATCAAGTATTGATTTGGCAAAAGCCAATTATGAACAAATAAGGCATTTCCTACTTCCATATTCAGTAAATGGAAGTATTTTCGGTGTATTATTTATTGCCGTTTGGATTACTAAAAATGAACAAAATTCTTTTTCTACACGGTGCCGAGCATAGGACCACCATTTCAACGTGTATTTCGCAGCACGATCAAATATCGTTTTTACAAATGATACATTAAGTCTCGAAATTGTAGTACAAACCATTTTAGCTGTTGTTGAGGCTATGGCTACATTATTTGAGGTTATTACGAGTACCAGAAATTGGCCAGCGGAAAGACTAGAGGTTTATACCGGAAAACCTCTTGCAGCCTGCTGGCCCTCAGCATCTGATGATACTCGAACGCAATCTACGATGAACTGCATCAGGACCCGACTTACAAATGCGACCTGCTCTAGCCATAGCGCATGAAAAATTTGATCAAAACTAGTGAAGAACATCAATCAAACAGAATTCAACAGAATCTATGTAAACTTTGGATATGCTATGAGCTTGATAATGAGGTTATTGCCACAATTTCGCTCCAAACAATTCATTTTTTACACGGCACTTTTCACTATGCTTTTTAGTGAATATCTTTAAACGGAATCAAAACAAACTACCAACATCGAAACCGAATCTTGTTTTTAGCCTATTGCGCTGTTTACTTCAAGTTTGTACAAATACAAGTGGTGCCAGATCAATTGCTCAAATTTATGACATTTTTCAGGGTTGGCAGATTGTATGATTTTGCGTTGTCCGGTCTATATACAGTTTCTATACTACCGACGGGAAGGTTATAACTCCCTGTATCTGTTGCTGATGCTATTTTGTTTGAGGGAGCAAGCAGATCCCATAAAAATACGCTAGAAGTCATTGTTTACAAATGTTACTTTCGACTTTTTGACTATTTTGTCCAGAATTCAGCAATGGGATTTATTTTATATAAGGTCTGAGGCAACGCACTGCTTGCTTGTATTGGAAGCAAAAATAATGTAAACATTACTGAGCCGACGAGTGATGACGTAACACTATTCATGTTTCTATGGGCGTGCATAGGTTCAGATAAAAAAAATCGGTTCAAACGTTTATTATAAATGCTGAATTGTGGAAATAATCATGATACAAATGCCATTTATTGAGCAGAAGCATTTTTCCCCAAAAAAATGTGTTTTTAAAAAAAAATTTAAATAAATTAATTTATTTTTTTCACTATAACTCCCAAACCCCGGGAATTCAAAAAAGAAGAGACAAAAAAAAGCTAATTTACCACCATCGCACAATAAAATTTTTAAAAAAAAAAAATTTTAAACACACCACACAAACAAACACCGCGCCAACGAAAAAAAAAAAAAAAAAACATAACACTTTCCCCGCTCTTGCGCAGCGCGCGCAAGGAGTGTGGTGGTATTAGTGTCATAAGCGAATTTTGCTCATTTCACTAATATTGTAGTGGCTACTGGGTCAGACCTTATATGTAGACAAAATAGTCAAAACGTCGAAAGTAACATTTGTAAACAATGGCTTCTAGCGTATTTTTCAGGGATCTGCTTGCTCCCACACACAAAATAGCACCAGAAACAGATACAGGGAGTTATTACCTTCCCGTCGGTAGTGGATATAGATGTTAGCAACCTGGCATTTCCAGGAAATTTACGTTTTAAGTCATTGTTTACAATTGTTACTTTCGACCTTTTGACGATTTTGTCTAGATATGAATACAACAAAAACCATCAAATAAAACAAAAATTTTAAAAAAATAAAAAAAAAATATATATTTATTTTTTCTCTTTTTCTTAATTATTATATTATTTATTTTTTTAACAAAATCACTATTTATTTATACTAATATTACAACAATATTTATAAAAATATTAAATACTAAAAATAAAAAAAAAACAATACAGTTGTGCAGTTATGCAGCGCTCTACATTACTTAAACTATTTTTTTTTGCACTTTTCTCTCCCCCCGTTTTAAATAACCAACTATTTCCCAACACCCAAAACAAAAAAAAAAGAATTTATTATTAAATATTTTTTTTTTTTAATTTTTTCTAAGAATAAACAAAAAAAAAAAAAAAAAAAATTTTATATATTTTTATTTATTTTTTAAAAATTTTTTTTTTTTTTTTTTTAAATCTAGGGAAGTTTGCTTACCGAACAAATTTTTCCAACGAGGTGCGATGGAGCCAAGGAATTGTAATTCCTACATGACTTTTTGTACGACTGCGAACGGTTAGGTAGATCCACAGATAAAAAGAAACATTGAATTTTCTGCGTTATCTAATGCACATAAAGGGAATGCTAGATTTGGTATAAAATAATGGGATATTTGTTGTAAATTTTAGCAAGATAACGCCTGAATCTAGCCTGTTGTATGAAAGATTGCAAACATTGTTTTATGGCGCATGAAAGATTGCAAACAATTTCGTTGTTTACGCCTCCTTTGGCTTGGAATTAAACGAGGGGAAATTTTACGCGCTTGTTAAAATTTATTATTTCTTTCTGTGTCGTCTTTACCATATTTTAATAAGGTGTCGTAGGCAATGAATATCATAAAGGTCATAAGAATCATTTTTGTATAGACTGCTTTTTCGGTTCGTCAGTGATTATCTCTTTCAGTGAAGCTCTCTCCTGATCTTATGCTAAGCTCTTTGCTAAAATTCTGGGAAGTTTCCTCCTGAACGTTTAACAAGTTTCCTCATGTTCATTTTTTTTTATTCATCAACCCACACCCACAACCCCACCCACCACTAACAATTATTTTTTATTTTTTTTAAATTATTTAATAAATTAATTAATCCCCAACCCCACCCCCCACCACAAAGAATAATACCACAAACACAAAAAATACAAAAAATTCAAAAAAATTTTAAAAAATTTAAATTTTATTTTTTATTTTTTTTTTCCTGCACCCTTTTTTTTAATTTTTTTTATTTTTTCTTTTCCCCGTGACCACGGGAATTTTCAATTCCAAAGTTCTAAATTTTCCCCCTCCCCCCCCCCCCCCACCCACCACCAACACCAAAAAAAAAATTTTTTTTTATCAAAACTACTCACCATTATTATTTAAAATATTTTAAAAAAAAAAACCACCCAAAACAAAAAAAAAAAAAAAAACAAAAAAAATTTTAAAAAAAAATTTTTTTCACACACCAAAAAAAAACAAAAAAAAAAAAAAAAAAAAAAAAAACCCAAAAAATAAAAAAAAAAAATCCGAGGGGTACGCCACTTTGCGATTGCACATTGGATCGCTGCAAATCCTTATCAAAATCACACAAAAAAAACCATCGCTCCCTCTATCGCCATTAATCGCAACAGTATTATGAATCGCGAAATTCATCGCGTAATCGCGTTTCATCGTCACCGATTCTTACTCGAATCGCGAGCAGTGATATTGATGTCTGGCAGCCATGACATTTATATTCGAGCTACCCTTTTCTTTTCTGGCAACAGTGTCGAAATTTGTTTTGATTATTTCGAGCAAGTGAATCCAAGCAATCAAGTTTTCCGAAACAAAATCAGTAGTTTTGTTTACGTTTGTTTCGGTGCTAGCGGCTGCAGACCGAATAAATTCTCAAATAAAAAAACAGTCTTTGGAAACTATAGAATTCCGGACCTGCCTGGATATATTGATATAAAAATACATCATTCTCTTTGTGCGAGTAACGCATTCCATGAAAATGTTTCACAGCTTTCGAACGATCGTGTACATCCTGTAACAAATTAATCAGGCGAGATGACTGTCCAAGGCCTTGTTGTTCCGCACCAACATTGGCCAGTTGTTGATACGGTTCTAGTTTAAATTCTCCGTTAACAGTTCTTGGTCTGCTGTTCCAATCATATGGCTGCGAAATATGTCCTTCGGTGAGGTCTTCCAGGGTCGGGTTTAGGAAGCCTGTTCTCTCGACTATGTTTTTAAGGTGGGCTGGTATGGTGCACTTGAGAAAATCTTCAACTTTCTTCCAGAAATTAGCCTGTAAATCTCACTGCAAACAGTATGTAAGATTTGGAAAATATAACTAATTAGTTACCTCCGAATCATCCATGATCTTGCTTGGGAGAATTTCCTGGGCAGTCTGTGTGTTTATGTAGAGTTCTCTGTATCGATCTACTGTAGACGGAATACGGAACTGACTCGCCTGGTGGGCTAACGCAGAGGAGGCAACGAAAAAAAAAACTCCGAAGCACGGATAGTGAAAACATTGTTTTTCTTGCGATGTCAGCAGAAAATTTTACTGATCGAATATATGGAAGCGAGAAATGTCATTTTATTTCTGGCAGTTCTCGTTGTCAAATTTTTTGAGCAGTTCCATTCTGTCAGCAATAATTTTTATTCTGATCGCATCGTCATCGCGCTCTCATCGCGATTGATCGTGCTAATCGCAAAAAAATGCTTTCAGCACAAAGAAAATCGTCATCTTTGTTGAAATTGTCATGTCAGTGTAGCTTTAGCTAACG
The DNA here is from genome assembly GCA_024533555.2 of Aedes koreicus. Taxonomy (NCBI): domain Eukaryota; kingdom Metazoa; phylum Arthropoda; class Insecta; order Diptera; family Culicidae; genus Aedes; species Aedes koreicus. The sequence continues at coordinate 375,984 of JAHHFK020002478.1, read as the reverse complement.
CTCATCGTGGAAGTTGCACCCCCCCCCCCCCCCCCCCCCCTTTAAAAATATCCCAAAAAAAACAAAAAAACACAAAATTTTGTTTTTTCCCCCCCCTTCTCCTCCCCCCCCCCGCCCCCCCCCCCTCCCCACCCCACACAAAAAATGTCGGGGTGGTGCACCCCCCGGAAAAAAAAAGGAAAAAACAAAAAAAAAAAGTACTAAAATGGACAGTTTCCTAAATAAATTGAATGAACACGATGAAAGGTTCGTCAGCATCTTCCGTTAGTAAAATAAATCACTATATAATCATGAATTTTTATTGCAGCCTGAACTAAGGTCTGTATCCACATTAATCCGGACACCTTAAAATCATTGTAACTTTTTAAATATTGCACGTAGGAATGAAAAATTTCACTGTGGTATAGCTGAGAGTCTATGATGAAAAAGACTGTGATTGATGTTTACATTTCATGTTTAGTATTCAAGATGGCGAAGAAAGAAAAACAAGCGCGCGAGCGAATTTTGTACGGGCGTACGGCAAATGCTGACTTGTCAATACGAGACCTTGCAAAAACATTGGATTTGCCTAAATCCACTGTTCACGATGTGCTCAAATCATTTTCGGAACGTTTGGCGGTGGAGAGAAAACCGAGAAGGGACAAAAACATTGGACGCGCTGATCCTGTCATGGACCGAAAGGTGAAAAGGATATTAACGAAAAACCCAAATCTCTCCATTCGAACGGTGTCTCGTAAAAAAGGGATGTCGCCTGGTTTTGTCCAAAAATCAAAACAACCTTTGGGACTTAAGTCGTATAAAGTAAAAACAGTTCCAAATCGCAACGACAAACAGAACTTGGCAGCAAAATCACGGGCTCGACGTTTGTACTGTGAATATTTGACGAAGTTTTCATGCGTTGTTATGGACGATGAAACTTATGTTCTGGAGGATTTCAAGCAGCTTCCAGGGCTGGCTTTTTATTCTGCTATGGCCAGAAATGCTACAGCTGAGCATTTCAGAACGAAGAAGGCATCGAAATTTCCCAAAAAATACCTTGTGTGGCAAGCAATTTGCACGTGTGGCAAAAAGAGTAAATCTTTCGTCACTACAGGCAAAATCAACAAGGAGATCTATCAGAAAGAGTGTCTGCAGAAGCGATTGCTACCCTTTATCAAAAGTCACAAAGAAAAACCTTTGTTCTGGCCCGATTTGGCATCATGCCACTATGCTAAAACTGTGATGGAGTGGTACCAAGCAAATCAAGTGAACATTGTACCAAAAACCTCAAACCCGCCAAATTGCCCAGAGCTACGACCAATCGAGAGATATTGGGCTCTGATGAAGCGGAGGCTTTCTGGAAAGAAGCAAGGAATCAAAGACATCAAACACTTCCAGCAAATTTGGACAAAGACGGCTTCTACAATTTCTGAAGAGTCTGTACAAACCCTAATGGACGGAGTTAAGCGCAATGTTCGAAAATTTTATGCAAATTCCGAATAACTATGTTTTGTCTTCACGAATTGTTAAAACACATCTTATGAATTTGAAATAAACAACTACGACGGAAATATAATGCGAAATTTATGTTTTATTCATGTTTTGAGGTGTCCGGATTATTGCGGATACAGACCTTAAACTGCTTTTTTTGCCATGCCAAAGTGCCCGGTTACGTTGTCGGCTTACACTGCCATGTAAAAAGGCAAACTTCTGCTCACCATTCATGTTTTTTTTTTAAATTGAATTTGCTATTGAAATATATGCGCAAAAGTACAAAAAAAAATCTGAAATCTGAATTTTGGCAAACATTCGCAAACATCCGAAAAATATCTCGAAACGTAGATTTTATAAGACAAATATAATTAGAACTTTAATTTACAGAATATTGGTAAAAGAATACAGAATATTTCGGTAAAGCTACAAATCAGATCCTTGGAAAATTTACAGATCTATTTGTAAAATAATTACCGGATGTAATGTAAAATATTACCGAACGTTAAGCTGTTGAGAATTCGGTAAAGTTTTACAGATTTCTGTAAAAAAAAAATCTAAGTGTGTATCTACCTAAACTTCTGGGAATTCCTGAACTTCGAGAAAGCCGCTTTCCAAAATTCTGGAATTTTCGATTTTAAACTTTAGGAAACTTCTCTAGAACTTCTGGGTAGTTTTTACTAAACGTTTGGGTTGTCCTCTCCTGCGCTTCAGAGAAAAAAATTTCCTGAAATTTTTGAGAAATTCCTTCGTGAACTTATAGATAATGTCGTTTCTAGTAAGTTTCTTCCTGAAATTCGTTTGTTCCCCTCCTGCACTTTAGAGAAGTTTTTTCCTGAAATTTTTGAGCAATTTCTTCTTGAATTTATAGGTAATATCGTTTCTGGTAATTTTCTTCCTGAAATTCTTTTTTTCTTGAGTTTATTCTTTTAAATCTTCTGATAAGTCCCATCCTGAACTCCGAGGAAAATGTTACCGAAAATTTGGGAAAGTTCTCTCCAGAATTTCTAGGAAAATTCCCTTAGATTTGTTGGAAATTTCTACCTGAACTTCTGAGAAGTCGTCTTTTGAACTTTTGGGAAGTTTTTTCTGAAATTTGTTCTGAGAAATGTTTGCCCAAACTACTAGGAAGCACCCACTATTCTTCTGGCAAGTTTATTTCTATTCTTCGAACAGGTTTTTTCTGAACTACGGGGAATCCTTATTCTGAAATTCTGAAATGTTTTCTTCTGAACTTTGGAAAATTATCCATCGAAGGAAATTATTGCCTCAAGAAGGGGCCACATTATTGTCAATTGCTACAAAAAAGTCTTCACAGTGGGAAGCTTTGCCAGAACAATGCTTTTAAGAGGGTCAGAAAGGTACTTGAAGATACCTTCGACAATGTCATCAAATGAGAACACAGCCCAGAAGGGACTTCTGTTCTTAAAATCCGGGCATCAAGGGTTTCGGATGTTCCTGAAAAAGATGGGAAGTCGTGTGTATAGTCAGTACTATTAAAGCCAGGAGGAATTGGATTTCCCTTTCTTCCATATTCCCTTGAAATTGGCAGGCTGATTTAGGGCTCCTGTTCAACAACTTCCCGTTGAAGCATCTATACCAATCATACATTCTTAACTTAAGCATAATCTTCTGGTACTGTCCTTGTGATCTTAGCCGAACATTCATTGAGCTATTAGTAGATATTCCTAAATGAAGTTAGAGGAGAAAAAGTGTAACATTCTAATAAAGCTCGATTCAAAGTAAATCTGGACGCCCGGTTTAATACACCACCGCGTCCCTGGTGGTTGGAACAAAAAACGTTTGACCGGCATTTGTTGATGTTTCATTGACCAAAAAATTGGTGAAAAGTTTTTCTCGATTGATCGACGCATCTTGAAATTACGGACCATGGAACTTGAGAAAAGAAAATTAATTGTGCACAAACATCTAGAGAATCCTTCGTGGTCTGCCTCAAAAATAGCAAAAGTGTTAAAATTCCCAAAGTCAACGGTGTGTCTTGTAATCAAACGTTACAAGGATGCTCTGAGTGTGGATAGAGCACAGCACATCTATCATAAAAGTGGCACTAGGGACAAAGAGCTGAGGAGAAAGTGTTGAGGTACGTGAAAGGCAACCCAGGTGATCCCCATACGTGATTTGGCAAAGAAATGAGATTCCAACTTTTCCACCGTCCTTTCAAGTGAAGGGTATATTTTGTGCCAATAAACATCCGAATCGGTCCCTGAAACAAAATTTAGTGGCCAAAAAGCGAGCACGATTACTATACGAACGAGTTTTGACTAAATTTGATGGCTGTATTTTAATGGATGACGAAACATGTGTTAAAATAGATTATAAACAAATCCCCGGCCGAAAATTTTACCTGGCAACTGGACGTGGGGATGTCCCTTCCAGGTATAAATTTGTTTTTGCTGATAAGTTTGCTCGGAATCTGCAGTTGTGACCTTAAAACCAAGGCTTTCATCACATTTACATTAAAGAGTGTCTGAAAAAGCGGGTTTTACCCTTCATTCGGCAGCACAAGACCAACGTTATGTATTGGCCGGATCTAGCCAGCTGCCACTACTCTAAGGAGGTACTAGAATGGTATGCTGCAAACAATGTTAATTTCGTCACCAAAGAGATTAATCCTCCGAATTGCCCTGAATTCAGACCGATCGAAAAATATTGGACAATTGTCAAGCGAAAACTTTGAGGATGCGGTAAAGAAGTGACAAATGCACAACAAACGCGTTTAAAGTGGAATAAGTTCGCCGGTACAGTGTCACCAGCGACTGTGCAGAACATGATGGCATCGATCACATGTAACGTGCGACAGTTCGTTCGAAACGGTAAAATGTAATAACTTGTTATATGTCGTTTGAAAGCTGAATAAATACCATTTTGTTTGACGTCTTGATCAACCGTGTATATTGTTTAATTCTTGAGTTATGATCACTTGAATGCGTCCAAATTTACTTTGAATCGGGCGTTAGAAACACAACACTCAAAGGCAAGTGAATTAACAGTAATTTAAACCTTGCACTTCTGGGAAGTTTCAACAAAACTTTTGGGAAGTTTGTTCCGGAACTTCCAGAAGTCCTTTCCTGAATTTCAGAGAAGTTCTCTCCGGAACTTCTAGGACGTATCGTCTTGAGCTTTGTGGAAGTTCGTTTCTGCGTTTTTAAGAAATTATAGTTAGTGCCCTCCCTTGTTAGTTTCTTCCTGAACTTCGGGGAAATTTTTCCTGAACTTCTGGGAAGTTCCATCTTGAATTTGTGGGAAGAACTCCAGAACCTCTGAAAAGTTCCAAACTTCTAAGAAATCCTCTTCCCTAAACTTCTTCCTGAAGCTCTGAGAAGTGTTCTCCTGATTTTTGGGGAAGTTCCCTGCTTAACTTCCGGGAAAATATCTCGAACTTCGTTGATGTTTGGTCCTGAATTCCTGCTTGAACTACTAAGAAGTACTCCCTATACTTCTTAGAAATGTCTGCCTTTCCATCGGAGAAGTTTTTTTTTCGGGGAAGTCTCTTATTGAACTTTTAGATAGTATCTTCCTGCAGCTCTGAGAAGTCTTCTTCTGAACTTTCTAGGATGTGCCCTGGGTAGTTTTTTTTTCTATACTTTTAGAAATTTAGGACTAATTTCACAAACCGACTTAATTCGAAGGAAAATTTTCAAATCCCAAGTGCAAATGTACTGAAATGATACTTTAGAGAAGAAAAAAAATCATAGTTCTAAGATTAATTTCAAAACCTCATCCCTTTTAATGTTGTTCTGAGTCTCCGTGTGGCCACCGACTGGGCTTGAGAGTCGATGTTAGGATCACAAAAGTAATAGCAGCGGCTGGATAGTCGTGAAGGAAATGGATATAGTTTTTGGCTCAGGAAGTACCAGCACATCGGTCCCAAGGAAGGTCCCAAGCTTAATGATTCACCCCTAATAACGTGAATCACCTCACAGATTCTGTCAAAATAACACAGCGACTCAAAACAAAACAAAGCTTGTAGTACCGAAAAGCGCAATAATGTATTGCAAGGGGCAAGCTGCAAGGTGTTCTTCGGACCAAGGGGTTCTACAACAGTGAACAAATTTCAAATCTCTAGTTTCTCATTGATTGTTGGTAGTAGTATTTCTAACTCGACAAAATTTCGTCGATCTCGATATCTGTTATACCCAGGTAACCAATAATCATTAGCATATGCAGTAAATCAACCCTAAATCTGCATTTCAGATGCTACAAGCATTATATTACCATTATATCAGCATCTTGAATGCTATCTGTTGTAAAGTTGCATTTCAAATACTATTTAAATGCTTGTAGCCTGTAATAAGCATTTCGAATGCAAAATAGCATAAATGAAGCATTATCATAGCATTGCAGTAAAGCAGCCGTATATTGGGCCAAAAGTGGCATTTATATTGCATTTAAGGCGACTTAATTGCTTGATAGGCTGCCGTTAAGACGCTTTGGGACGGCTTAAAGGGCGATACGGTCAAAATTTGGTCAATATCAACTTGACGTATTTCTTTCAATTTTGCATTTAAAAAATCTGAACACCCCTCATTTTGAAGGTGTGTGTGTGTAGAATGTTGCTCCTATTTTGATTTTGGAATTCACTCTTCAGTTGTCAAAATGCCGTCCAAGCAAGAAGAGCAGCGTATCAAAATTTTGCTCGCGCATCGCGAAAATCCGAGCTACTCGCACGCAAAGTTGGCAAAATCGCTAAAAGTTGCCAAATCAACCGTTACAAATGTAATTAAAGTGTTTGGGGAACGTTTGTCGACAGCCAGGAAGTCTGGATCGGGGGGAAATCGAAAACCGGAAGCCGCTGAGACGACAAAGAGAGTTGCCGGTAGTTTCAAGCGAAACCCTAACCTATCTCTCCGAGATGCCGCAAATAAGCTGGGTGTATCGTCTACAACCGTGCATCGAGCCAAAAAACGAGCCGGACTATCGACTTACAAGAAGGTAGTGACTCCAAATCGCGATGATAAACAAAATACGACGGCCAAAGCGCGATCCCGGAGGCTGTACACGACGATGCTGACGAAGTTTGACTGCGTGGTAATGGACGACGAAACCTACGTCAAAGCCGACTACAAGCAGCTTCCGGGACAGGAGTTTTATACGGCAAAAGGAAGGGGAAAGGTAGCAGATATTTTCAAGCACACGAAACTGTCAAAGTTCGCAAAGAAATATCTGGTTTGACAAGCCATCTGTACCTGTGGCTTGAAAAGCAGCATTTTCATAGCTTCCGGGACTGTCAACCAAGAAATTTACGTGAAAGAGTGTTTGAATAAACGTCTGCTGCCTTTCCTGAAGAAACACGGTTGTTCCGTACTGTTTTGGCCGGATTTGGCATCTTGCCATTACGGTAAAAAGGCCATGGAGTGGTACGCCGCCAACAACGTGCAGGTGGTTCCCAAGGACAAGAACCCTCCCAACACGCCAGAGCTCCGCCCAATTGAGAAATACTGGGCTATTGTCAAGCGGAACCTAAAGAAGACCAAAAAAACTGCTAAGGACGAGCAGCAGTTCAAGGCAAACTGGCTTTCTGCGGCGAAGAAGGTGGACAAGGTGGCTGTACAAAATCTGATGGCAGGGGTCAAGCGTAAGGCCCGGCAATTCGGATTTGGAAAAGCGGAAGCCTAACTGAATATTTTTCCTGAATTTTATACTAATTGAACTTGAAAAAGAAATTTAATTTGATTTTTTAAATAAACGATTTCACCGATTTACACGCGTTTTCCGTTGACCAAATTTTGACCGTATCACCCTTTATTGGTTACCTGGGTAGCTAAATAGACATGTAGAGCAAAGCGACGCGACGGTCGACTCAACTTCTATAATTGACCACAATTTTTAAAGCTTTAGTATTACCGTCTTGATACAAGCTTGTTGTTCTTCAACAAGGTTATTCGGTAGCCTCAAATGTCGCAAATAAAAACTCGACGGAGCCGAATAACATTGCAAAGATTTCTTTCACTACTGGACTGCGCGCTTGATTTTTATAAGCTCATGTCAGGTCTTGCCTTTTGAAGTTGACCATTCATTATTCCAAAATATTTCCGGAACTTAACTTTTTTTTTTTTTTTGCTGAAATCCACCTGAAAGTACGAAGTTGCATTCTAACACACAACTGCAGATTTGACGTAAACCTACGAAACACAATATCGAACTCGAAATTGATTAATTCCCAATTCCCATTTTCAGATGGTGGTGCCATTTCGACGACGACAACTACGTCAACGTGCCGCGGCTGGTGCGACTGCTGGACGAGTACAGCCCCACGCAGGACTGGTACCTGGGGAAGCCGAGCATCTCCTCGCCGCTGGAGATCTTTCTAGATAATGTAAGTTAATATCCTCATCCTTCTGCAGATAGAATGTCGAAAGGAACGAAGGGTTCACCTTTCCCTCGAAGCATACGTAGACGTGGTATCCGAGGAGATTTATGATCGAATGGATCGAATTTTGACAGGCTATCTACACCAACCCAAACAAAGTAGGCTGTGCGCAGTGTCACATTCATTCTGCATTACCATCAATTAGTCGGAGGGAAACCGCGCTGTGGAAGATGATCTTGTTTGACCATCTCCATCACGTTCTACCAGTTGCTTGGCTACCGTCTATGATAAATGTCCAGATAAGCAAGCATTCGTTCGTTCGTTCCTGACCAATTCTCACTCGCATGAGATTTGAATAATAACGATAATTAAAATAATCATTATTAAGTAGCCACGGTTGCTAGGAACCTGTTCCGAAAAAAACTCGCTTCCACCCGCTGCCTTTATGGGACATGTGTCACATTTCCATACAATTTAGCGCTGATCGTGCCAAAAAAAATGAAGCCTTGTCGAAGGCTGCTCGCTCGCGTCAAAAGGCTGTCACTTTCAGTCGGTCATTAATTCGCTCATTGGACCATAAATTTCGCATCTCGAATGGGTGCTGGTTGGCCCCCGAGGCGACAGATGAACGGCCCGTCATAAACCAAACGGGATCGGCGGACCACATTCATAATTTAATTATCGTAAAAATAACCAAACGACTCGCTTTAGCCCGAGCTGTAATCGGATCTTTCCGTTGGTCTTTTTTTATCCCCTCGATGCCTCATTGTAGTCTACTAAAATAGGTTCAAGTTTGGGTTTCGAACAACAACGGCAACAGATGTCTATCAGCAGCGAGGGGGGCTTTTGATTTACTACCGACAATCGGCGGGGAGTGGACCGAGGGGAGAAGACCCCCGTGTCATCGATTGAGCGCTTTTTACCTCAAAGGTCTTAAATGATGCCACTTTTAATTTTCGGGAAGAAAGGGGAATCACACACCTCCGTTGCTGCACTCGGTGGTGCATTCGATGGTTGGCTATGAAGAGAGCAAAAGGGTTGTAAATTATAAGTAAATTAGTGCCCTTTTCACTGGTCGATAGAAGACTATACAGAGATATTTGTATAATCGATTTTTTATTCAAATCCTGATTGCGATCGCGCGCCACCAGAGGTCCCACACTAACGGTTGAGACTCAGTGGTATAGTGGTGTGGGCTCGAAAGGGGGGGTTTTGGAGGAATACGAATTTTTGTTTTCAGAGACTCGGAAATTCACCAGTTGATAGATCAACCGTCTTTGCCGCTTGAAACTCCACGAAATAGCTCCTTGTTGAGCTGCAAACACGCACTCAAGTGATGGATTTTCTGCCCTCTTGGTCAGATTCATCGCTGAAGTAGGGTTAACTTTTCGAAAAATGGTTGGTTTTCCTCGACGATTAGACAAGCGAATATTTTCGGATTCTGCGTAAATCAAATATGAGGAAAGACTTAATCAAAACGTAAACACAGTATTTACCTGAAGTTGATGCTTTGTCAGCTAGAAAATTTGACACAGCTGCATCCGATGCCTTTGGTGGACTACTTTACTTGTGTTCGAATTGCTGGTTTTCGGACGGCCGAACTTTACCACTTTTAGAGCTTTAAAGGTTTACCCCTCGGTTTTTTTTCCAAATATTATCTTAGCCGCCTTACAAATTTCACATGTGCATTTTGCATTCGTTCTTCTAGCCACACCATGATTATATTCATAAACTGACACTACCTTGCTACGACTTTCCGTATCGGAGGAGCAGAAAATGCGGCACGTTGCACATAACGATGAAGGATAAAACCACTCTCGAATATCGGTATCACTCAAATAACGGTTTCGAATCACTTCCCATGTTGCACCAGATATTGGTCTTAAATTTTTACTGCTTAAAATCAACACTTTTTTATGATTGTTGTCGTGATTATCCAAGGTCGTACTACAAAGTAAAATGTGATGCCACACTTGGAACTGATAAAGTGTAAACAAAGTAAAAGTAAACGCCTACTGTGGTATGGAAAAAGCAACGTTTATTTGAATTAGCGTTGAAAATACATGGTTAATTCTAGACAAAATAGTCAAAAGGTCGAAAGTAACATTTGTAAACAATGACTTCTAGTGTATTTTTCTGGGATCTGCTTGCTCCCACAAACAAAATAGCACCAGAAACAGATACAGGAAGTTATAACCTTCCCGTCGGCAGTGGATATAGGTGTTAGCAGCCTGGCATTTACGTTTTAAGTCATTGTTTACAATTGTTACTTTCGACCTTTTGACGATTTTGTCTAGAATTATGCTATCAACTATTATTGCTCAAAATCCATATTTCATACTTTAAGCACTTCTTACTCAATATATAATGATTTTGTGTACGTAAAATAGGTACTTATATGGAAAATTTATTCGTTTCATGAGATTTCTGCAGACTTCTGATTTCTGCGTAACTCGAAAATTTGCCCTGAGATGATTTTGAAAATTTCACCAGAGATGAAAGAAGACATAACAAATGAATAGGATGGCATACTCAGATTTTATTAGACATTTTTTTAAAACCAATAACGGTCTGTGGAGCACCGTGGTCAGGGTTAAGGCCACAATGGAAACGTTGCGTTTGCGTTAGTAATTTTTGACATACACTACCAGTCATAAGTACGGACTCGCTTGGAAAAGTATTGCAACACTCAGTTGAATATTTCATCACCTCGAAAAGTTTAGCATCACCTAAATACAGGTACATCAACGATACCATATCTCGAGACACTTGATATCTGCAAAGGTGCGGTCTTGAGCAAAGTTGTTCAGAAGGTCGAGAGTATTCAAAAAATTGACCGTTTGAATTCCACCGCTACGTGGCGCTAGTGATCGTGCAAAATTGAGTATTTTCAACTTGTTCTATCTCGTAATTCTGATAAGATGGAAAGTTCTAGTCTTGGGCAAAGTTGTTCAGAAGGTCAAGGGCATTCAAAAAACGGACCGTTTTGTTTGGAATTCCACCGGTACGTGGCGCTAGTGAACATGGAAAAGTGAGCATTTTCAACTTGTTCTATCTCGTAATTCTGAGAAGATAGAAAGTTCGAGTCTTCTGAAAAGTTGTTGAGCATTTTAAATTTATTCTACCTCGTGATTCTGATAAGACCGAATGTTATTGTCTTCGGCAAAGTTGTTCATAAAATCAAAGGCATCCGGTAGGTGGACCGTTTTGTTCGGAATTCTACCGCTACGTGGTGCGAATGAGCATACAAAGTTGAACATTTTCAACATGCTCTATCTTGTGATTCTGATAAGATAGAAAGTTCGAGTCTTCGGGAAACCTTTTCGGGCCTGATTCACTTCCTATTCAAGTGATTCCCCAAGTAACACACAAAACATCTTTTTACAATGATTAATAACACTAGTCGGCAGTGTTTCAGTCCCTTTAGATTTCGCCACGCTGAATTCAAATATGGGCTCAGAAATGCTGTAACACGTCCAGTTTTTCAGAAAAATGTGATTAAAATTCACAAAAACACGTATTTCCGTAGTAATATGATCTACCTCATCAACAACCAGAATATTGGCTCTGCCCTTTGTAAGTTGGACTTGGATTTTATGGAATAGACCACCCTGAATCCATTCGTGAACACAGATTTTTCGTAACACGTAAGATTGATGAAATAAACCGGGATTTCATTCACAAAATTACGAATTTTCATGAAAATCAAGATTTCCTAATTTGAAAACATGAATTTTCGTTCCGCCCTTCGAATGTTGGGTTTGGATGCTATGAAATAAACCTCCCTGAATCCATTAATTATCACAGATTTTTCGTAACACGTAAGATTAATGAAATAAACCGGGATTTCATTCACAAATTACGAATTTTCATAAAAATCAAGATTTTCTATTTTGAAAACATGAATTTCAGCTCCACCCTTTGAATGTTGGGCTTGGATTTTATAAAATGGACCTCCCTGAATCCATTCGTGAACACAGATTTTTCGTAACACGTAAGATTGATGAAATAAACCGGGATTTCATTCACAAAATTACGAATTTTCATGAAAATCAAGATTTCCTATTTCGAAAACATGAATTTTCGTTCCGCCCTTTGAATGTTGGGTTTGGATTTTATGAAATGAACCTCTCTGAATCCATTCGTGTTGAAAAAAATTAGTTTTTATTCACAAAATTGCGAATTGTCATGAAAATCAAGATTTCCTATCAGTCAGTCAGTCAGTCAGTCAGTCAGTCAGTCAGTCAGTCAGTCAGTCAGTCAGTCAGTCAGTCAGTCAGTCAGTCAGTCAGTCAGTCAGTCAGTCAGTCAGTCAGTCAGTCAGTCAGTCAGTCAGTCAGTCAGTCAGTCAGTCAGTCAGTCAGTCAGTCAGTCAGTCAGTCAGTCAGTCAGTCAGTCAGTCAGTCAGTCAGTCAGTCAGTCAGTCAGTCAGTCAGTCAGTCAGTCAGTCAGTCAGTCAGTCAGTCAGTCAGTCAGTCAGTCAGTCAGTCAGTCAGTCAGTCAGTCAGTCAGTCAGTCAGTCAGTCAGTCAGTCATTTAGTTGAAATTTTCTCTATATTTTACGTAATTAATGGACGGGTCTTGATTTTCATGAAAACTCGTAATTTTGTGAATGTTAACCCGGTTTTTATATCAACCTTACGTGTTACGAAAAATCCGTGTTCACGAATGAATTCAGGGAGGTCCATTTCATAAAATCCAAGCCCAACATTCAAAGGGTGGAGCTTAAATTCATGTTTTCAAAATAGAAAATCTTGATTTTTATGAAAATTCGTAATTTTGTGAATGAAAACCCGGTTTATTTCCTCACTCTTACGTGTTACGAAAAATCTGTGTTCACGAATGGATTCAGGGAGGTTTATTTCATAAAATCCAAACCCAACATTCAAAGGGCGGAGCGAAAATTCATGTTTTCAAAATAGGAAATCTTGATTTTCATGAAAATTCGTAATTTTGTGAATGAAAACCCGGTTTATTTCATCAATCTTACGTGTTGCGAAAAAAAAAAAAAAAAAAACCCCCAAAAAAAAAAAAAAAAACAAAAAAACAAAAAAAAAACACAAATTTTTTTAAAATTAAAAAAAAAAAACACGCGGGGACCGATTATTTATCAATCTGCTTAACGATTGTGCTAAAAATACTTTTTTCACTGCTGGAAGTGATTTATACTTTATCATTGTTCTTAAAGCTATGTCCATTTAGAATCCGGAATAATAAAATCATCTGTATCTTGGTAACGGATTGACGAACATATAAGTTCAATACATCAAAACAAAGCTAATTAACTGTACTTTAAAATATCAATACAAATCATTTCTCTTCGTTTCTAATGAAAATTTGCACTTTCTTCTTTATTCTTCCCATCAAACGCTGCACACCTCCGGAGTCAACTTCCTTGGCACATTTGTTCCACATTTTGGTCATCGGAGTCGGGTCCCGAGCCGTTTTTTCACTTTTCTTAAGCTTCCGCTTCATTACTGCCCAAAATCTCTCGATGGGCCGGAACTGCGGGCAGTTGGGTGGATTTATGTTTTTATCGATGAAATCTACGTTATTATCGCGATACCACTGGATGACTTCCCGGCTGTAGTGGCAACTCGCCAAATCTGGCCAAAACTTCACGGGACCTTTATGGACTTTAATGAAAGGTAGTACGCGGTTTTTGGCATTCTTCCTTGTACAGCTTCGAGTCCATCGTTTTATTCGTCACGAACACTTTAGTCTTTGCTCCGCAGCTGCGTATCCCTTGCCAAATCATCAGTTTTTTTTTTTTTTGCAAATTTGTCCATAAAAGCAAACTTAAACTTCGCAAGAACATCTCCTCGTGCCGTCGCCATGTAGAATTTTTGGCCAGGAAGCTGTCCGAAATCCATTTTGACGTAGGTTTCATCGTCGATGAGCAGGCATCCTCGGTACTTCGTCAAAACCTGCTGATACAATTTCCGAGCTCGAGTTTTGGTGACGAAACTTTGCTTCTGTTTGGTTACTTACTGGCTCGATAAGAACGATATCCTGCTCGCAAACGAATTCTTCGAACGGTACTGCGAGCAGCAGCGTATTTTTGTGCGATTTCATTATCTGATAGTCCAGGGTTTGCTCTGACGGTTCTCAACACCTTCTGGTTCAGCTTGCGGTCATATGTTCCACTACGACGCTTACCTTGAGGCACTCGATCCACGCTCTTTTGCTCCTTGAAACGTTTGAGCACATCATACACAGTTGATTTGGCGATTTTCAACGTTTTTGCGATTTTTATTGCGGACCACGTTGGATTATCAACGTGGGTGAGCAGAATTTTTTCTCTCCTCTCGGCTTCCATCTGGAATAACTTTTGAAATTTATACCACAGAAAGTGGGCGTCTAGGTTAACAAACCGCTGAAAAAGAATTCTTGCAGCGTTCACTTTCCGTGCCGCTGCAAAACAATAAGTGATTCCGGATTCTAACTGAACAGAACTTTAATTACAAAAAAAAAAAAAAAAAAAAGAAAAAAAAAAAAAAAAAAACAACACCTTTTAAAATTTTTTTTTCTCTCCAAAAAAAAATTTTAAGGTGTTGTTTTTTCCCCCCCCACAAAAAATAAAAAAACAAAGTTAATTTTCCAAAAATGATTGGCTTAGCAAAAAGCACCACCCCACACCCCCAAGATAAGGTCTGGTTTACTTCATATTTAAGAGATTAAAGGGTGTCCACGATGAAATTGCCACACTATGAAATTGCTCTAACTTTTTAACCGTTGGGTAGAATTTGATGAAAATTTGGGTGGATTTAGTTCATAGTGCATTTTACATCCTGCAAGTTTTAAAGTCCTGTGATCAAAACTCGCGGAAATGGAGTCGAAAGAACAGCTCGTGCGTGATAAAATCTTGCGCATTCATCACGAGAACAAGGATCTCTCGCATCGTTCCATCGCTAAAACGTTGGGAATTGCGAATTCCACGGTGTCGCGAGTGATTAAGCGGTTCGAGGAACGGTTGACCACCGATCGGAAGCCCAGAAGTGAAGGAAAAAGTATTCCGTACAACACCAAAAATCACAACCGCGTAGTTGGGGCCTTCAACCGAAATCCGAACGCCTCCGTTCGGGATGTGGCTAAGAAGCTGCAGCTAAGCCGAAGTTTTGTCCAGAAGGCCAAAACTAAGGCTGGGCTTCGAACGTTCAAGGTACAAAAGGCCCCTAATCGCGACGAGAAGCAGAACAAGTCCGCCAAAACCCGTGCCAGGAAGTTGTACCTCAACATGCTGACGAAAGTTGAATGCTGCATCATGGACGACGAAACATATGTGAAGGCCGACTTCAAACAGATCCCCAGCAACCTGTTTTTCACGGCCAAGGATAAGTTCAGCGTTCCGGAGCATGTCCGCACTCAGAAGATGTCCAAATTTGCGAAGAAATTCCTGGTTTGGCAAGCCATCTGCACGTGCGGGAAGTGGAGTGCACCTTTCGTGACCCAGGACACGATGAACGGACAGGTGTACATAAAAGAGTGCCTCCAGAAGCGGCTGCTTCCTCTCCTGAAGGCCCACAACGTCCCAACAATCTTCTGGCCGGATTTGGCCTCATGCCACTACTCCAAGGACGTGCTGAAGTGGTATGCGGACAATAAGGTCTATTTCGTGCCGAAAATGTTCAACCCTCCCAACACTCCGGAGCTCCGCCCCATCGAGAAGTACTGGGCGATTATGAAGCAGCACCTTCTTAAACGACCTAAGGTAGTGAAGACAGTCGAGGAACTGAAGAAAGTATGGGTTTACATGCAAAAAACGGTTGATTCACAGGTTGTGCAGAATCTTATGGCCGGGGTTAAGGCCAAGGTGCGGGCATTTGCGTATGGACTGTAAATAAAATACGAGTAAAATGGTAAAATGAAGTTTAATAATTATTTCTCAATCCCTGAAAATTTGATGGCAATCGGATGAAAACTCGAATTTTGCGAATCAATTTTGTGTGTGGCAATTTCATCGTGGACACCCTTTAAGGTCGAATTCACTAATTATATTCAAGTGATGCAGGACTGACTTACCCCAAATACAAGTGATTTAGGAAAGACTCATAACACATTCAAGTGATTCAGGCCTGATTTTATTCATATTCAAGTTATTCAGAAAGGACTCACCTCAAATTCAAGTAATTCAGGACTAACTCCAAAACATTCGAGTAATACAAGTTTAATTCACTTCATCTTAATGTAATAAGGGTCTTATTTGTTTCATAGTCATGTGATTCAAGGCTGATTTATTTCAAATTCAAGTGATTCAGTCCTGAATCACATCATATTTAAGTGATTCAGGCCTGATTCACTTCATATTTAAGTGATTCAAGTCAGATCCACTTCATCTTCAAGTTATGTAGAACTGACTCATCTCAAATTCAAGTGATTCAGGACTGACTCACCACAAATTCAAGTGGTTTAGGTCTACTTCACTTCATATTAATGTGATTAAGGTCTTATTAATTTCATATTCATGTCATTCAAGGCTGAATCACTTCATGTACAAGTTATTCAGGCCTGATTCACTTCATATTCAAGTGCTTCACGTCATATTTAGCGCCACATAGCGGTATAAATCCGAATCAAACTGTCAAACTGAACAACTTTGCCGAAGACGAAAACTTTCCATGTAATCAGAATTACGGTGTAGATCAAGTTAAAAGTACTCAATTGTCCATGCTCACTAGCGCCACATAGCGGTGGAATTCCGAACAGAATGGTGCACCTTTGGATTCCCTTGACCTACTGATCAACTTTGCCGAAGACTAGAATCTTCTGAGAACAACGAGATAGAACAAGTTGAAAATGCTCAATTTCGTATGCTTACTAGCGCCATGTAGTGGTGGAATTACGAACCAAACTGTCCTCTATTCGGATGCCCTTGGGCAGAACAACTTTGCCGAAGACGAAAACTTACCATGTTATCAGAATCACGGGGTAGATCAAGTTAAAAATGCTTAATTTTCCCTGCTCACTAGCCCCACATAGCGGTGGAATTCCGAACAGAACGGTGCACCTTTCGAATGCCTTTGACCTTCCGAACAACTTTGCTGAAGACTAGAACTATCTATCTTATCAGAATCACGAGATAGAACAAGTTGAAGTTGCTCAATTTCTAATGCTCACTAGCGCCATTAAGCGGTGGAATTCCAAACCTTTCGGATGCCCATCTTCTGAACAGCTTTGCCCAGGACTCGAACTTTCTATCTTACCAGAATTACAAGATAGAACAAGTTGAAAATGTTGAATTTTACATACTCACTAGTGCCACGTAGCGGTGAAATACCGACCAAAACGGTCCACCTTCCGGAAGCCCTTAATCCTCTGAAAAACTTTCCCGAATACCGCACCTCTGCAGATAATCAGAGTACCGAGATATAGTATCATGGATGTATCTGTACTTAGGTGATGCTAAACTTTTTGGGAGGTGATGCAATATTCAACTGTGTGTTGCAATACTTTTCCAAGCGAGTCCGTACTGTGTAGGTATTTCTGTAAAATTTACGCCAAGGATAGAATCGGCTTAAGACGTTCCGTTCAAGGCAACATATGTTTATTTATTTGTCGTCAATCGAGTTTGTAGACCGTTTTGTTACATAGATTACAGGGTGCCGTAGAAAATAATGCGAAAATTTGTTCTATTTCTTTCAAATCCCATTTTCAACTAATTCAAGCAAAATATCAACATTTTCGAGTGCAGTTATCTTTATAAAGTCCTTTTAAACAAATGTATGCAATGTGTCCTCCATTTTTATTAATAACATCCTCGAGCCGACGCCGGAAGCCAGAGCATTCCTTTCGGACGTAGTCCTCCGACATTGACTGCCATGTGCGTGTTATGGTTGACTTCAGGGTTTTCACACTAGGGTGTGATGTTTTGCAGGCTCGTGCTTCAACATATGCCCAAATCGAATAATCCAACGGATTAAGATCTGGACTACTAGGGGGCCACAAATCCTTCGGCCAAAACTTCATGTTATCGTTCAACCATTGTTGGGTTCGATTGGACGTGTGACACGGCGCTCCATCCTGCTGTAGGACAACGTTTTGGTCCTCGGAGAAGTTGGCCTTCACCCAGGGAAGCACTTGGTCCTTTTAAAATACCGATATACACTTCGGTATTGATTTTAACTCCAGTATCAATGAAAACAGGCGGCATTTTCAAACTGTTGGACGCCACCAAGCCAAACATCATGACACCAGCCGGATGTTTGGTTTGAAATTTGAATTTCACTTTTTCCGGAACGTTCTCCATTTTCTGCGGTGAAATGAACCGGTCCGTGCGGCTGTTGGCCACAGCATCGATGCTGAAAAGTTTTTCGTCAAAGAACAGGATTATCATTTTTTCCTTCTTCAACAAGGAAAGCAATCTCTTCGAACGAGTCACTCGTAGTTCCTTGACCCGGTCCGTAATCAAGTGGCGTTTCACTCTGGCTCTGGAAGATGCATGCAGGTCTTCTTTGATGATTATTCGCATGGATTTCTCCGAAATATTGGCTTCCTTTGCAAGTTTTCTTATGGAACGCACCGGGTTGCGAGCAATTTTTGCACGGACCGATTTGATCACGTTCGGCGTGCGTGCAAAGCACGGACGTCCGCTTCCTGGCTTTCACTGCTTAGGACCATCCTGCAGGGTCTTTTTTATGCGGTAAACTGTTGCCAAATGGCACAGAAGTTTCGACAGAAATTAGTCACTAGCTACACGAATTAACCCAATACTCAAGTTTGAACATTTTCGCATTATTTTCTGCCGCACCCTGTAGTTACATATAAAAGAATACACATACCGCCCAATATTCGCAGGAATTTGCTGCTAAATTTTAAATCCTGAAGGAGCTCTTCCACTAACTTGCTGGTTGACACGTAACACTCGTTTCACAGAAATGTCAAAACACAAACTCACACACCCATACACACTAAAATTGATCACGTGAAAATAAGGTAGACTTTAGGTCGCTGAATTTTGAGTGAGCAACTTATTAACGTCACGTAACATTTGAAAAATTCTACAGTTACGTATCAGTTACGTAATATTTCACGTAAATCGGACGTTCAAACGTTTCAGAATGGATGATGTAGAGAATCGATCCACCATTATGAGTCAATTCCACATTGTACGGCATCAAACCAATGCATTAACGCCCGCCATGTTGATGAATGCGATCCCGAATACGCCTCTGTTATCTGACACCTGATAGACCGATGTCAAACAGCATGTTCCCGAGTGAAAATCAAACCAAAACCCCCAAGTCTTTATCTCTAAATTCCAGCCATCGACCGACCGGCCGCTGAATTCGACCACTAATTTCCGATGATATATCGATTATGAAAATTGGGAACCTATTGACGACCGCGGTGGGACGCCCAACCTGGCTTTCTCCGGAGTGTTTTTATAACGGAACCAACCCGATTCCAATTTCCACACACATCGTTCGTTTGTCACCGCTTTTGTTCCTTCCTCTGTGTGAAACACTCTCTGACCCAGTTGATTCTTATCGCCTTTGCAATATCCCCGGCTAACCACAACATTAGCAATGACAAAGTAGATTTTCTCTACCATGTTCTCGCTGTTTCCTCTTTCGAAGGAGAAAAAATAGGCTGATGATCGCCTCCCTAATGTCGCAAGATCGCCAACTGTAAAGGGAAAAATGAAGCTATTTTCATTTAAATGAGTCTAAACTCACCGTTGACCGCCGAGCGAGCCTCACAAAAGTTACGCTGCGTCACCAACCACAGCCTCTTCTCTCTCTCTCTCTCGCTGACGTGATTCGGTTCTCTGGATTCCGCCCGGGAACGATGATGCACATTGTTCAGCATCTCCACCTGCGAGGGAAGAAGGAAAGGTAGCTGCCTGCGACTGCTGTTTATTGTTGAAGAAGACTGGTGACTTTTGATTTGAATTTAAGTTGTTGGCCTGAATTAGATTCAGGAATTCCACTTGGCTCCATTTCCGCTCGGTAATTGTCCATTGTCATTGTCGAACAGCGGCTTCTGATTGGTTGCGAACGCAGGCGACGATGGCTAAATTTGAGGTTCGATTCGCGCAAAAGCTAAAACTCGTGCGTCTCTATTCTGTCGTGTCCAAGATGTACGCGCTTGGTGGAAATTAACGAACTTCATCTCTCGCAGCAATGATGACAATCCGAAATTGGGGAATAATTCGCTGTGCGTGATTGCCCAGACCGGGAGGACAGTTAGTTATTATTATCGATGACGAATTAAAGGAATCTCGTCAACGACCACATTGTCCAAATTGTCCAAATTGCCGCTGCCACGCCTAGGGGCATAGGGAAAAAAGGTTTAATCGTTTTCTCATTGCTACCTCCTTCGCCTAACTAATTTATTCGGCGAGGGACTTTGCTTTTCGCTCGATCATTGTACGTGATTGCTCCCTCCGAATTATGATCATGATGTTGCGAGTTGGGATTGCAGCTTCCGAAGGTTCGATCTTCCCGAACGTCATAATTCCCACTGGGGCTGTGTGATTGTAGTAGGCTACCTGTTTTCGGTCGTCATCGACCGGGCCGGCTTAATTAGTGATGCATCTAGGTAGCTCCGATCGGATCCCTAATTAATGAAATAAATCTCCGCATCGCGGCTTCCTTTTCGTCAAATTACACACACTAAAATTGAGAGAATGGAGAGGGGGGGGAAGCGGCAAAGGAAATGACCGATTTAGCGCGTTGTAAACGTGTAATGCGGCTTGCTGGCTGCTGAATGCCTTTCGGTCGTGACTGATTAGTAGGCGACTGGAGAACGTTCGTCGGCTCCTAAAAGACGATTTATTGTCTTTCCGATAATAATGGCCGACGGGTGAGTTTTATTGAGAGCGCGATTTGATGTTTCGCCGCGGATTCGAATTTCGTGTTGACATCTTCTGGTGTGAATGGAAAGCGGCTTAATGACAAGTGAAATGGACTTCGGACGCCTTCGGATCAGTTGGACCGGAGGCTTTAGTTGGATGCGCCGGTGTAGGTCGTTGTTGAAGTGTTTGATCATCACTCGGATTAATTTTCTTTTTCTTTTGCTGTTTGGCTTTTGATCCATACAGAAGTTGCCATCCAAATCAATCAGAAAAACCTGAACACCGAGTCCCACAAAAATCAATAGAGCATATTACGAGACGTTTATTATCATCAGCTGATTTTTACAATCACGAATGAAATATGACAGGAAGCAGCAATCTAATAGCGAATTCGTTTTTGTTCAGTTCCAAACTAGTTTCGCACCAGCTCAAACCTAACTGCTGTCAACACGCTTTTTTTGTTCGCTCAGTTTCAACCCAGCTTGGCATTGGGTTGAACTTTTTTGACGATGGGTTCACACTGAACTTTATTGCAGTTTCAACCCGAGTTCGCCAAAAACAGTTGTTTTCAAGCTGTCAAATTGTGTATTTGTTTTGAAAGTGGAATATAGTGAGCATCGGAAAAACATTGTTAAAAATACAGAACTGTGCCTCTGTGATAAGTGTTGCTGCTATTGCCGTCGAATTATTTGTATCAGAATCAAAATATGATTCCGATTCGGATCTTGGGGAAAATGTATTGTTTATGAATGTAAAAACGCCAAGAAACAAAAGAATACATGTAATTTCGTCCGTATTGAATAACTTTTTGGATGAAGAGATAAGTGGTATTTAATATTATTTTACTGCCGCCGGTGGTAAAACTTAGCAACAGACACTTTTCGCGAAAGGGATTCTTGTAAACAAACACTGCAATCGTTAATTTCATATTTATATATTTCCATTTGCAAAATTGCAAATCGATAATTTCTATGTTGGTTTCCCCTTTCGCGAAGTGCTTTGGAACTGCATATTTGTTGTTTTCCTTGACACTGAAAAAAAGTTCTTTTATTTGCGTTCAATCAATAGATTACAAAGTATTTTGTTTGTTTCTAGTTCCGGCGTCATTTCCGGATTAATAAAAGCACAGCGGAGATGATTACTGCAGGCTACGCGAAATCTGAATTCCATCATACCAACACCGGAACTGGACGCATAAGTGTTCCAGTTAATGATCAAATCCTGGCGTTTCTATGGTAACTGTTCTGTGGCTGGAGCGAGGGACACGCAAGAACTTTTAAGTACACGACACACCTGTGGAATGTATTAAATACGTATAAGTATAATTACGCTTTGAATACGGCTACTTTAAGTACAACAGAATAAGGCTTGCTTCATTTAGAATTGGAACATACTTTTGCTCATATTGTGGCGCTCCTGGTGGACGGATTTGGAAGTTCTTGGCGCCCACGTGTCGGGAATTTTGTCAGCTTCACGTATGTATTTTTGACATTCCGCAAATCGCCTGTACTTTGTAAACAATCAACATGGAAGCCGAAAGAAGGGAAAAAATTATGCACAGTTATTTGGAAAATCCATTGTGGTCTGCATCTGGGCTAGTTAAACAGCTGAAATTGCCCAGAAATACCGTATGGCGCGTTATGAAACGGAAGCCTCAAGCCAATCGTCGGAGTGGAACTGTCAACCGGAAACTGCGTGGTAAGATTTTGAAGACGATTAAGAGGAATCCCAATCTGTCGGACCGTGATTTGGCCAGAAAATTCGGTGCTGCCCATAGTACCGTGAGGAGAACTCGACTCCGGGAAGGAATCAAGTCGTATCGAGCTAGCAAACAGCCAAATCGGACCATAAAACAGAATAGTGTGGCCAAAATCCGTGCTCGGAAGCTATACGACCAGGTGCTGACCAAGTTCGACGGGTGTCTTCTGATGGACGATGAAACCTATGTCAAGGCTGACTTCGGGCAAATCCCAGGTCAAAAATTTTACTTGGCAACGGCTCGGGGGGATGTTCCAGCCAAATTTAAATTTGTTTTTGCCGACAAATTTGCACGAAAATTCATGATTTGGCAGGGCATTTGCAGCTGTGGCAAAAAAAACGAAAGTTTTCGTTACAAATAAGACAATGATGTCGGAACTATACCAAAAAGAGTGTCTCCAAAAACGAATTTTGCCGTTCATTCGATCCCACGACCATCCCGTAATGTTTTGGCCAGATTTGGCAAGCTGTCATTACAGCAAAGTCGTTCAAGAATGGTATGCAGAGAAAGGGGTCCAGGTTGTTCCGTAAAACCTTAACCCACCCAACTGCCCCCAGTTCCGCCCTATTGAGAAATACTGGGCAATCATGAAGAGGAGACTCAAGGCAAAGGGAAAGGTTGTCAAAGACATCAATCAGATGAAGACCTGATGGAATAAGATAGCTAAAACGATGGACGAAGAAGGTGTGCGCCGCCTAATGAGCCGTGTTACAGGAAAATTTCGAGAATTCCTTCGAAACCGTGACGAATAATTTTATCCGTATTTTTTCTTAAAAGTAAAGAAAACGCTACATTTGTATAAAAAAAGATCTTGAATTCAATAATAAATAACTGAAATACAGGCAATTGTTTTTGTTCCAATTCTATCTGAAGCAAGCTTTACCTATTGAAGACTTTAAATACACATCAATATCAATTAAATACTTTGAGTGCTATGAGTATGATTGTCCACCAACGGATGCTATTCCGTTATTGAGCGGCGGCATGTCCCCCTTTTCTGTGGATATCCCGTAAATAGAGATCCAATCGGAGGGGCGGCCCATCATAGCATTAGTAACTGATATTGATTCTAATGATTCCAACGCTCATTGATTTGCTACTAACCGGAGGAGACTTGATCCTATACCTTTATCCTATTATCGACTAGCAATAACAAACGAATGCAAGCAAGACGACGACGAGATAATTTTTAACAGCGAGCGAAGGATAATCCAGGTGGTCTCACACACACTACCATACAATCTGACTCGTAACTCAAAATCGTTTTGTTTTCTCTCGAGTTGGGTTGTCACTGAACCAGTTTCAAAAACGCAGTAACTTGAATCGGCTGAATCGGCTGACAAACAACTGAGAAACTGGTGTGAAATGTAAATGTAACACACATACACACGCAGACATGTGATCAGTTCATTCAACTCAGTTGATTGGTTGAAAACTCAGCCCTCTGGCCTCCGGATTGAAATAGTTGATTTTTAGCCTTCTTACAAAGAAGGATATTCCTAAAATGTCTGCAGGTTTTTCTACAAGATCAAAGAAGTCAATACTGAATGACCCATCACAGAGGCCTGAGCACGTCAATGCGTGTTGAAGAGTGGTTAGGTTCTTCTGATTTCTGATCCCACTAAAACCCAGAACCTGGTTGCAACTAGCCTTCATTCCCTCGGAACTCCTCAAAAAGTATTATTTTTGGAGACGCCTGTGCTTCTACCCAGGTAACATTGCCAAAACCATCCAGCTTTAGTAAGTTTTATTAAAGTTTTCTGAAAGCCACTGGAAATCAAGTTGGTTTTATTATGGCTCCAAGAGGTACCAATAGGTCTCATATTTTAGACAGCTTGTTTACAACGATCTTTAAACCTTGTTTTCTCAAATTCCTTTTACTCCTATCAAATGTTTTATTTCGACTTTATGAACTCGTAAAATGCTGTTTTGAAATGCCGTTTTAGGTCTCATACATATTATCTTATTATGGTCGGTAGAAAAATCTTATTAAGACCATGTTGCCTCCAGTAAATGCATTAAAGGGAAAATTGGTTTTATAGTAGTCATTGTGAAGATAAATTGGCTCTCTAGCAAAACTGGGTTTTTTTTCCATTCGCCATATTGAAATATAAGAAATAATAGTAATGTAGAAAAATAAATGCACCAAATTTTAAATGTAATGCAAATGAACTGTAGATAGAAGACCAATTTCGGCATTCTTTTAGATAACCTTATTGAATTCCATCAATGTTCAGGAAATTCATGATTATTTTATCGAATATATTTGTTTTAATTTTGTTTTTGTTGTTATAGACTCGCATAATTTCCGAGGCGCATAATTTTCGGCTCTTATCGTGCCCTCGTTTGCCATGAAATTAAATGCGCATATGATTTGGAGCGTGATACACTGTAAAAAAAACTCAATTGGTTTTGGATATTTTGCTATCAAACAAAATTTCCCGCAACACTAGAACTTTTTTCTTTGATATTACTAGCTGACCCTAAGGTGAATTTTAAGGTGTTTTGATAAAATATTTTCGTTTGCAAATGTGTGTAATTTCTGCAAAATAAAACGTAGGTGTGTGTTTTTTATTTAACCCTCGGATCGTTAGTTTCTACCATGGTAATTCTTTCTGTGTAGAAGTGTTTCATAGACAAAACATTTATCTTCAAACTACGCCGTATCCTGTCAGTTTGAACGTAATTTTCTCTTGCATAACCTTAGATTAACTTCTTTTGCATAATGTAGCACTGAGAGTAACTCAAGCATCCCCCATTCTTGACTAAGAAGGGGTTCAAACTTCTATCAGAACATGCTACTTACCCGAGAAATACTCATCTTAAGTTTTAGTTGCCTGGATAATTATCATGTTTGGTTGAAATTTCTGTTTCATTTGTATGAGAGCACCCCCCCCCCCCCCCCTCCAGACGGAGGAGGAGTCTCGAACCATCATAAGAACCTTCTCCGGCCCCAAAACAAACCACCCCAAAAAAACAAATTTTTAAACCAAAAAATCAAAAAATATTTTTTTTTATAAAAAAATATTATTAAAAAAAAAACAAAAAGCTGTCTTGTCAAAATAACCATTTTTTTTCTGATTTTTTTGATTTTAAAAAAAAGGTTGGTTTCTTTATAACGGAAAATTTTTTTTTTTTTGTTGTTTGTTTGTGGAAAAAAATGGTGGTGTCGGGGTACCAATATTATAATATTATATTTTGAAAATTTTTTTTTTTTTTTAATTTTTCTTTTTTTAATATAAAAAAAAAAAAAAAATGGGGTGTTTTTTTATTTTTTTTACAAAAAATTTCCAAAACCCACACCCCACAAAAACACCCTCCCGGTTCAAACCCGGGTATACAGGATTGCGGCCCCACCTTCCCTGGAATTTTTTCCCACCTTCCTGGAACTTTTCCAAATTTTGAGATTGGGAAACTAGGTGTTGCAAACGCAACGAAAGAAAACGAATTTCCGATTCCTTGAACGTAGAGTATATTGATGATACGGTCACGTAACGTGACGAAACGTTAAAAAATCCCTATGAAAATAGAGGAATTGTAGGGAAAGCTTGTGTTTACATGTTGTACATAGTAGTTTTAACTTTTTGTTGTTTAGTCGTTATTAACAGTATAAGCAATATAGTTTTAAGCATATATGTGGTGTCTTTCACTTACGTTTAGTGTTTCTTTTCGTATGTTTCCTTAGTGTTTAATCCAACGATCGGAATGCTACAAAGTGCAAGTTTAGGTTAGGTTTAGTTTTACAATGCTTGAAAAACGATTTTACCTTGTAAGTTTTTTGTGCTTTCAACTATTTTAGCACGAATGTTGAATCACTATTTAGTAAGCACTTCCTATATTAGGCGAATATTTAATAAGATATAATTTTAGTCTAAGTAATAGTCAATCATAGGCATGTTTAATAACCTGCAATTAATAGCACTGTACTATTTTGTTTTTTAGTTCATTTGTATATCTAGGTATAAAGAACTTATTGATTTCACTTGGTTTTAACTAGGATAACAAATTGAACATTAGTTTTAAGTAGAAAATGAATCAAATTATATTATTCTATATAATTAATGCACCAGACTTGGCGTGCTTTCGCTGCCACCTGACTTGCTTGATACTTTCTGGTTTTCTGCTATCTCATCACCCACACGCCACACAATAGCGCGTTGACAGTTAGTCGTTGTCATCGCGAACAAGGTAGTAGATGTAGGTTGAAACCGTTATGCTGGTTGGGTGTGTGGTGCGGCGCAATGAGAATTTGCGACAAGAAATAAAAACACACCCCAACACAAAAAAAAAAAAAAAAAAAAATAATAAATTAATTAAAATACTAATCACCACCAAAAACTAATAAATTCCACTACCACCCGCGCAGCTCTTCCCCGACACAAAGCCCAACGCGACAAAGAAAAATTTTCACCAACAACCACCCTGACTTATCTCTTTCAATTTTACATAAAAAAAACCCGCACCACTTTAAAAGTGTGTGTGTGGAGAAAGATGTTTTTTCTTTTTTTTTTGAAGTACTCACTCTTCAGTTAACAAACCGCCCCCCAAACAAGAAGCACCGTATCCAAATTTCGCCCCCGCCCCCCGAAAATCCGAGCTACTCGCACGCAAAGTTGGCAAAATCGCTAAAAGTTGCCAAATCAACCGTTACAAATGTAATTAAAGTTTTTGGGGAACGTTTGTCGACAGCCAGGAAGTCTGGATCGGGGGGAAATCGAAAACCGGAAGCCGCTGAGACGACAAAGAGAGTTGCCGGTAGTTTCAAGCGAAACCCTAACCTATCTCTCCGAGATGCCGCAAATAAGCTGGGTGTATCGTCTACAACCGTGCATCGAGCCAAAAAACGAGCCGGACTATCGACTTACAAGAAGGTAGTGACTCCAAATCGCGATGATAAACAAAATACGACGGCCAAAGCGCGATCCCGGAGGCTGTACACGACGATGCTGACGAAGTTTGACTGCGTGGTAATGGACGACGAAACCTACGTCAAAGCCGACTACAAGCAGCTTCCGGGACAGGAGTTTTATACGGCAAAAGGAAGGGGAAAGGTAGCAGATATTTTCAAGCACACGAAACTGTCAAAGTTCGCAAAGAAATATCTGGTTTGGCAAGCCATCTGTACCTGTGGCTTGAAAAACAGCATTTTCATAGCTTCCGGGACTGTCAACCAAGAAATTTACGTGAAAGAGTGTTTGAATAAACGTCTGCTGCCTTTCCTGAAGAAACACGGTTGTTCCGTACTGTTTTGGCCGGATTTGGCATCTTGCCATTACGGTAAAAAGGCCATGGAGTGGTACGCCGCCAACAACTTGCAGGTGGTTCCCAAGGACAAGAACCCTCCCAACACGCCAGAGCTCCGCCCAATTGAGAAATACTGGGCTATTGTCAAGCGGAACCTAAAGAAGACCAAAAAAAACTGCTAAGGACGAGCAGCAGTTCAAGGCAAACTGGCTTTCTGCGGCGAAGAAGCTGGACAAGGTGGCTGTACTAAATCTGATGGCAGGAGTCAAGCGTAAGGCCCGGAAATTCGGATTTGGAAAAGCGGAAGCCTAACTGAATATTTTTCCTGAATTTTATACTAATTGAACTTGAAAAAGAAATTTAATTTGATTTTTTAAATAAACGATTTCACCGATTTACACGCGTTTTCCCTTGACCAAATTTTGACCGTATCACCCTTTATTTCGTCTGCGACTTACAGACTTCTTCAGTGTCGAGTGCTCTGAAGAAGTATGTAAGTCGCAGACGAAATAGGCCTATCTGTCAAAAGAGAAGCTTCCTCTAGTGGAATTTAAAGGAATTTGCTCATATATAGTTTCCACATTGTGAGTTTGAAAATTCGAGTCAATATGACCCGAAACACCTTATTCGTAACTTTTTTTAGCAGCCCTTCAGAAATGTCAAAAAAATTTGGGTTCGATGCAGAAACATAACTTCCTATGATTTAGGATAAGTCAAGAAAATTCGAACATCTAGATGTTTATTTTGGAAAGTTTTAGCATTTTTTAAATCCATTCCGGGTCATATTGATCCCGACACCTAAGGTCTGTATCCACATTAATCCGGACACCTTCAAATCATTGTAACTTTTGAAATATTGCACGTAGGAATGAAAAATTTCACCGAGCCATCGTAAAGATATTGAAAATTCACCAATCTACAGTGTCTCGTGTCATAAAACGTTTCGGGGAACGTTTAACCGTCGATCGGAAGAAGGTGAGTGGTAGAAAAGGTGTTCTGTTCTGTGCGAAAGATCACAAGCGAGTGGTTGCTGCCTTTAAACGCAAACACAACTGTTCCGTACGGGATGTCGCGAAAAAGCTGCACTTGACCAAAAGTTTCGTGCAGAAAGCCAATAAACAAGCCGGGCTCCGTTCATTCAAAGTTCAGAAAGCTCCAAACCGCAATGAAAAACAGAATTGGACAGCTAAATCACGTGCGCGTAAGCTGTACACACAACTATTGACGAAACCACACTGCTGCATCATGGACGATGAAAAACACGTAAAAGCGGACTTTAAACAAATTCCCGGCAACCAGTATGTGACTGCGAAAGACAAGTTCGATGTTCCAGAGTCTCTCAGGATACAGCAAGTGTCAAAGTTCCCCAAGAAATTCATGATTTGGCAGGGGATTTGTTCGTGTGGTAAACGGAGCAAGCCTTTCGTGACAACTTCAACTGTAAATGGTCAAGTATACATGAATGTATGCCTGAAAAAACGACTGCTTCCGTTTCTCAAAACACACAACGTTCCTACAATTTTTTGGCCGGACCTAGCCTCTTGTCACTACTCCAAGGATATTCTGGAGTGGTACAAGACGAATGGTATCAATTTCGTGCCGAAGAATCTTAATCCCCCAAACTCTCCAGAGTTGCGGCTAATTGAAAAATATTGGGCTATAATGAAGCACGAACTTCGTAAGCATCCTAAAGTTGTCACTACAGAACAGGAAATGTTGAAGTCATGGTTGAAAGCGGAAAAAAATGTCGGTTCAAGCGTTGTACAAAATCTTATGCGTGGTATTAAGAAGAAAGTTCGGGCTTTTGGATTTGGTAAAAAAATACAGTGAAATAAAAATACCTAAACCAAGATTATAAATTGAATTTTATTCCCTGAATATTTCATGACAATCGGTTGAGAGACTTGTTTTTGAGGACGAGTTTAAAGTGATGCAATTTAACTGTGGACACCCTTTACGTGGCACACACATATTTATCTCCAAACATAGCCAGCACCCCCCACCCCCCAGTTTTCGCCCCACCCGGATAAAAAAAAAAATAATAAAAAACCTTCCAAAAACCAAAAACAAATTCCCAACAAAAACCCCCCCCCCTAAATTTTCACAAAAACTAAAAGATACGAAACATACACTTATACTTTTAAGATATTTAGACACTGACAATATACCCCAAACCAAACTTTTCATAAACACAAACTCAGGGAAGTATAGGCCCAAACCACATGCGCTTCACGCCCCCTATATATACTATTTTTGTTTTTTTTATATTTAACACCCTCCCTTAACCACAAAAAAAAACACAAATAAACTAAAAAACCCAATAATTAAAAATATATTTATTATTACACAACAAAAATAACAATAAATAAACCATATTTATTATTTGTTCTCTTTGTCAGACCACACAAAAACACACACTCCACTCTACTTTTAAATTAACCAAACAACCTTTTCACCTTGCAAAAAAGCCCAATAAAAAAAAATAAAATCGCCCCGAGTTGGACAACGTTCTAAAAATTAATTTGTAAGTTAACGTAACGTTACTTAACCCAACTTCACCTGCCGCCTACCGCTCATTAACCACATAAACCAACCAAAAGTTAGGACCGATCATTCACCGTAACTAAGACCCCACAAACCCCAAAAAAACAACAACGAGAGGAAACGAACAGAGCAAATAAATGCCATATGCTCATGCTGGATCCACCGGCAACCCAAAGACATTATTCTCGATTAACACAAATTTACACATACCCGACCAAGGCAAAGAAGGCATAGGCTACCTTACCCCCGTTACCCAATAACAAATTAAAATTCCGAAGCAGATAGGTTCGAACACAAACAGGAAAAACACCCACCGCCTCTCGGTTTTTTCCTTGCCCCAAACCGCATTATTGTTCTTTCTCATATTCCCATATATTTTAATTAAAAGACAGAGCGTAATTGTTAAATTTTCATTTTCATTTTCATTTTGCAGCGTTTGGTGGGGCAATGAGAGCGCAAGTCAATCCAAAGCCGAGGGTTAGGGAGGGGTAATGGCGAACTGGTCTATGCGGACTACTTGAACGCCATGGGAGGTGATAAGGATTAGGTTGGGGTAAGGGGTTTGTAGTGTTTTTTGGATTGAGATGGCCGCGTTGCTACAAAATGATCTGAAATGTTTAATTTGTTTGTGATTTGAAACTAGTAGTGACTGTAACTGTAACTGTAACTTTTTCATCTTAAGTAAGATAAATGTTTTTGATAGTTTGACAGTTTTGATTTCGTATATACTTATCTTAATGTGCTGTCTTTGATATTTTCGAGGATGCTTCACATGTACTTTTTCTTGAAATAGATATGATCACTTCCTTGTCAAAACCGCATGTAGCCTAGCGCTGAGTAGGTCCTTCGCACTTCAATCGATCCATTTCACATCCGTTCTCGATCATGAAATCAATAAGAAAATAAGAGCGAAGAGGGTGTTAGTGGTTCATAGTATGCAGGGCGTAGGTGAGAGATTATTGGTGATATTTTCACGACGATATTTTCGTTTCTCTGACTAAGAATTCCGAATTCCTAACCTAACAAAATTTGAACAGCATGAACCAGAAGTAATAATGTTTGAATCAAAAAGGATTTAAAAAAAAAATACTGGATTAAATTTAGACAACAACATTTTAAATTCTAGCCTAGCTTTGGATCTAGTAACCATCCCCATCCCAAACTTAACAATATTTCAAATCACTGACTAACTAATCTGACACTTGGAAAAGTACAGTTCTATTTCCTATCTAGTTTATTTTTTCTATTTATTTATTATCTGGTATGGAGGACACATGCTATAAAATGCATGGAAAGGTAACGATAAAATAAGAAGAAAGACCAGCAACCCCCATCCAACCCCAACCACCTCCATCGCCCGTCCCGACAGACACGCGCATCCCGTCCACGATGCGCAGACCCCCCCAGTGCCATGCACTAATACTCGAGAGTCGATATTAGTACACGAGACTGAAGAAGTCCGCACACCGTAGACGAAACACGCGTATCCGTCAAGACAAGCAACAAATGTAGCTGAGATCAAACGGAAACTACCAATTCCTCCTCCAATTTTCCAGTTACAGGCATTCCACTAAAAAGCTCACACTTTCCAGGATTCATACATGGAAAGGTTCATTCTATTGTTCCAATGGTGTTCCCTAAGCGGGCCCTCCGCGTCCTATCTCTAATATACATGCTTGTCGTTGTCAGTCTCAAGTAACACTTTTCTATGACTATGTGCTTCATTTCGAACAGTCAGATAATTACCCTGATCAAAACATTCACCCCTTTCGAAAATGTTGCAATTACATTTAGTTATTATACCATGAGCAAACAGGTATTTCGGTTATTCATTCCATAAAAAAATGGATGAGTAACAACATAAGTTGTCAATAAAATGAAAAGTGTACTTTTAGTCGTTTCCCTTAGATTGATAGTAAGAAGTCTAAGAGTGAATTGCGGCATAGCCCGCTAGTATCACACCTGATGTTAGTGCCTTTATATAAACGTTCTACGACGTGGCAGTGAAATAAATGATAAGAAAATGTGATACTTTCACTACTGGTCAAATTCTTGGTCTCACATGCATGTTTATAGCATGAGATAAGCCCTCTCACCGTCGACAAGGTGACAAATTTGACCTACGAGAGGGTCTTTACTTTAAACACTTATTCTTGAGCAGAAATTGAAATGGAATCGAAATTACACTGAAATGGAACCGAAACGGAATCGAAGTTATTACAAAGAAAAGAGAAAGGAATCGAAATTAAATTGAAATGGATGCAAAACGGATTCGAAACGGAACCGGAATAGAACCGAAATGGAATTGTAATGGAATTGAAATGGAATCGAAACGAAACCAAAGCGGACCCGAAATAGAACCGAAATGGAGACGAAACGGAATCGAAACGAAACCGATATGGAGCTGAACCAGAAGTGAAATGGAACTACTGTGATTAACACCCCTCTTCTATAGTAAGTCAAACACTAGACCCTCACTGAGCGGACCCTCCGCACTGTTGCTAAAATAAACTACTTGGAAAGGTTAAATCTACTACTCGTGTTTCCTAAGCGGGCCCTCCGCGTCCTATCTCTAATAAACATGCTTGTCATCGTCAGTATAAAGTAACACTTTTCTGTGGCTTTGTGCTTCATTTCGAACAGTCAGATATTTACCATGATCAAAACATTCACCCTTTTCGAAAATTTTGCAATTACTTTCACTTATTACACCATGGGTAAACCAGGTATTTTGGTTATTCATTCCATGAAACAAATGGATAAACAACAACATAAGTTGCCACGAAAATGAAAAGTGTACTTTTAGTCGTTTCCCTTTGATTGAAAGTAAAAAGTCTAAGAGTGAATTGCGGCCAGTATCACACCTGATGTTAGTGCCTTTATATAAACGTTCTACGACGTGGCAGTGAAATAAATGTGCAGAATATGTGATACTTTCACTACTGGTCAAATTCTTGGTCTCACATGCATGTTTATAGCATGAGATAAGCCCTCTCAACATCGACAAGGTGACAAATTTGACCCGCGAGAAAAAAAAAAAAAAAAACAAAAAAAAATATTTTTTTTCTCCCCCCACAAAAAAAAAAAAAAAAAAAAATACTCAACTCAAAAAAAAAGAAAAGAAAAAAAAAAAAATAAAAAAAAAAATAATAAAAAAAAAAAAAAAAAACCCAATAAAAAATAATTTCCTCTTTATCTAAAAAAAATTCCAAAAAAAAAAAAAATTTTTATTCTCCCCCAAAAAAATAAATTTAAAAAAACAAAAAAAATTTTCCCTCTTTAATTGCAAGCCAAAACAAGCGTAACAACGTAATTATTTGCAATCTTTCACACAACAGACCTGACTCCTGCTATATCAAGCTTAAATTAACATGAAATATCCCATTAATTTATGCAAACTCTAGCATTCCCTTTACGTGCATAAAATACCACAGAAAGTTAAACGTTTCTTCCAAACTGCGTACAAGGCAAGGCATTGAAAGTTTTGAAATAAGAAAGCTCTGCTAGATGCTGCTTGATTGAAAGAAGGCATGAGAGTTCAATGGTTGCATTTCTAGAAGATTTCAAGAAATAATATATGCAATTTTACACATGACAGATTTTCACATGTTAGCAGATTGTAAGTATTGAAATTAGAAAAAAAAAACTGGTCGCGGATTAAAAAAGGAATAAAAGTTCATTAGCAAAGATTTCATGAAATTTCAAGTTCAATATTCTACTATCCTAAATTCGGTCTAATGACTTTCGATGGCCCATTCAGCTTAGTGGCGTTCGGCTTAATGGCCCTACACCTATGCCATAGAACCTCTTCAACTGAGCTGTTCAAGCCATTAATAGCCTTTTATTGGAACCTCCGGTTACTTGGGAGAACACTACAGTTGTTCAAATCTGAATTCTTACAAAAATAATTTAAATTCCATTCGAATGAGCCCTACAGAAAATAAGAACGCCACTCGCTTATTTTCAATGACAATATAAATGATCCCACCAACTTTCACATGTTCATCCCTCTCAAAGTCCCCCCAAAACAATATAAACAATCATGTCCGGCGGCTACCAGTTATAATGATGATTGTTATTATTGCGCATGCTTTTCGCGTTTAGCATTGTCAGCCAACGGGGTTCACAAAGGGGTGCGAGCGAACATCCCAGGCCCCAGGAAGAACGTGGAGACGCAACTAGCCGTGCTGCAGCCCAGTGTGTCATTTCCATTATTGCAAGCCACGCAAAACAAAGTAAGCTGTGACGGGCACGCGAAAAATAAAATGAAAAATATGGCCACTTTGGTGGACACATGTTTCTCTCCCTTGTCCCGCACAAGCACAACCCAAGCAAGCAAGCCGTTAGACAACAGTCAACCAACGATGATGTATGATTATCACATTTTTGGTCACCAGCCCAGCTCCGCAAAGTTGGTTATAAATGGTCCCGCTTGCAAGTTGCAAAAATGCCCCGAAAACGGTGTGTGCTGGTGTAAGATCTTCAAACGGAGATAAAACGATTTCGGTTTCTGGCAAATTACATGTTTGCCACGGGAGAGGAAATTACTATTCTTTCGTGACAGTAGTCACCGGGGGCGTGTTGACCGAGAACGGAGAATTTGCGTGCAATGTCACGTTCGCCTGCCCTCACGCGAAACTCGTGTTCTCTTTATTTAGTATGGTTGGGTTGAAGCCTAATTTCGGAAGTCCGTTTGTGACGTCTTCGTTGCGATACTCTTGATTGCGATTTTGAACTTTGAACGAAACTTGTTTTAAATCACCCAATGGTGAAAAATAACCCATAAAATTAATGCTTCAAACAGCGCGTGAAACCTAATCGATCTATTATGAATCTAATTAAAGTAACACCTCTAACGGCGGCGATGCCTTCAATGGCGGTGTGGGACATTTCAAATGCAAAGGATCTCCAGCGCCCAGCAGGGGATCGCGATTATCTTCCGACCGAAATTTATTCGATATTGGATGAGTCGGTTGCGATGACGGCGACGCCACCAAGCGGCAGTTGTCAAATTGTGCCTGACTAGCGACAAAAACCGGCAATAATGGCTAAATAAATGCGAACCGCATTATGTCAGCATCCCGATCCGATGGCAATAAATAAGCCCAAAGTTGAAAATCTCATCCCCAGAGAAAGCCCAAATATGATGATGAATAAACCTACCTTCCACGACGACGTCGGCAGGTGGATCGGGACGGAGGGGTTTCCCAAAGTCGAAATAATGAATAATTCAGCACGGACTGTGGACGGACAAGTACCACCACCGACTGAAACCGGATTCCAGGTCACCCAAAAGCATCTCCCCTTCGTTAGTTTGTTATCTCTTTATCGCACATTGCCCAAATTCGGACGGAATAAGGGAACGATACCGTACGGAACGATGAATGATAGCTATAGCTCCTCGTCGGAAGGATCTTCGTGGAGGTCCCGAAAAGGGAAATCGTGATTCCGATACCATCGCGTCGAGTCGATTGATTGAATGGAGTCGCCCGAAACTGATCGTCATATTTACCTGAAAACAAAAACAAAAAAATCAGAATCTCTTGAATCAATCAACAATCACGGACTACTTTGTTCTGTCTTCGACATTCCTTTGACGTTTGACAAGTCCGGGGACAAGTGTTGCCAATTTGAAATTTAATTCTCTTTCGCATTTATTTTTGTTTCCCGTTTCAGACCAAATCATCGACGGAGGTGAACAAGAAGGTCACGTTCTGGTTCGCGACCGGCGGGGCCGGGTTCTGCATCAGCCGGGCGCTGGCGCTCAAGATGCTGCCGATTGCGAGCAGTGGCAAGTTTGTGGCCATAGGCGATAGGATTCGCTTCCCGGATGACGTTACGATGGGTTTCATCATCGGTGAGTTTTGAGCGCTGGGGGGATTTGCGTTCATTTGACCGAAAATAGGTTAGGGCCTTTGAGTTGACTCAATATATTATTCTTTTTGGAGCACACATACACAGATCTAGGGTGGTGTCCGAGACACGGACGCATTGTTGATGTTGGTATTATAAATTCTGAACAACTCTTCTGAAATACGTTGTAGCCCTGAGAAGGACCGATATTTTTATTGGTTTCAAATTATGTTAAAAGATGTGAACAGTGTTGCGTTTAGTAGTGGTATATTTTCGTAAATGCTAGCCCTGAATGGCGTTCATGGCTGATGAAGAGAAGAGAGTTACATCGGATGAGTTGGACTCGATGTGAACTGAGTTGATTGAGATTCTTTTTTGGAATCCAGCATTAATTCAAAATTAAGCAGATTTTCCAGTAGATAAGGTCTGTTTCCGCAATACCGCCCAAAACATGAAAAAACATAAATTTCGCATTATATTTCCGTCGTAGTTGTATATTTCAGATTCATGGGATGTGTTTTAACAATTCGTGAAGACAAAACATAGTTATTCGGTATTTGCATAAAATTTTCGAACTTTGCGCTTAACTCCGTCCATTAGGGTTCGTACAGACTCTTCAGAAATCGTAGAAGCCGTCTTTGTCCAAATTTGCTGGAAGTGTTTGATGTCTTTGATTCCTTGCTTCTTTTCAGAAAGCTTCCGCTTCATCAGAGCCCAATATCTCTCGATTGGTCGTAGCTCTGGGCAATTTGGCGGGCTAGAGGGTTTTGGTACAATGTTCACTTGATTTGCTTGGTACCACTCCATCACAGTTTTAGCATGGTGGCATGATGCCAAATCGGGCCAGAACAAAGGTTTTTCTTTGTGACTTTTGATGAAGGGTAGCAATCTCCTTCTGCAGACACTCTTTCTGATAGATCTCCTTGTTGATTGTGCCTGTAGTGACGAAAGATTTACTCTTTTTGCCACACGTGCAAATTGCTTGCCACACAAGGTATTTTTGGGAAATTCCGATGCCTTCTTCGTTCTGAAATGCTCAGCTGTAGCATTTCTGGCCATAGCAGAATAAAAAGCCAGCCCTGGAAGCTGCTTGAAATCCTCCAGGACATAAGTTTCATCGTCCATAACAAAGCATGAAAACTTCGTCAAATATTCGCAGTACAACCGTCGAGCCCGTGATTTTGCTGCCAAGTTCTGTTTGTCGTTGCGATTTGGAACTGTTTTTACTTTATACGACTTAAGTCCCAAAGGTTGTTTTGATTTTTGGACAAAACCAGGCGACATCCCTATTTTACGAGCCACCGTTCGAATGGAGAGATTTGGGTTTTTCGTTAATATCCTTTTCACCTTTCGGTCCATGACAGGATCAGCGCGTCCAATGTTTTTGTCACTTCTCGGTTTCCTCTCCACCGTCAAACGTTCTGAAAATGATTTGAGCACATCGTGAACAGTGGATTTAGGCAAATCTAATGTTTTTGCAAGGTCCTATACAAGCAAAATTTGCCCTTCCCCCCCAAAAAAAATCCCCCCGCGCGCTTTTTTTTTTTCGTCGCCATCTTGAATACTACACAAGAAATGTACACACTTAGAAAATTTTACAGTATTCGGTAATTTTTTACCGAACTTTCAACAGCTGAACGTTCGGTAATCCGATTTAAAGGGTGTCCACGATGAAATTGCCACACACAAAATTGATTCGCAAAATTCGAGTTTTCATCCGATTGCCATCAAATTTTCAGGGATTGAGAAATAACTATTAAACTTCATTTTACCATTTTACTCGTATTTTATTTACAGTCCATACGCAAATGCCTGCACCTTGGCCTTAACCCCGGCCATAAGATTCTGCACAACCTGTGAATCAACCGTTTTTTGCATGTAAACCCATACTTTCTTCAGTTCCTCGACTGTCTTCACTACCTTAGGTCGTTTAAGAAGGTGCTGCTTCATAATCGCCCAGTACTTCTCGATGGG
Source organism: Aedes koreicus (assembly GCA_024533555.2). Taxonomy (NCBI): domain Eukaryota; kingdom Metazoa; phylum Arthropoda; class Insecta; order Diptera; family Culicidae; genus Aedes; species Aedes koreicus. The sequence goes on along the minus strand of JAHHFK020002478.1, from coordinate 338,013 downwards.
GCGGAGCTCCGGAGTGTTGGGAGGGTTGAACATTTTCGGCACGAAATAGACCTTATTGTCCGCATACCACTTCAGCACGTCCTTGGAGTAGTGGCATGAGGCCAAATCCGGCCAGAAGATTGTTGGGACGTTGTGGGCCTTCAGGAGAGGAAGCAGCCGCTTCTGGAGGCACTCTTTTATGTACACCTGTCCGTTCATCGTGTCCTGGGTCACGAAAGGTGCACTCCGCTTCCCGCACGTACAGATGGCTTGCCAAACCAGGAATTTCTTCGCAAATTTGGACATCTTCTGAGTGCGGACATGCTCCGGAACGCTGAACTTATCCTTGGCCGTGAAAAACAGGTTGCCGGGGATCTGTTTGAAGTCGGCCTTCACATATGTTTCGTCGTCCATGATGCAGCATTCAACTTTCGTCAGCATGTTGAGGTACAACTTCCTGGCACGGGTTTTGGCGGACTTGTTCTGCTTCTCGTCGCGATTAGGGGCCTTTTGTACCTTGAACGTTCGAAGCCCAGCCTTAGTTTGGCCTTCTGGACAAAACTTCGGCTTAGGTGCAGCTTCTTAGCCACATCCCGAACGGAGGCGTTCGGATTTCGGTTGAAGGCCCCAACTACGCGGTTGTGATTTTTTGGTGTTGTACGGAATACTTTTTCCTTCACTTCTGGGCTTCCGATCGGTGGTCAACCGTTCCTCGAACCGCTTAATCACTCGCGACACCGTGGAATTCGCGATTCCCAACGTTTTAGCGATGGAACGATGCGAGAGATCCTTGTTCTCGTGATGAATGCGCAAGATTTTATCACGCACGAGCTGTTCTTTCGACTCCATTTCCGCGAGTTTTGATCACAGGACTTGCAGGATGTAAATAATGCACTATGAACTAAATCCACCCAAATTTTCATTAAATTCTACCCAACGGTTAAAAAGTTAGAGCAATTTCATAGTGTGGCAATTTCATCGTGGACACCCTTTAACGGATTTAGGTAAAATTTGACAAGTTCCGGTAATTTTTTTACTGGAATACTGTAAAATTTCACCGAAACGTTCTCCTTCATGATGATGGTATTGGTTTGCGTGGGTGGCCTACGCATTGCGAGGAAAAAGGCTCAGAAGCGTTTGTTTACATTTGTTGATTGGCCCTTTTCTATTGTTTTCAATCTCAAGCTAAATTAATCGCCCTGAAAAGATTTTCAAATAGCCGTATCTAACATTTAATAGGAATTGAGAAAAATGAGGTAGAAGTTCCAGATGCTTTCATTAAATCCTATTTAACTGTATTTCAAGTTTTATTCGATCTGTTGATTCTATCATGGTTATATGATTTGAAAGTAGTGAAAAAAAAGTTTTCATTCGCTTTCGCTTTATTTTTGAGAAAATTAACACATACACCGGTTTGCCTCCATAGCATACACATACACCATGTTAGCTACGTCGGTGTGACAACATGATTGTAACATACGCCGGTTGGATACGTCGGTATTTCAGAACGTTTAGCACTTGCGTCATATCAGATACACCGGTTATAATTTTCAAGCATTAACATTTAAAAAGATCAGATAGGTCGCATATAAAATTTGGCGCACTTAACTGAATACTTTTGATAATATAGTATTTGGCAATTGCTACTACATTAGGCGTGTTATTAATGGCAGGATAGAATGAAAAACTCGATTTGTTTACACTTGCGACATACGTACTTTTGAAAAGTTATGCTTGGAATAACCTCTCATTCAAAAAAAAAACTTCTAGTACCGTAAAGCGAAAGAATGGGATACTCTATGCAGTACATGAGACCAATGAGGTTCTAACGCAGTGAGTCAATTTTAAAACTCTAGTTTACTATTGATAGCTGTTGGCAAATCATAGTAATCCTCGATTCCATATACCTATGTTAGCAACTACTTTGTTAGGAAAATAAAACTTCATTCGTTATCAACCACTCAAGCAGTCCGGTTCTACTTTCATTCCATTACAATTGATTATGGGCCCAGAACAAGCTACTGCGGGAAGATTTCAAGATTGATATTCCAAGATGAGCGTAATCGGTGAAGTGGTTCCAGCTAAAAGCGGACGAATCAGCGAAATTGCAATGCCAGTCATCGAAAGGCTCAAGGGTCGCGAGAATTACACGACCTGGACGTATGCCAGGAAGATGACGCTCATTCGTGAAGGATCCTGGGGTGCTGTGAAGCCGGTCGAGGGTCAAGTCATCGACGATGAGGTCAACTTGCGGCCTACAATATGCCTGAGTTTGGAAACCACAAACTATAGTCTGGCTCAGGATGCAACGACTGCCAAAGAAGCTTGGGACAAACTACAAAACGTTTTCCAAGACAACGGTTTGACGCGTAAGATCGGATTACTCAGGAAGTTAACTTCGATTCGAATGGACAACTGCCGGAGCGTTGAAGCGTATGTTGATGAGCTTATGTCGACGGCTCACAAGCTTGCGGTCATCGGTTCCAGGTGGACGATTCGTGACTGGCGGCTTTGTTGCTAATGGGACTTTCGGATTACTACGAGCCCATGATAATGGGCCTAGAAGCATCTGGTTTTGCGTTGACATCGGACGTGGTGAAAGCAAAAATTCTTCAAGACGTGAAGATGCAGATCGGTCCGAACAGCGGAGGAAGTGATGAAGCATTCTATTCACGCCAGAAGTCTAAACGTCGAGCTAGCAATGGTGGGTTCAGCGGATCCGTGAAGAAGGGTGATACATGTTATAACTGCAAAAAGAAGGGCCATTATGCAGCGAAGTGTCCATTGAAGCAACAGTCTACGAAGAAAGAAAGCAAGGCGTGGTGCAGTGTATTTGCGATAGGCGATGTGTGCCAGGACGAATGGTATTTTGATTCCGGCGACAAGTTCGTGCAACAGCAGCAAATGTCACATCCCATGGGGGCAGCGAACAACGGTTGCATGATGTCTGTTGCGAAGGGCCTTGTGAAGCTAGAACTCGAAAATGAGCTAATCGAAGTGCAAGATGTGTTGCAGATTCCAGAGCTGGCAACCAACCTTCTTTCCGTATGCAAGATTCGTCAGAAGGGATTGTCGGTGGTGTTCACCGCTGGTGAATGCGAGGTACACGAGAGTGATGGCGATGTTATTGCTTCGGGAACGCAAGTCGGTGGTCTGTACAAATTAAACCGAAGATCCAAGGAGTCTTTGCTGACGGTAACCACGGAAATTTGGCATAAACGGATGGGACACCTTAACTACCAAAGTCTGCGCTAGTTGGCAACAATAGCGGATGGCATCGAGTTGGCAAAAGAAAAGGTTCCAGAGTGTATCGCATGCATTGAAGGGAAGCATGCTCGAAACCCGTTTCCATCTAGTTCATCCAGAGCCGTTGATGTGTTGGACCTAGTACATTCGGATCTAATCGGTCCGATAGAAGTTCCGTCGCTTGGTGGAAGTCGATTCGTCATGACGTTCATCGATGATGTAACTCGGAAGGTATTCCTTTACTTCCTGGAAAGGAAGAATCAAGCATTTGAAGCATACAAGAAGTTCAAGTCCCAGGCTGAGCGTCAATCTAACCGGAAGTTGAAGATTTTAAGGACTGATAACGGAACCGAATATGTCAATGGAACTTTCCGCAGCAGTTTCGAGAAGGATGGAGTGTGTCATCAGAAAACTTGCCCCTATACTCCTCAGCAAAACGGTGTAGCGGAGAGAATGAACCGCACGCTCGTGGAAAGGTCACGAAGTATGCTCAACGGCGCGTGTCTACCAAAGGTGTTTTGGGCGGACGCGCTTTCAATGGCTCCATACGTTACCAACAGGAGTCCGTCAAGATCATTAGAAGCAATGACACCGGAAGACCGTCATCTGAGGGTGTTTGGATCAATGGCGCTTGTTCATGTTCCAAAGCAAAAACGTAAGAAGTTCGATGTGAAGTGAAAAGGCAATCCTTGTCGGTTATGCAGAAGATTTCAAGGGATATAGGCTTTTCAATACGGTCACCCAAACGATTTTCATCAGCAGAGACGTAATAGTGGTTGAAGAAGGTCAGCCACAGAAACTGGTAGTGCAAGCAAATGATTCCGCAACCGTGGAATTCATGGAACTGTACACGATCGAGCACTCAATCGTGGATTGTGGTGAAGTCTTTAATGAGGCTGTTTCTGGATATCTTGATCGTAGTTCGCAAAGCAGCGCAAGTGAATTTGAATCTTTGGACGAAGACAACGCTTCCACCGCAAATTGAGAGACCAGCTGAAGAGCAGCAAGGGTTTAGCCGCAGCGGTCGGGAGCGCCGAATCCCAGGCAAGTACAATGACTTCAGTTATAATTCGTTTACTGGCGATGTTGTGTTTCCCCACAGTCTTCATCAGTGATCAATGATGTTATTGGAACGTTGCCTGATGTTCCACAATGCTTTCATGAAACCGGAAACCTATTCGGAACAAGTGGGTATTCAAAACAAAACGAACAGCGGATGGCAATATTGAGAGGTACAAAGCGCGCTTGGTGCTGAAAGCTTGCTCCCAGCGATTAGGCATCGATTATGACGAGGTTTATGCTCCAGTTGTACGCTACTCTACAATTCGTTACTTATTGGCCTTGTCGGTGAAGCACAATCTGGACATCGATCAAATGGATGCGGCAACGGTTTTCCTACAAGGCAAGCTTCAAGACGAGGTAATCTACATGGAACAACCAGAAGGGTTTGCTGTGGGCGAAACGAGCGTTTGTCGGCTACGAAAGGCACTTTATGGATTGAAGCAGTCCAGCCGGGTATGGAACAATCAGTTGGATGCGGCTTTGAAAGATTTCGGCTTTAAACGGTCCAAGGTAGATGCTTGTCTAAATTTTCGGCTCAATGGAGACAAGATGCTGTTCGTCACTATCTGTGACGACGATGGAAAATCTATGACGATTTCCTAATATTCACAAATGATGCCAAACTGAAGCGAAAGTTGAAACAGTTCTTGAACAGCCGGTTCAAGATGAAGGACCTTGGAGAGAATACATTTTGTCTTGGCTTGCGAGTGTTGGCAAATCATAGTAATCCTCGATTCCATATTCCTATGTTAGCAACTACTTTGTTAGGAAAATAAAACTTCATTCGTTATCAACCACTCAGGCAGTCCGGTTCTACGTTCATTCCAATACCAGTATAGCTATTTGCGGTTATCGCTCAACATCGGCGTACTTGTCTGGTATAAAAAAAGAGGACGTGAAGCTGTAAACCATAACGTAACGACAAATCTCTTCGTCATAGGTCGGTTTATCAGATACATCGCCGTTGAAGATGCGTCTGCCCCAAACTGCTTATCCAATTGACAATCTTTTTTTTAAGGGACTTTAACCTTTTGGACATTTGTCCCCAAATTGACCATCGAACATAAGACATCTGGCATGCTCCTGGATGGTACGATTCATGCTTTCTGCCAAACGGTCTGTTCACGATTGTAGGATACTGTTGCTTACCGACAAACTGCTTGCCATTATTGATTCGAACGCAGTTCAACTTCTTACCCGACTGTGTCTCCTACTATATTTTAAGGACATACACGATCGAGTCCCTCCCACTTTGCGTTTTGCTGAGCACAAAGCTCAAATACTAATAAGACTTCATGCATGATACTTTCAGCAAATGCTTTCAAATGCTGGACCCTCGAGCATCAATCGTCACATCCTGGAAGATGTTTGATTTCACCCAATTCGCTGTCTACACGATGCCAGCCGCGTCAAATCCCTTGATCATGGGCTCGTGTCGGCAGCCCCATCATAAGCACCAACGATAGCCATTCATTGTTGATTGGAAATCCGATACCATACAACTAATGATGATAAGGATCTCGTCGACGTTTACTTCGACAGATTAGCAAACTTCCAGCTCCAACCGCATTCTGATCCTATTCTGAAAGAGACTATAGTTGTATCGTTTAATACTGTCGCAATGTATGGCCAATGGTCGTTCCGACAGTTCGGTGTTTACCTGATTGCCTGGTGGAGGGCTGACGGAAGACCACGTACCTTTCTAGAGCATCATCATCCGCATTTCGACCGTCCACGTCACACAATCGTTACGACTTCGCAGTTTTTCTTAGGGTTCGGGGGACGCACTTGTTTGCTAGTTCACGCCGCCTTTCAAACTTTCAACTTTGTCCTCCGTCTCTTGATCAGGATCAAAAATTCAGTACGCTGTTTTTCGCAATAGCATGTTCTGCTAATAGAAGCAATGTTGAAGATTTCTACGCTCCAAGTAAATTAAACATTTCTCATTTTGTTATGCTTTTGCTGGTTGAAAAAGAAGGTCTGATCTGTTTTCTATATTTTACTTCGCCTGAATTTAGTCTATACGCACATACCAAGAGTGAATCCACGCTTAGGTTTTCTGATTTTACAATTTGCCTAAAAGTATCCCACTCATCGTCATTTTTTTGCACTTTTCTGTGGCCTAAATTTCAACCCCAAGGACGTTACGATTAATTTAAAATCGAATCGATTCAACATTGCGAAATGTCTTGTGAATTTGCGAGATTTGCATACTTTATTCCAGGAATAAATTATCATCAACATCAACTCCTTCATAATGGAATTGTTGTTCGTGGAAAAGTTATGCAAATCTCTGCACTATCATCAGCAAAAAAAAATCGGCTTCAATCTTGTACAAAGTGCTTCCAAAAGAAAAACTATATTTATGAGTCAACTTAAAGGATCATCAATTTGAACTTTCTGTTTAGTGATTTAGTCGAATAATAACTCTAACCTTATTTTCCCATTCCAGAGCACATCCTCAATGTTCCTTTAACCGTGGTGGACGCATTCCACTCTCACCTCGAACCAATGGAGTTCATTCGACCGGAAACGTTCCACGATCAGGTAACTACACCGATGAGCTCAACTCACCCAAACATAGCTAAACTCAATCCCTCCCCTTTCATCCACAGGTCTCGTTCAGCTACGCCCGCATGAAGAACGAATGGAACGTGGTCAAGGTGGATGGGTTCGATCTGAAAACGGACCCGAAACGGATCTACTCGCTCCACTGCCATCTGTATCCCTTCTTCAGCATATGTCCCAAGACGACAATCAAACGAAGATGATGACACAGAATATTCTAGCTAGCCCAAAACTAGCTAAGGAGCGCCAAACCAAAATCGACGACGTGAGGAAAATTCTTCGTTCGATCAACGATCAACCTTTCCTCGAAATGGAAAAAAAAAACAACAAGTACCGACACCGGACGATGAATTCTAAGGAAGAAAAACAAACGGAATCAAACTACAACACTGTCTGTGATTGAAATAATGAACATTGTTTTGTAATAATGTGTAGTAGTCAAGAGAATATGTAATATTGTAGCAATGAAAAATTTAAAAGCGATAAGAACAAAACAAAACAAAAAAAAAACAAAAAGCAAGATGCAGGTGAAGCAATGCGGGCCTACCTAGGAGGAGCCCATCTAGTCCCATATGTGCAGCTGTTTTAGAATTTAGAGAACAAACGGGAAACATGTTCTTCCTTCCTAGATACAATTTGACAATCAAATGTAAATATAGCAAGCATGTGAAACGTACTAAAATCATAAATACTTCCTCGAAACGATGTGCTCTACTATAGAAAGGCAATGTTGTAATATGTATCTTTTATTTTAGACGAATCAGATTAGTGTAAATATGAAGAAAGTTTAATTGTATGTAGCATACTTCAAACAGAAAATCATTGTTTTTATCATGTTAGGTGTACGTAAAAATTGACTATTGTTTTAAAGAAAAGTAAAGCGAAATTGTGTTAATAAACCGATAATATAAAAAGATCCTATCCGTAATGTCATCTCTTCGAAATTCGGGATTTGGGATTGTTTAGCCCCCCATAAGAAATCACTGTGTTGCTCTAAATGAAAAAAATCGTTTATTCCCAAACAATTTTCCCCAGCGGACACTTACCCCAGTCGAGGTCATCGTTCGCCACCTCCGACCACACACCAAATTTCTTCGGCTTCTTGGCGCCGGGGGCGCTATTCTCACAACTCAATTTACCTCCCTTGGAAGTTCTTTCGAGCACATCTGCCATGGTGTAGATTTTCCCATGCTCCTGCTTTCTGGCAACGTTGACACGCTTCGGAGTAGAACTTTTCCCAGTGTCGGTAAGTTCGGTCGTGGTTTCGGACAGGATGTCGCCATTCTCTATGGCAGCTAGGTAGTTCATGGTATACTTTTCTGTTGCAGCTTCGATTGTTTCTCGCTGGGAGGGTTTCAAATGTGGCTCCGATAGGGCCAGAATTCTAAAAAAAAGCAATTTGCAATTAAAATTAATAAATTTATAACGCATTTTTTCATACAACCATACTTACATAGGCAGTATTTCCTTGGTGTACGCATTCACGTTCAAAACCCTATCCATCAGATAGCTCCTGGACAGTTTCAAATGCCATGGACAGTTCACCGACATCCCCAGGATGATCGTATTGTGCAAATCCACCCTTAGCTTGTTCTGGTAGACAGCTCGTACGGATTTGCTCATTGTTCTCATGTGTTCCCGCTGCTTGAACTGGACCGATCGTTCCGGCATATCCTTCAGCAACTTCTTGAACTTTTTAAGCAACCGAAACGCCAACGCAATCTCGGTAGCCCAAAACTTAGCCCCCAACCGACGTTCGACCGTTTCCTGATCGTCCTCGCAAACTTCCAACAGCCTCGCCAAGTACGTCTGGATGTAGCCCTTTGCGACCAACGTTTGGAAGAACTGTTGATGGATACTGGCCAGTCCCTGAGTATTTCCAATCACCGGCGCTTCAAACATATACTGACAGCACTTTAGAAAAACTTCGCACACCGTTGGAACAGTTTCCGGGTGCCGAGGTAATTTCATATTCTCCGACAGATATCGAACCACTTCTAAAACAATCGAATTCAAATGGTCAATCTTATTCGCCCGACTATGCTCCTGAAGCATTTGGAACTGCGCTGGCGTCAATTCCTTCTCAGCTCCACTCATCGATTTCGCTCCCTTGTGGATGGCCTTCGTTGCTACGTCGTAAACTTTTGCAATGTATTCCAAATCCTCCAGGAACTTCCCTCTCAGCCCTTCGCCCTTGATTTGCTTTCTCTCGCAGCTCTGAATCTGATCCAGCTCCCGCTTCCAGTAGCTCGCCTTCAACCAGTTCATGCAATAATCAGCCGAACGACGAAACACGTCCACCGCAATCGATATCGAACTGTGAGCACAAAGGTGCCGCAGTTCAACTAGAAATCCTTCAATTCCAACCTCCTTCACTCGATTCGCCATCGTTCCTTTTCGACCGGCACCACTCTGCTGGTGGAACTCCGTCAAGTGATTTATGAAGCGGGTAAACGCTCCCGAGTACATGCTTTTAACTTCATTTGTATTATCCGTCTTGCCATCCCGCTGACACTTTTCGTCATATAACTGCGCTTCCAGTACGGCAATCGTACAGAGAACACTGACGGGAGTTTGTCTATCCTGGCGGATCTTCCACACCTTGAGCGTTTGCAGGGCTGATGTCTTCGAGTCCAGGGTTGTTTTGCTCTGTTGGAAAATAAGATTGAAGACATTTCGGAATTCATCCCTGCAATTCATTGATTGAGCATAATTATTATTCAAATGGAATAGTTACGTACGTGGATTCTTACCTGTCTGCCCAAGCCGAAATGTGAGTCGTGTCTTTTCTTTTCGAGTCGATGTTGCTCGGTGGAAATTCCTCGGGCAATGAATCGACGTTCATGGTAACTATTGATCGAATTACTTATCAAATAATGAATTACACATAGAAACTTTAAGCAAAATTTAAACGATTTTGATGAGACGTTGCGATCGCACGTGAACCGAAGAGCACGCGATATTCGGATGTAAACAATGAAGAAGATGAAAATAGCAGCTTTCAAACGATGACAGTTCATGCTGAAGCAACGCTCTCTGGCAGTCGATAGCGGAAGCAGCTGAATATCGGCTGGCATCTCTATGTACGGTACAACGGGATGCGCCGTGGAAATCGGTCATTTTAATTAATCTCACTTATCTCACACTTCTGTGCTAATCAAAGAATAATGATTATTAATATTAAAAAGAAAGAATAATGATTATTAATATTAAAAAACCATTTCCAAAATTGAAAAGTTGCGTTGGTTCTTTTTCGTAGAAAGCGGTTTACTTTCAAAATAAAAGCCTTCAAACCGTCAATTCAAAACTTTGCTACTCTACATTTAAAAGTTGAAATTTTCAAAACAAATTGTAGAACTGTCAAATCGAAACCATGGCATCGTTGAAAATAAAAGCAAATTATGTTTATTGCTAAAAGAATTTTCATCCAGAAATTGTCGTGCAATTAAAATAAAAGTGCGTTGTTGATTTCAATTCAAAAATAGTTTTAACAAAAAAAAAGTTTTCTTTTCAGAAGCTTAGTAGAACTGTCAAATCGAAACCATCCCTAATAAATTTCGTATGTTGATTTTTCTTAACGACCTATTTGGGGTATCATCCAAACCATTAATTAGAGGTTTTTATGTTGAGATGAATTTTTATAAGTTTCAATGTGTTGCGAGGGAATCGGAATATCTAATAAAACGCGGTGAATTAATTAAAAGAAAAGCGGACTGTATTAATTTGATTTGGATAAGAAAAAACGTGTTTGATCTTGAATGATCGGCAGTCGAATGTTCTCGATACGTCGTTAATATTCATCAATGTTGGTAGCACCGGGCGATGAGGAATGTGACAGCTGGTTGTGCGGGTAGTGTGAACGCGCACCAACAGAATAGGGATGGACTCCACGCGAACATCAACCCGGCCCTTGAGGCGGATGCCTCAATTCAATGGAAGCGGAACTAGCTTGTGAACCGCTCGTTGATATTCCTTCTGTCCACGACGTACGGTAACGGTGCGTACGATTCCGTACTGATCCGGATGGATTGCGACAATCCTAGCAAGCTCCCATGCCTTAGGCGATGTATTCTCGTTCTTGATTACGACCAGACGTCCCGGATCTAGATTCTGCTGAATTGCTTGCCACTTGTTCCGAGGTTGAAGTGTGGCAATGTATTCGTCTCTCCATCGTGCCCATATATCATCTACGTAGCGCTGGATGCGTTGCCATCTGTCCAGGCAGCCTTCCTTGATGTGGCGAACATCTGGTTCCGGTAGCAGATTGAGCGGCTGGTTGATGATGAAGTGCCCTGGTGTAAGGGCTTCGCAAGAGTCCGTCGATGTGGAAAGCTGGCACAAGGGACGCGAATTTAAACACGCCTCGATTTGCGATAAGATGGTCGAAAGGCTCTCGTACGTCAGCGTCGTGTTTCTCCGAGTACAGCTCGGAGATGCTTTTTCATGCTCTTCACCGCCGCCTCCCAAATTCCTCCCATATGGGGGGCAGATGGAGTGATGAACGTCCATTTCACCTTCAGATCCGACAGGTACTGACTCACAGCTTGGTTGAACTCAGGTGATTGCAGGTGTTCTCGAATGCTTCGATCTGCACCCACGAAGTTGGTTCCGTGGTCAGACCAGATTTCGCTGCAAAGTCCACGACGACCACAGAAGCGCTTGAGAGCAGCCAAGAAGGCACTTGTGGACAGATCTGAAACTGCTTCTAGATGTACTGCCTTCGTTGCAAGGCAAACAAAGACTGCCACGTAGCCCTTTGTGTACTTAGCTGTTCTTAGATTGGAGGTGCGAAGAAGGATCGGGCCAGCGTAGTCCACACCACAATGCACGAACGGGCGAGCCGGAGTCGTCCGGACTGAAGGCAAGCTTCCCATTAGTTGTGTTGCAGTTTTCGCTTTCATCCGACAGCAGCGTGTGCAGCTCGCCACAAAACCACGTACCACTGTTTGGCAGCCAACGATCCAATATCTCTGGTTGAGTGTTGCGATCATCAGAGTTGGCCCTGCGTGCAAATTTCGAAGGTGTACTTCTGACAGAAGCAGCTTGGTGTACCGGTGATCCTTCGGTATAATAACTGGATGGCGGACGTCATACGGTTGGTTGGAATTGTGAAGACGGCCACCAACTCGCAGAGTTCCATCAGCATCGATGAAGGGAAACAGAGTCTTTAATTTACTATTGCCTGGAAGCGAAGTGTTCTTGACCAAACAATCAATATCCTTCTGAAAATAGTCGTGTTGAGCTGCTCGCGCCAGTTGCAAGCATGCATCGTTGATTTCCTTTGGGGTGAGCAATTCCTTCAGCCAGGCTGCACCGTTTCGTCGAGCCAGGCCATTGTGGCGCAGACGGTTGATCCAACACAAAATACGCCGAATGTGAGCCAGATCAGAGTAACGATTGAGTAACAAAGTAAGTGTTTCGTGGCCACCTCTAGGTGGTGGTACGGCGGTAGCAAAGTGACACGACACCGTCATGCGTTGCTCTAGTAACTCGATGTCTTCAATCGGCCCTACTGATGATGATGGCCATTTATCTTCTGTTTCGGAGAGCCAGGTGGGGCCTCTCCACCAGAATGGATGTACCAAAAGTTCAGAAGGTGTGATGCCTCGTGAGGCACAGTCGGCCGGGTTATCTGCTGATGACACATGACGCCAGTGCTTCCTGGGCAGATTTTGCAAGATCTTGGAGGTGCGATTGGCCACGGACGTTTTTTATTTTCTTGGCGGTGACGAGAGCCAGTGAAGCACGATCTCCGAATCGCTCCACGCAAATAATTCCACCTCCAAATGTGAGAATGAATCTATCACCTTGATCATCAAGTCGACGAGTAGTTCGGCTGCTAGTAGCTCTAGGCGTGGTAGTGAAATTTGAAGGATGGGAGCCACCCTGGTCTTAGCCGCCACCAAATTAGTTACAATTCTTCCTTCTTGGTTCACAGAGTGTGCGTACACGACAGCAGCGTACGCGGCTTCGGATGCGTCCGCGAAACCATGAAGTTGGAGTTTGCCTTGATAATGCGGAATCCATCTCTTGATCCGAATCCTCTCGATCTGGTGCAGCGTTTCCTTTAATATGATCCACTCTCCTAGAATGAAGGCTGGCAGTGGATCGTCCCAACATAGAGCCACAAATGTTGGAACAATATTTTCATTCGAATGATTACCGGTGCAATCCAGCCGAAAGGGTCGAAGAACTTTGACGAGTCGGACAGCAATTGACGTTTGGTATTTACGCTGTCGATGTCGAAGGTGAGCTTGAAACTGAAGACGTCCTCTTGAGGTGTCCATCTGATTCCCAGTGCCTTAACCGAATCATCTTCAGTTTGTGTTAGCGAAATGGGTTCATTTTGAATGGTGTCGCACTCCAATAGCTGCGGTTCATTCGTGCTCCATTTTCGCAGAGAAAAGCCAGCGCTTCCAAGTACCTCGGTGATTTCGTTAAGGAGAATTTTCGCTTCGTCGGTGGAATCTGCCCCCGAGAGCAGGTCATCCACATAAAAGTTTTTGGGAATCCGCTCGGCTGCTAGTGGGTGTTTTTTCTTATTGTCTTCAGCGACCTGCTGCAAGGCCGCCACAGCTTGATACGCCGCGCTCGCCGTACCGTAAGTAACGGTCAATAAGCGATAGTGGCCCAGAGGTTGGTCCGGACTATTTCGCCACACTACCCGTTGGAAATCGGCATCTTCCATGGCTACGCGAATTTGCCGATACATTTTCACGATGTCAGCGATAAAGGCGATAATGTACGTGCGCCAGCGAAGGTAAACATTAAAGAGAGACTCGTTCACATTTGGGCCCACTAGCAGGCGGTCATTCAGTGAAACTCCGGAAGCACTCTTGCTCGAGGCGTCGAACACGACACGTATTTTCTTCGTCGTATTTTCGTCTTTCCACACTGCGTGATGCGGAAGATAGAACGATTTTTCCGATGCGACCGCCACTTCGTCTGGCGGTATTTTCTCCATGTGGCCGAGAGCCTCATACTCAGCCATGAACTGTTGATAGTGTTGCTGTAGGTCTTGATCGATGCTGAACTTCCGCTCCATGGACTTGAACCGCCGGATGGCAGCAGTAATCGATTCACCTAGTTCTGGCTTGGTACAGTCGAAGGGTAGGCGAACTATGTATCGCCCTGATTCAGTCTGGGACAGGGTGGAGTGGAAATGCTCAACAGCACGTTGCTCATCCGGAGTAAACTGCTTGGTTTTAGGCACCTCCTCGACTTCCCAGAATTTCCGTAGAGTTTGGTCCAAGTTGATTGATGTCGGTAGACCGAGTATCGCACGACCCTCGGTGGAATGCGATGTGTTGAAGTGGCCACCAACCAGGTAGCCGAAGACGGAGTTTTGTGCAATGGGTATGCCACGACCGTCGTATAGCTTGCCCGGTTCTAGAATAGAAAAGAAGGCTTCGATTCCTAACAAAATGTCAATCTTACCGCGCTCATTGTAGCCTGGATCTGCGAGAGGTGCCTTGGCTAAGGCATCAGCATCGACGTCAAACTTTTGACATGGTTGATCCGGAACCAACTGGTTCAGGATTAATGCATCCACCACGATGACGACACGGTCGTCGAATCGCGATGCTATCTGTAGCGTGACTGCTCCCGTTGTCTTGCTGGGTTTCCCATCGGTGATACCGCTGACGAGAATGCTGGCATTTCGCCTCTCCAGGCCAAGACGTTCGAAGGCTTGCTTGCTGATCAACGAATTCATACAGGCAGAGTCCACCATTGCCCGTACTTCATGCAAGACCTTGTTCCTTCCGAACACCTTCACAACAGCCGTAGGCAGCAAACTGAGGAAGTTCACTGAACAGCTGGTTTTGAGATCCGCGACATACGATGCCACCGAATCCGCTTCTTTCGGCTCTTCTGCTGTAGTTTTATGCTGCTTCACAGCTGCTGATTCTTCTCGGAGCTGGCCGGAACTAGAGGCAGAGCTGATTCCACTTGTGCAGAGCAATGAATGATGCTTTTGTTTGCACTGTTTGCACACTACGGTTGAGGTGCAATTCTTCACAATGTGAGTTGCTTTGAGGCAATTAAAGCAGAGCTTAGCTTGCTGGGTGAATTCTCGTCGATCATTTACCGGCATCCCTTTGAAGCCGGGGCACTGGTATATGGTGTGAAGCTCTGAGCATTGCGGGCAGGATTGCTGGGTACTTGCGTGAAAGCTTTGGATGATTTTGCTTGACGAAGCGGTCTTGGTGTGTTGGTCCATACGCCGGTCTTGCTCCTTCTTAATCGTCATGTCAGTTCCCTTCTTGGAGAAGGATGCGCAGGTTTCCAAGGCATCGCATCTTCGCTCGAGGAACGTGACGAAATCCTGGAAGCTAGGATACTCCACATCGACTAGCTTTTGTGCCCACAACGAACGGGTTTCACGGTCAAGTTTCTCCAACAGCCTTGAGCTGTCGTACAATTTCATCCGAGGTCGATGCAATTTTACGGAGTTCCACGAGTGTTGGCGCAGTAACTGGCGGCTGGTCTACAAATTCCTTCACAAGTGCCGCGACAGTATACTTCTTCTTATCGTAGAACTCGTTCAGTTTGTCCCAAACTTCTGCGTAATTGGCATCGGTGATAGTGAACGCACTAACCAACTTCTTGGCTTCTCCGTCCAGGTGTGAGAGCAAGTACTGCAGCTTCACGGAATCCTTTATGTTCCTCGAATGAATGCAACTTTCGAACAGGTCCTTGAAGGAGGCCCATTGCTTTCGGTCGCCGTTGAAAACTGGTAGCGTGAAAGTTGGCAAGCGCACCTCGAGCGGAACTTGGCCTCCGGACGCTTGAGCGTCAGCGATCGGACTGGAAATGCTCACGGAACCAACCTGGCCAGCCAACTGCGACACATTATTCGAGGCTGCAGCCTGTGACGTCATTAGCAATCGTTGTGACTCGATCAGCAACATGATTGCATCCTTCAGATCACACGATGGTTCGACGATTGTTGCTTCGCTGCTTCTTTGGGGGTTATGTTCGCCGAGTAGCTTGATGTAGCGTCCTTTCACAGCGTAATACATTTCCTCGAACTCCAAACGATGATTGAAAATCGAGCTGACTTCTTCGAGCGCTTGATACTGCTCTTCCACTTCCGATTGCACTTTGTCGAGCTGATCAAAGAGATCTGTAAGTTTGTTCAAGCGCTCCTGGATCTCGCCGGCAGGAGGCTGTCTTCTTTCTACCGCGTTCGCATTATTCTGCTCCCATTTCATGCGCTCGAAAAGCACATCGCGACGTTTTCGAATTGCTTCCATAGCGAGTCGTAAATATCCGGCGACGAAGGTCCAAAATGTTGCGAGGGAATCGGAATATCTAATAAAACGCGGTGAATTAATTAAAAGAAAAGCGGACTGTATTAATTTGATTTGGATAAGAAAAAACGTGTTTGATCTTGAATGATCGGCAGTCGAATGTTCTCGATACGTCGTTGATATTCGTCAATGTTGGTAGCACCGGGCGATGAGGAATGTGACAGCTGGTTGTGCGGGTAGTGTGAACGCGCACCAACAGAATAGGGATGGACTCCACGCGAACAAACATCCCCCCTTTTTCAACCTAACCTTTCCCTCCCCCATATCACCCAAATGCACCTAAGCAACCGTTGGCATCTGCTGCCGCTCCTCGTCGATAGTAGCAGCGCTGCAAAAAGAGCGATTATGAATTCAATTAAAACTTCATTCATGTAGTAACGTACCCATCCTTCAAATAGACAGAGATTGTTGCTATCATCTGCCTCAAAGCATCGTCATCTAAATTCTTTACCGTCGTTAGTTGAAGAATGTCCGTTTGAAACGTGATACCGCCGATAGTTTGTGAAGTTTCCTGATATGCGATTCGTTGTGACTGACGACGACGAGAACGACGACTTGCTTGTGTTGGGGTATTTGACAGTTCTACAGTTTTCATGGCAAAAGAAAAAACTTTTAAATTTACACACTAAACCGAAAAATATACTTTCAAATCAAATCAATGAAAAATAAACACTTTTCAGAAGTAAAGTGCAAAACTTTTAATAAAACAATATTCCTTTTTGCTCCGTTATTGACCGGAACAAGCAAAATTGCCCATAGATCTCAACGAATGGGAACCTGTGGTTAGCAAACTATTCTCTATGCACACTTTCAGAAGGGTCTTTACTTTACATGGTCAATAACGGCGGAGGTCATGTTCTCGCGGTTCATCGGGGAAAGAGGATGTTAGTTTAACAGCGTTTGACCACGGACTAACCTTTTGGGTCCATGATTTAGGTGAACTTTTATCCTTCTTTTTAGATTTGGGAGTTACTCGAACTTGTCGCCACGCTGCCGGAAGGTAGCTTAATGTCAAACTTGCCCGAAATAGTTTTGTTAGAATGGGTAATAAAATCGCCTTTCCCCTCTGCAGTAGTACAGGATAAATTCCATCCCTACCAGGAGACTTGAAGGGTTCAAATGAGTCAATCGCCCATTCAACTCGCAATACGAACAAAATAATCAAAACAACGGCGAACAGTGGAAGGAGAAACCTATGAAAATGTCAAAAATAGGCGAATAGTATAGAGCGATACTTTTATTTCCAGTACTTGTGGGGCTAACATTGAAAATGGCGTAATCAAACTTACTAGCATTGACAGGCGACTAATAAAAATGAGCAAATTTCAAAGAAAAACGAACGAATTTCCATCAGTATTATATATGAATCAGAAGGTAGCATTGTTCTCTGTTTGTATGCTAGATTGAATTTGAATTTATACGTTAAATTGTAGATTCCAATTATCATTCCCCTTTGCAGTTTACATACTGCATGTTCACCCTAATCGCAAATTGCTCCGAATTTTGGGTTTTTCTTTCTATTCTACCGGGAATCAGCACGAACCGGATTTTCAATAATGTTCCATTTATTTTCATGTTTTTTTTTTGTAAACGAAACCTTAACATATACAAGTATTAATAGTTTATATAATAATTCATGTATAGTAATTAATTTACCTTAATTACAAATTACTTTTTATTGTTAATAGGTTGTTTTGTTGTTTCCGCGTTTTTTTGTGTTTACTCTGTCGAATAATATTAACAATATTCTAGTTTGTTTCACTGTTGCAGTTGAGCTCATTCACACGCTCCATTTTGTTTTTTTAAATAATCCTCTCATTCAGACACATACACACATACATACATTCTTACGCACACAACACGGATGTTCAAAAGTAAGTATTAGTTCTCCTTAAACCTATATGCTTGTATTTTGCTCATCTTTTCCTTTTTACTATGTTTGTCTACTCTCTTTCGGTGTTTTTTTTTTCTTCTGCCTTATGTTACATCATCTGTTATTTTTTCCTTCTTTAATATTTTAGAACTAACGGTTTCTCTGTTTTATTTAGCATTGTTTTTTAGTTTGTTTCAATACGATTTGGCCTAAACTTACATTTCAATAATCTAATGTTCTCCTTTCATTTTCCTCTCTTTGTCTATCATCCTTATTAAATATGTGATTTCAACAGTTTTGTTTACTTTTCCTCTTGTCCTTGGACCTTACAAGTATTTTGATGATTCCATTTCTTCATGTCTATTATCTTGCCTATGCTTACGAGCTTAGTTTGATTTCTTTGTCTTCTCAGCTCACCTAATACTTCTTTGCTATACGCCCTAGTAAATTGTGTTTCAAATCGATTCTCTCTTTCACTACATTTGTTTTTTTTTTCTCTAGCGGGGCACGATTGGCTTTCACGCCACACTATCGGGCCACTAGTTTTGATTCGTTCCGATTATTCCGATTCCTGTTGTTGATTTAGTACTTTGAGTAAGATCATGGTTTCTCTTCTACATTCGAGGACCAAACGCCTCGTTTGCTGCTGCTGCTGACTGACCTAATGGGTGCGCTAATGGTTGCCTTCGATGAGGACATTCAGCACACACAAAAAAACAACTAATCTCACTTACGATCTACCTACTACTTACATGAGCTTAGTTTTGGTCTCCTTTTACTTGCTTTCTTAGATTTCTTTGCCACTTGGGTGGCCCATGCGTTCGCTAGCCTTAAGTTATGCTTACTGTTTTGTTCTAGTTGTATGTCTGATTCAGATTTTCCATTCTTTTTTTTATTATTTGCTAGGGTGATTATTCTATTTTAGTTTTCTAAGTTTAGAAAATATCTACAACATTTACACTTGGTTAGTTGCTTATAGAAAGATTTCTCCTCATTGAAGGGGTGAGATACACTTTTTTTATATATATGAATTTCATTCCTAGTTTAGATTTATTTCATGAATTCAGATGTGCATTTGGAAAGGTTAGTTTTTCTTATATTGAGGTTCGCGGTTCAGCCGAGTGGTTGCCGATTTTGGATTTCGAAGCGGTTGTGCTCGAGTTCTAAAGTGAAAATTGAAACCGGATTTGAAGAGTCATTCAACTATTCTGATTCGGTTGGATCTCTTTTTTTCTGGATATCCGAGTCCAATGAAAATGTTTTTGCGGAAATCGCACCGAAACTTAAATCATCTAAAATGAATTCTCACACGGCCTACATGAAAGTTGCACTGTGCAATCTTAGAAGAGTTGCAGAAAGAGGATGGGGAATCAGTGTACATAAAACGCCTGCCAAATCGCATTCGTAGTCACTCTCATCCAGATAGTCAAACTGGTTGAGAACCTAAATTTCGCAAGGTTATGGAATTCCAGTTTTTTTCTTCAGCTATTCAACTAGTGAAGTCAAAATCGCTTCCACAGTCATCCTCAATGAGGCAGTCGAGTTGATCTTGGCTTCAAGTGCCTCCAAGATTGGAAGTGAAGAGCAGTTCCATATAAGCGCCTTCCATCCATCCTCGTCAGACAGCAGTGTTGCCGTAAACCGAAAATTTCTTACAAACGTGCTGTGATTTCGGTTACGGTTCACGGCAGAGAACTGGTCAAACATTAACAATAGAAGTGAAGCGATGATCAGCTTTTTTGCGATCAGTTCCAATAGAAAAGAAAAGAAAGAGAAATGCAGTTCTCCATCCATATGAACGCTTGTAAAATCATATTTTACCATAGTATTAATTATATAAACACTTCTCCGATATGTATTGCTTGAAGTCTTTGTATTGCTCCCTGATGCGGTGGTTTCAGGAATATTTCTACCTCTGGATTCCAACCCACGCCAATGGCGCCGAAAGAAACGAATCAGTTAGTTTCTATGTTTTTCTTAGTGAAGGTTGCCGTGGAGAGATCTGTTCCGTTTGCCAAGTTACGAGAAACGTTGTCAACTGATCGATCTGGAACCTTTTCGGATTCGTTGGAACATATCTAGGATTATCTTGGCTGCGGACATCTTACAGTGCCGAACCGATAGCAGTGTAATTTTGGGCCAGATCAATATTAACGTTCGACCAAGGGCATTGCGCAATAGTGTGATGTTAAGGACATGCACGACCGATTTCTTTCCCAATATAAATTCTAAGTTGGAATAATTCGACAAAGATTGTTCTTAAGGGCCTAACTGACAAACGTAAACAATCGCTTTTTTCGCGAATTTGTCGTCATTGAAACTCGCCTAATCAATCCACCAAGATCATTTCTAAGAGGAAGAGTTCACCTATCCGATAGAATTGGAGGCTTACATGGGTAGCCTTTATGCCACGAGAAATTTACGGAAGAGGCCATTGTTTACGTTTGTCAGTTAGGCCCTGATGAAAAATCTTTGTCAAATTTTCATTTCAAGTGATTGAAACTAAAAATCACAGCTATATCGAAAAATTGCTAATCAAAGGATGCTCCAAAGGAGCAAACATTTGCTAAAAATATCATGCATGAAGTCTTAATAGTATTTCAGATGTGTGCTCAGCAAAACGCGAAGTGAGAGGGACTCGGTCATGTATGTCCTTAAAGATGCTATTTCGCCGAAATGGCTCTCCCACCTATGGGAGCAAGTCGTCTCACCTCACACGCCACGCAGAACAGCCCTGCTGAAATAGTATCACTGTCAGATGATCAGATCTTGCTGCGTGAACTATTTTAGATGCTGACTTGTCGTCGCTTTGCGAGATTTCAAATTGATCGATGACAGTTGATCGGTTCTCTATTTCTATGACATACTACCGCTTAGAGAGGTCCCATTTGTTGCCATCAGTTAATTATCACCTCGGATGAGGAGACTTATCTCATTTTTCAGATAACAAATCTCAAAAACTACAGCGATTGCGTATATGAAATTCCTAATGCATGTGTGCTGCAGTGCAGGCTAACAATTTCAAAGTAGTTGTAGTTTTCGAGGTTTGTTTTCTGAAAAATCCGAAGTGATAGAGTAAGTTGGTACATATGGTCGTCGTTTGTAGCCTGCGTCCCATTCCAGCTTTATAACTTATTAATTTCTTACTCATGTTTCCAATTTACAATATGGCTATTTATCATTTTGCAACTCTTTACTAATGCATGAAAGATAAGAGTAGGTCTTTTTCGTATTTTAGAATAAAAAATTACGTGCGAATCGCAGACTCGAAAAACAACGTATTTGAGTTTCTGCAACATAGAGCACTAGTCAAGGGATTGGTCACTGTGGTCGATGTA
Organism: Aedes koreicus; assembly: GCA_024533555.2. NCBI lineage: Eukaryota > Metazoa > Arthropoda > Insecta > Diptera > Culicidae > Aedes > Aedes koreicus. The sequence goes on along the minus strand of JAHHFK020002478.1, from coordinate 316,633 downwards.
AAATCTTTAAAAGATCTCAAATCTTTGCAAGATCAGGCGATATTTGAAAAATAACAAACATTTTTTTTCAGTGTCGCAAAATGCCCAAAGAAAAAAATATGTTTGAAGCTATGTTGACGCTTGAGAAACATTAACTATTGATGAGGCTTAATACGAGAAAAAAATAAAAAAACAGCAGCCGGTGTCAAGCTATCATAGAAGATTTTAACTATTGATAAGATTATCTAATTATTATTTTTTTAATTATGGACGAAAAATGATCCAACCATGAAATGCAAGTGTCGAACTCGCGGAGAACCAACGTCGAACAAACACAAAAAATAAACACAGTTTATTCCGCAAACCGTTATCCACCGGAAGCGGTGACCTTGCGACCTCTTACCGTACTCAGTAATAGCCGAAAAACTTACTTACCAGATACATAGCTCATTCCACTTACTGGAGATACTTGTATGTTTGATTTAAATTAACTAACTTGCCCTAGAGACTTATGATCACTACAAATGATCATTTAAGACCGGGAAGGGGGAGTGCTTGATGAATGTACATGATGCTGCCTTCCATTCACTAGCCTATAATGCTATTATATTTGTTTTTACACAATTCCCTAAACTGTTTGTATGTTCTCATTTCACGCTACTAAATTGACACTTTTCACTATATTTACACGTACTTATCCTCTAAACTCCTAAACACTACAGGTATTCAAAACACAATGAAAATATTAGATTGCATTGCTCCCTCCTATCCAATGATTTCACTTAAAACGCGTTAATCTCTTTAGGTAATTTGTTGTTTATCTTTCCGTTTTGCATTTTAATGGAAAAAAAATGAAAATACTGCTCCAAAATATCTTGATCAATCTCAAATTCCTCAATCATATTAACCTGTTGTTGTCTACCTTGGACTAAGCGGGAATACTTGTCTTGTGATTTTAAACAAAAAACAAAATCAATAAATTAATACAACTTAAAACTTGTAAAACCAGATCTTGACCGTTTTCTCGATTTCTTTGTCCTTAAGCTTATCTAAAAAAAAGTTCCATCAACACACATTGACAAAAAAAACACTAGCTTGCTTTGATCCCAATGCTTTTAAATTTTGAACCATCATCGGGCACGTGCTACTTTGCGCAGTCCCATTTTCATTCGTCACCTATTGATCTCAGCCTGCTTTGATTTCCCCCTGCCTACACCGCATTACCTAATATCACAGACAGCACGGGGAGAGAGGATCTCCCCAGTCCTTAACCAAAGGAACGTTCCGCGTCGTACCACAACGCCCTCTTTAAGCCAACGCGGCCATCATGTGGTACAGCTGCATCAGCACCTGCACGTGGATCGGCAAACAGGACAACCGATCGTGGGTATTAGAATCCATGGCCAGCCAGGACAGGACGTTGTAGCCTTCGAGCACAAACCGTAGCACGTCGGCCGTCATGTTCGAGTCCAGTGGGTGCTCCGTCGTCGACTGGGATTGCATCATTGGGTCGTCATTGTTCTGAAGGATCTGGAAACTGTTCAGGTGCAGCGCTATCCGCAAAAACACCGGACAAACGTTCTCCAGGTGCGGGCAGGAAGACCAAAACCACGGAGGCATTCGGCCGGTCGGGGCTGTGGAAACTAGATATCCGATGGCCATCGGCTGCTGGGCTAGGGAACCGAACTACGGGGAAAGAGAACAAAGACGAGGGTAAACAAACTATGTTGCGAAGGGAAAACAGATAGACAGTCTAATGCTCTTATTGATTAGATACTTCAGTTCCGTATACGCAATTATTATCTCCAAACGCCCAAGGTACTTACATCTTCCGGCTCCTGCGCCATATAGCCGTTGAGATTCTGCGCACAGTTCGATCCACTATCGCCCGGACTTTGGCGTTGTCCTTCGAAGTTCCCGATCGGACTCCCTTGACGTGAATCTTCCGGCATCTGCTGAGGCATTGCTATATCTTCTGGATGGAAAAAAAAATCACCGATTAACAACACTCTTCCAACATAACCACAAAACAGTCGGATAAAACGCACCCCAATTGTCGAACAAATCGCCCAAGCCGTCCTCATCGCAGTCCTCACCGAGGCCCAGATCGTCGAGATTGCCGTCGAGTGTCAGTCCCAGCTCGTCGTTGATGTGCTCCGCCACAAAGGCCGACTGTGCAGACTGCGAAAACAGAAATTCCCAGTTACTCGTCGCAATTTCAACTACCCAACGGCCGGATTCTTACCTGTGTCCTCGCACTGGTCGGGAACACCAGAATGTGCGTACAAGTCACATCCTGCGGCGTCGTCAACGGCGACTGCATCGACAGCTGACTGAACCGTTCGTCCGGTGTAAACTGATCTGGCATAACGCGCAACTTCGAGTCCGGTTCCAGGGTCACCAAGCAGGCGCTCAAGATGCTCGGCACCGAAACCGGATGCAGCAGTGAACACTGTTCGCAAATGTCCTTCAGGTGCTTGGAAGCCTTCTGCAGGTTCTGTTTGCTCAGCAACCAGCTCCAGCCTTTGAGCTCACCGTGTCCTATCCGACCGATACGGCCGATAACGATACGCCAAGGTTGCACCGTCTGTGATATCAGTCCCAGGATGAAGTCCATCAGCTTCTGTAGGCCCAACCTACGTGCGGAGGCTCGTTTCCGTCGAACGCGGTTCGGAATGTCGATGTTGATCGTCACCGTTTCCAGGAACTCTCCTCGATCATCCGTCGCCACGGCGAGAAGCCAACTTTGGTCCTCGCTTAAGCAATAACTGCAGTACATGATCGAACACTGTTGCTTTATGCTGGTCTGGCCAAATGATTCCGAGCTTTCCTTCTTCTCGCACAGTTTGGCCAGCACGTACGGCGGAGTGTAGAGTTTGTACGCGGCCCGATTCTTTTCGTCCTTGTTCTTCATGAACTGTTCGGCGTTGGCCGCCGTTCCGAACCCGGTTAGACTCTTGACGTTGTTCAGATGCTGCATATAGCGACGACTTTGCGAGAATATGCTCAAGGCCTGACTGCGCATGTGGTCGCTCAATCGAAGACGATTCCGGCTTCGGCCCAGCTCCATGATGTTTTCCAGTGAGATTAGCTATAGAAAGGGGGTTGGTGTGATTAAACGCAAAAGAAATCTTGAAAAAATAGAGGTTCCGACACCCACCTGCACACTGATGTTGCTACGGATTGAGTCCGGTACCGTATTGAGAATGTTCGAGTAGCACCGGAGCAGCGACAGACAGGCAAGGCGTTCGATTTCCGGTGCGTCAGTTCCGCACGTGAACGGTTCCACCATGTACAGTACGATGTGCGGTGGTTCCTTGCCGTCGTCTTCGTGTTGCATCCGGTCTGCCGGAGTCGAATTCGACGTGTTGAGGTTATCGCGGTTGTCTTGATCTGAAAGAGGATGGTCAAACATTAGAAGAGGGTTTTGTGAAGTCGCTTTCACTCAAACTTACCATTATCAGACTTTGGTGTGCTGGGGGCCTTGTCGCCTGGTTGTGACGGATCAGGTGTGCTGGGCGGAGGCGGTGGCATCGGACTCTGACCAGGACCATCCCGATTGGGTGTTGAGCTAGCTTGGGCCAGGGCCAGAGAATGAGCCGATGCCGAAACGTTGTGGTTTTCCGGTGGATCAAGCAAGCTTTTGTCCGAAGGGACTTTGGACAGGTACGGAGCTAGCTGTTGTTGGCATGTTTGTGCGTATAGTCGGAGCATTTCACTTAACCGGGTATCGCCCATGCTGGTGAACCACTCGTCCATGCTGGAATTTTGCGTTTCCTTGAGCACTCGATTCGAACCGACTCGGAGGATTCCGTCCCATCCCTTGATGGGATTGTGTCGGCCAAGTTTGCACATTTCGTACGTTGTACTGAGCTCTTTGAAGTAGGTTTTCACTTTGGACACGACATAATCGTTATCCGGTAGGACAACGACGTAGGCTATGTCCCGAGGGTAGGAGTACGGTTCGAGAAGCAGCTTGTCCCAGTATTGGATGGCGTATGGGGACAGGGAGAGCCAATCCTTTTCGTAGCCAACAACCAGAGAGGGAACGGGTTGCGGTTCGCATTGACCAGTACCTCGTCCGGCGAGTCGATGGAATTGACGCCAGGTTAGCGGGCCCTGTATCGTGTAGGGTGCGTCCCATAACCGAGTGGTGCACTTTTTGTGGAAGGCATCCTGAAGCAGAGGTTGCATGGATTTCATTATCCGAACAATGTCCTGATTGCTCTTCGGCCCTCCCGCTCTTAGGTACGGCCATTTATGTACATTCATCACACCTCTCAACAGTCCACCGGATTTGACAAGGGAGCCATCCTCCATCTTATTTTCGTTAATCGCCTGCAATCGACTCTGTTCCAGGGCCAAACTAATCACATCGTTGGCATCGCTATACTCGAGCATGTGTACGGTAGCGTTGGCCAAACTTTTGGCCGTCATTGCACTTTGGAATCGAGCAACGGCTCGGTGGATAGAGTTGCTGGAACTCTGAATTACCGCACAGTGCTGCCGCAGTAGATCCAAGATCCGGAGCGGCAGTGGTGTAATATCACAGTTGATACCGCTGCTGCTGTAATCGCTCTTGCCAAGCAAGAACTGAAGCAGCGAATTTTTCTTATGCACTGCTGGATCTTCCGCCATGCCGGTAATCTCCAGCTCATCTTCGTAAAATAGACCCGCTCGGTGAGCTAACCTACGGTTGACTACCGCACTGAAACCGCACGTACATTTGATCGGATCCTCGTCTAGATAACCATTCTGCAAGCTGTTTGTATTGATGGCTACCACGGCCGAACTGCCTCCACCGGTTCCACCGGCAGGCGAATCCATCATACCAAAGGCACCGTTATTGTTGTGATTGTTCCCATTAAATTGCGAAACGGAGGAGGGCGTTGATTTGGCTGCATCCCGTTCGCTACTGCTTCCACTGGCCGAATCGTTCTTTCCGGTGCCGAGAAAAGTTGTGCCCGGGAGCGCTAAGTATGGTCCAGAATCGGCCCCCCGAATGTTGCCGACCCACTTCTGACCGGCGTTACACACGCACAGCGTACAACTGTTGAAGTTGTGATCGCGGAAGATATTGAGCGTGGTGTCGTAAAGGAGCACGTTCACCAGGAGAGCGCTCGTTTCGATGGCAATCCGCTGGGCAGGAGTACCGTTGCCTCCGGCAACGGAAGGTGTGGCCGGTCCGTCGTCCATTCCGAACTGTTTGTTGTTGTAGGACGAGGTGGTGGAGGTAGCTGGTGATGCCACGGCGACATCGTACGGTGGTGGTGGAAGAATCGGCGTCCGACGGAAGCTCATCGGGTTGAGAGGGCTCGGGCTTCCGATGTTGTTGCCGATGGTCATGGAACCTCCGCTGGCACTGATGGGCGAAGGGTACGGTAATGGACAAGATCCTTGAGGAGTAGGTACTCGCATAGAGTTGCCTCCACCGGGAGTGCAGCCACCTGGGGTGGCAGGAGAGATTGGAGACATTCCTTGCCGTATAGGAACAGTCATTCCCATACCTGGATGGAACATGTTGTTGTTAATGAGCCCGTTGTGTATGGGGGAGGGACTCAACATATTGGCCCCGGAGCCCATCATTCCTCCCGGGAGCGAGTTAACTGATGGTGGCCTCGAGAGAGGCTGTGGTCCCTGCGAAGGTGGGTTTGAGTACGGATGACCTGCGCCGTTCAAGTTGAGTGAATTAGGCGTGCTGAGGGGTTGCGGTACGGTTAGTGGCGTTTCCTGTTTGATTGCAGGGTTGCCGGCTGCACCGGCATTCGGTGGAATGTTTTCCAATTGAGCTTGCTGCTGTTGCTGGAGAGCTTCTTGCTGTTCTTGAAGTTCTCGTAGCTTGAGAATCTTCTCGCGTTCCTGTTTTTCCTTCCGAAGCTGGGAACTGGATTTGTAGACACAGGTTAGCGGAAGCGACACCGGTGGTTGCATCAATTGGCTTGGAAGCTGCTGGAGCGGAGCGTACTTGGAAGATCCCACGTACTTGCAGATGGGCGGCGGAAGGAATACATAGGACCAGTCGTCTATTGGTTCTTCCTGGGGGCTACCGAGAACGGGGATTGCAGCGGCAGCTTCGATCATCGTGTCAATAACGATACCATCGGACATGCAGCCACCTCCACCGGGGCTGGAATTGGGATGGTGCTCTAAACTGGGCGGCGTTGGGAACATTTGAGATAACTCCTTCGGGCTTAGGATACCGGCATTCATGGTGTGGCCCGATCCGGAAAACCTTTTTATGTCTTCCATGCAGCCACCGCCACTTTTGGTCGAAGCAGGACTCGTGTTGGCGTGCATATCCGAGTCGTCATTGTAGTTGTCACTGACAGCGAAAAGCTGATCCAAATCGTTGGGAGCCGGTGTAAGACCTTGCTCCGTGAACAAACTGCCGTCCTCTTTCTCCTTTTTGATTTCGTGGGCCTCCAGCATTGGACCGTCGCCGTCTCGCCTCTCACAGCCGATTTCCGTCTTGATTTGGCTTTCATTTAGCAGAGCTCCCGTGGAGAGGTCCGTGTCTTCCGGTAATGCCAGCGGGTCTTGCTGGTCTTGTCGGGCTGGATTCATAGCGCCTTCGGATACGGAATTTAGCTGCGACTGCAGATACTTTTCCGAGTGCTTTTGATCTGCATACAAATCCATGCTACGCATTTGTTGTGCCAGCTTGGAGTCTTCATTTGGTCGGAATCGCTTGACCGGGTGGTTCATCCATGCATCGATTACCGAATAATCGTACAGCAGATGGGACGTGCTGGGGCTTTCCTCGCCGGCCATGCCTTCGTAGTCCCTGGAAGACAGGGAAGGCCTCTTGAGCGACTGCAGAATCTGCAACACTTGCTCTTTTTTGGTTATTTGGTTATGGTTGATGATCGGATTTAATCTGCTGTATATGCTGGGACCGGTTCCTAGCATCGTGCCGTCGCCGAAAGGCGTCTCCTCGGATTTGATTTTCATACCGATCATTCCACTCGGAAGGTTCCCCGGACTACTGTTGGTCGTTCCTCCGCTGCTACTACTGCTGGTACTGCTCAGGTTGTTTCCCACCAGCTGCTGTGATGGCTGTTGCGTTTGTTGCTGCTGCTGCTGCTGCTGTTGTTGTTGTTGCTGCTGTTGCTGCTGCTGCGGTTGTTGCGGTTGCTGAGAGGAGGGAGCTTCCACGCTCAGGACGCCTCCCGGATGCGACGGAGTATGGTACGGAGAGGCAGTAATGCTTTTGCTGTCGTGTTGATCCGTTGGCGTCGGTGCTGGCGTGTTTTTGTCCAGATGATCAAGACCAGGCGTGGCGGGTTGCACGCTGCGGGGATTGTTCGATGCAGGTGGGTGCGGTGACATGGTTATGAGCTGTTTCGGGGGGAAAGACGATATGTGGTCAATGTTTGGGAAGTGCTGTTTGAAAAATAAGTTCGACATACCTGATCACCGGACGGCACCGACATCGGCTGCGAAACCGACGATGGCTGCATCGGCGACGGAGCCGCGCTGGCCGGAGATTCCTCCGAAGGCAGAGGATGCGACTCCCCAATCGAGAGCGGGTTGCGACAGTAGGACGGGGGACCACCATACGGTGTACTTCCACCTGCTCCGCAGTTTTGGTTTGACCTGAATGGATGGAAAGCGAGAGGACATTATAACGCTTCAATTCGAGATACGATCCGAACAGGGGACACACGAAAATCGCTTAACTGTGAAGAATATCAAACATACACACACTAAAACAATTAAAGCAAGGTAAATATTTTAGTAATAGAGCAATATCACCATGAAATCCCATTTGCCTTGCATCAATCAATTGAACATCAGCAATATTATAATCAGAAAGTATTAAGTAGTGAAAATAAAGAACAAGCGACATGACATGCAATCGAAAGCAGCCCACATCCCGGAGGTAGCACGTAACCTCAAACACATAGTATTTCATAAACAGTATTGAATTAAAGTGAAAGACAAAAGTTGGGGGATGCGAGAGAAAGGTGCAAAGAAATATAGAAATGAGCTGCCACCAGTCCCTCTTCAATTCTCGCGATTTGCACGAATGTTGGCGCACTTACATAAATTACCATTGTTTCGGATGCAACGGATGAATTATGCCATTGCATGCGAAGTGGGTTCAGCCGAGTTCTGCCACATGAAAAGCCTAATGAAATAATAAAATCCTGCCACCGAGCAATCAACGGATAGAGTGGGGAACAACGGGAGCCCCCTCAGGAGTGCTTACGGGATGGAACAGGCCAAACTTATCGGTGATTCATGACGAACGCCAGTTTGTCACGGCAATTGGATAATATCAGAAGTAGAATTTGGCTATCCCAACACCGTTTTCGATTTGTTTAACATAAATGTAGCAAATTACCTTGATGAATAATGAGATGAGGGAGAATTGAAAGTGGTTAGAACCATTATTAGTACCAAATTGTGAAATCGAGTGATTAGAAACTGAAAGCGAGCTTAGATAATATTGAACAATTTCCAATGTAGTGATGACAGTGATGGTCTTTAATATTTACACAAGTAAAACATCCTAGCCATGTCAGCAGTGATTACACTTATTAAACAATACTTGCTAGCAAAAATTCCAATTCACAAAACCAAAATGGGAGCGCGTGTTGGTGATTTGATTCTCTATACCACGTGTTTAATTTTTGTTTTGGTGGGGGTGGGGGGGTTGGTTGTGTAAACTGCAAAAAAACAGAAACGCACCTTTGAGCCGATTCGAGATACTCGGGACTATCGCCGGGTGGAGAAACGGATGATGAGGACGAAGACGAAGACGCCCCGACTGCCGCCGAAGTCGCAGACGACGACGTCGATCGGAAGTGGAGCTGCCGCGACGACGTCGACGACGACGACGGAGGTGGTCTCTTGTGGAACGGTATTCGGTGCGGTCGGGACTGTCTGCCGGAGCTGGTCTTTCCGGACGAAGACGAGAACCCAGCGTGACAGCCGCCACCGGAGGAAGCCGAATCGCGCCCGGGGGTGGCTCCGGACAGCAGGATCGTACTGGTGGCGGCGGTGGACTGCTGCGTTTGGTTTCGTGTACCGGTACCGCTTGCCGTTCCGGAGGTCGTTTTTCTACACCTGAAAGAGCCACACACACACAATAGCTCAGAGTTCAGTTGCTTTCGGGGGATACGGATTCGTTTTTTTTTTTTAATATTAAATATAATTTATATTTTATATTGGATTGGATTTTTATATTATTTTATATATTATAATATTAAAAAATATTTTATTTATTTTAAAAAAGGAAAACTAAATTATTTTTTTTTTGTTTGTATTAAACTGTAGAAACCACAAATTTTTTTTTTTTGCCCCCCCCCCACCCCCCCCCCCGCCGCGCTTTTTGTTTTTTTCACCCGTGGAATAGAGCACAAAAATCATGGCTACTGTGGCACACTGTAAAATATAGCGTTGCTAACTAGTGGCCTAAACACAATGATAACGGAACTTGAACGGCAACTGCAAACGGCAAAGCCCGATCTGAGTAAGCCTGCTTGTCGGAAAGAAAACAGGCTAGATCCAAGCCGATTCTAATTGGACATATCGAAGTAATTTGCAACAACTGTCAAACTTGCCATTTGCCGTTCCGTTTCCGTTATCATTGTGTTTGGGCGGTTAGGCTGGGTACCAATTCGAGAATTAATTTTAATTTTACTTAAACTTGACAGATGGAAAATAATCGATTAATCGATTAAAACCCCTTCGTTATTGATCATCAAATTTTCAATAAGGTGTCTGTCAGAAATAAGTCAGCTCGAGTATCAGACTTAATCGATGGAACGATTGGGAGTCTGCTACTCGTTTAAGTGAAAATCAAAATTAATTCATGGATTGGTACACAGCCTTAGTCGATTATTTTCCATCTGTCAAGTTTAAGTGAAAGTTGAAATTAATTCGCGAATTGGTACACAGCCTAAGCAGCTGCTTGATCATGGCAAAAGATCATCAATCTCTGAAATTATTTATAACTCTTTACATTGACATTTTTCGAGATCTAATGCTTTGTTCATACTACAGCGTTGTAACATGATACAAGGCTATCTTGATGACATTTTCCTTGTTGATACTTTTCAAAACAACCTTGTATTATGTTACAACTCTGTGGTCTGAACAAAGCATAAACATAGTTGTCAAATAAAATGTCTGATAAGAATAATTATAGAAATTTTCACCATAAGGTTTTGGGAAAGACTAAAGGGTGTTCCGATCAAAATTTGGTCAAACAGTAATGTGTGTGAGTCGATCAAAGTTTTTATTAATAAGTCAAATTCTTTTTTTTTTTTTAAATTCAGTTAATACAGAATACAGGAGAAATATTCAGCTAAGCTTCCTTTTTACCGAATGCGAGTTGCCGGGTCTTTCGTTTAACACCTGCCATAACGCCAATTTTGCCTTGAACTGTTTCTCGCTCACAACAGCTTTTTGAGTCTTCTTAAGGTTCCGCTTGACGATGGCCCAATATTGTTCGATTGGGTTGAGCTTTGGCGTGTTGGGAGGGTTCTTGTCTTTGGGCACCACTTGAACGTTGTTGGCAGCATACCACTCGATGGCCTTTTTCCTTAATGGCAAGATGCCAAATCCGGCCAAAATAGATCGGAACAATTGTGTCGCTTCATGAAAGGCAGTAGACGTTTTTGTAGGCACACGCTCGGATAAATTTCCTGGTTGACGGTTCCGGTCGCAATGTAAACGTTGCTCTTCAAGCCACAGGTACAGATGGCCTGCCACACCAGATATTTCTTCGCGAATTTTGACAGTTTAATCTGCTTGAAAATATCTACCACCTTTCCCCGTCCGGTTGCCGTATAAAATTCCTGTCCAGGAAGCTGTTTAAAGTCTGCCTTGACGTAGGTTGCATCGTCCTGTACCACGCAATCAAACTTCTTCAGCATAGTCGTGTACAACTTTCACGATCGTGCTTTGGCCGACGTGTTTTGTTTACCGTCGCGATTTGGAGTCACCACTTTCTTGTAAGTCGACAGTCCAGCTCTATCCATGGTTGAAGGCGCCACTCCCAGCTTCTTTGCGACATCTCGGACGGAGAGGTTGGGGTTCCCGGCTTTCGATTTCCCCCCGATCCAGCTTTCCTGGCTGTCGACAAACGTTCACCGAACACTTTTATTACGTTGGTAACAGTTGATTTAGCCACATTCAACAATTTCGACAACTTGGCATGAAAGTAGTTTGGATTTTCGCCATGCACGTGCAAAATTTTGATGCGTTGCTTCTCTTCCTTCAACGACATTTTGATAACTGAAGTGCTAATCTCAAAATCAAAACAGAGGCATGATGCTACACGCACACATCTTCAATATGAGGGGTGTGCAAAATTGTTTAATGCAAGAGATGCGTCAAGTTTAAGTCGACCAAATTTTGATCGAAACACCCTTTAGTAAACAACGAACGAAAAATTTGCTTTTCCCATACGTTTTTGGAGACACAACTTATGGGCCCTTACCCTTGCACTTCCAGTGCAAGGGTAAGGGCCCATCAGTTTCATTATGGACAGTTTTTATTTTGTTTTATGGCCAACGCTACAATTTGGTATATACTTTAAGAATATTACTCAAACAGGTGTTGTTAATTACAGAAAAGTCGTAGAAACGATGTGTATTTTCCTCACTTGAAAATTGAACGCAGAATTGTCCTTCTAGGACTAATATTTATTCTAGTGAGACAAACATGCGTTCAATTTTCAAGCGGGACGATTCGGCATTTTGGACATTTTTTCGAAACTTATTTGTAACATGAGACAATTTTGCGTTAGCTTTCAAAAATGCCAACTATGATGTCATGAGTCAACGATTAACGGAATTCGATTGGTCTGCTGTGTATCCCTGCACTGAGGTCGATGATTGTGTAGGCAAATTTTCGCAGATTCTTCATCAAGTTCTCAACGGTTATGTGACTCTACAACGTCCTCCATGGTCGCACCGTGAACTTCAAGTCTGTAAAATGGAACGTAATACTGCTCGTCGTACATACCGTTCTCACCGGTCATTTCTAAATAAGTTCTCCTATAAATGTTGTAGCCAGCGGTATAAACGACTAAACAACCAATTTTTGATTTTTTTTCAGTCTGCTAGACTAATCTAATATGAGAAAAACGCGCACGTTGATCAACTTTCAACGCCGTTTGAGTATTAGAGGTTTTAAATCAGCAAAAGCTCTGTCCTCTTTTTTCCCTCTTTATTCGGGATGTTGGCTGCCGAACATTCCGGCAATTAATATCCGTCAAGGCATTAAAAATGTATGCTGTTTGTCTGGTTGATTTATGCTTTTAGTCTACTATTAGGGGAATTATAATATTCGGAATTTGAGCGAACGTCATCTGAGCGTTTTGGTTTAAATAATTAATTCACGAACGTGAACACGTTGAGTTTTTGGCATGTTTAAGTTTATATTTTCTTATTTAATAAATTAATCTAAACTAAATATGCGGAGGAAACGCCACAGATTTTATGCAATTCTTAGCCAGTCAGCTGTCCTGATTGAAGCTTGAAGTGATACCCAAAATGGAGGGGAAAAAATAAGCCGTGTTCATAAAAGAATCTGCTAAATGACTTCCATAGTCATTCCTGGCCTTCCAGTCAAGTTAGTATGTTAACTACCAAGAACATAATGAGACGAGGGAATAAAATTTTAAATCATTCTGAGTCGTCAATCAATAAGGAGAGTATTAACAAGTACACACTTAGAAATTATGAATTTTATACGAGACGTAATTCATGTTTGTAAAAAGTCGGGGAACGTAAGGAAAGATGTCATGTAAAATTATATCTGCTGAAACAGACAAATACGCAATTCGACGAAATATGTGTTTGATTGAATCTATTTTTTCATCTCTTTCAACTCATTCTTATGTGCTAAAGGACGCTCGCATGTGTCGGTCTCAAGGGACAGAAATTTACATGACATTGGTAGTGTGTAGTTATCAACATTTGAAACGTAATCGAGCTTAAACTATTGCATATTATTTTAAAGGGTATTCGTATTACGTTTTGTTAACATGTCAAAAAGCCTGTTTTAGTTCGTCTCTTTTTATTATCAAAGTTTGTTGCAAAATTTTTATGGATTGAACTTGAAATACGAAACCAAATTCTGCATACTTCGTGTACTGAAAAGGATATAACTAACAATCAGATTGCTAAACAGGTCAAAGTGCATCCCGCAAGTAAAAAACGAGTTATTGAAAAATATGGTGAGCAAGTTCCGACCGAGAACTGGAAGAATACATGGTTCCAGCAATCTCGAATCGTATCAAAAAGTCGTCGATTATATTCAGGAGACGATATCAACCTCTACTCGTGATTTGGCCAAGAAATTCAGGGCCAACATCGTGATGAATCCGCTTAAGAAAAAGAAGAAAAAAATAACAAAAAGATTTCAAGACATACAGGCAGCAGAAAGTACCACAGCAATCTCCGGAGCAGAGGTGTCATACTAAAATTAGGGCCCGAAAGCTGTACAACCGCACTTTGGAGAACCCCTCCCAGTGTGTGTTGATGGACGACAAAACGTACGTAGAAGAGAATTCCAGAGCACTGCCGGGACCTCAATTCTACACCATATCGATGTCCCAATTGCAAATACGATTGTTGCGATGAAAAAAAAAATCGGTGAGAACGTGCTCGTTCGGAAAGCAATTTGAACATGTGGCTAGCGATCTTCCATTTTCTGCACAAAAGGAACAATAAAGTCTGAAATTTATTGAAACAAGTGCACGCAGAAGAGGTTGCCTCCGGTAAATCAGATCAGATTCCTGATCTCTTCTGGCCTCTTCTGCCTATTATGCCAGATCAACTGTACAGTTGTTTTCAACCCCCCAAACTGTTCCTAGCTGCGACCGATCGCTACTGGGCAATCGTCAAGCGGAACCTCTGGCAGGTGCAGTGGCCCACAACATATCAAGATAAACCTTCAAGATAAACTGGTCAGTAGCATCCAGGAAGTGCACAAAAACCACTGTGCAGAACTTGATGAACTGTATAAAGGATATTTTAACAGATTCAGCTGTAATTAAATGCATCGCGAATTTATGTATATGTGTGTATAACTACTTTTCGATACACTCCTTAGATTCCTGATCAGTCAGAATTGATGTTGCCTCAAAGATGAAAAGGAGGTATAAAAGGAGTATACCAGAAACGCTTCAACCGCTTGGACGGCACCGGTAAGGGTGGTTGCTTCTCACCCCAGTCGGTCTGGTATCAATTCTAGTCGGCGCCGTTGGGATTTTCTCAGACGAAAAATCTCAGATCACCTCTTCCTTCGGAAGGTAAGAAAAACTGCTGGTCCAGGCCCACGTGTTGATGGGTTCTATAGGTTAGAGCAGTTTCTACCAAAGCGACTGCCGAATAGCTTTTTCCATTTTCAACTATTCCACCATGATGCTCGTAGTGACACCAACTTGAGGGTAGGAAAAGACCGAAAAAGTGTCTACTAATTCGAATCCACTAATTCTCATTCTTATCCAAACAGTAGAGAAGCAGAATTTATGAAAATGTCTGACAAACTATATCCAGTCGTTTGCAACCAGACAGGCAATGACTAGAGGAATTTACCTAGTCTACTAGCTTATGAGTGCGTCGAGCACACATCTGCCGTTTCTGCTGATTTATATTTATTTGCCCCGAGATCCTCTATCTATTACAATCGACAGAATTATCTAGAACCTTTTGAAAGTTTTGTCTTATAAATACCTGGTTCGATTCTAAATGCACCTGGGGAAAGCACATTAAGTATCTGCATCAGAAATGCCAGCAGCGAATAAACTTCATGCGTACCATCACCGGAACATGGTGGGGAACCCACCCGGAAGATCTGATAAAGCTGTATCGTACAACGATTCTGTCGGCTCTCGAGTACGGTAGCTTCTATTTTCAATCCGCCGCGAAAACGCATATTCTGAAGTTGCACCAAATCGACCATTAAGTTCAACTAATTTCAAATTCAATTAAAATAAGCAAAGTTTAAACTTTGTAAAATTTTGTCTGAATGGCTTACCAGTTATTTTCATGTAAGCTAGGATTAAGTTTCTATTTTTTGTTTTTTTTTTCTTCATCTGCTGTAGTATTAAAGTTACTTTCAGCCTTCTGGCTGAACCCTACCCTACTTATCAAACTCCTTCCTTCAGTCTACTATTCCGTCTGATTTTTTTTTAAATTTACTTGAAATACTAACCAGTTCGTCAAACATTCACCACCTCATTTTATCTCGAAGTCTATCATATAAGTCCTACAGAATTTTTGGAGATCTTTTTGACAAAACAGCAAATATCTTCAGAATAAAAAATGACATATGACGAGCAAATGCTAATAACAAATAGCAAGTTAAATTTATTCAAAATGAATATAAGAACATCTCAATTTGCTGGTAATTTGATTAAAATAAGTGTTAAAATAACCATAATAAAGACCGAAATGATTTTGTACGCGAACGGAATAATAACAAATATTGTTATTATTATAGTATAGGGTCCTCCCTTAGCTCCGTCAGTAAAGGCGCGGCTACAAAGCAACACCATGCTGGAGGTGGCTGGGTTCGATTCCCGGTCTGTTCTAGGAATTTTTCGTTAAGGAAAATTTCTCGACTCCCTGGGCAATAGGGTATGATTGTACTTGCCACACAATCATACTAATGCAAAAATGGTACCTGACATCAAAAGCTCTTAATTAACAACTGTGGAAGTGCATTTAGAACACTAAGTTAAGAGCAAGCAATAAGCTAATTGCGAAAGCAATAAGCTTGAAACGATAAGAAAGAAGAATAGTTATTATTACATCAACCGTAGACCAAAATAATGTTTGAATGCTTGAATTCAAAAATATATTCAACAAAAAATTCGAATTCCATTTTCAAAACAGAAACAAATATGGAACAAATGTCAAATTATTATAGAACAGAATTGTTTTTTATTTGACTGATTTATTATCTAAATAACGAATTATCATAAATATGACAAATTTTGATACGTTATCAAATTCTGTTTCCGGCATAATGTACTGCGTTCTGGGGAAATAACATAATAACATCAGGATAAATTAGGGTACCAAAATTTCCAATTGATTCGTTCTTGTTTTGTTCTTTCCTCGGAAATAAATCAGTATTGCAACAAGTTCAGGAATATTCAATACATGTTATGATCTGCAATCATAACAACAACTCAAAACTCAACTCAAAAGGGATAAATTTAAAAACAAAAACCTACTACAGTAACAAGTTTCAATCGACGTAATTTCAGGCACTATAAAAAGCTTGAAGTTGTTTGAAAACGCTTCCAACATTTAGAAACTGTC
The DNA here is from genome assembly GCA_024533555.2 of Aedes koreicus. Classification (NCBI taxonomy): domain Eukaryota; kingdom Metazoa; phylum Arthropoda; class Insecta; order Diptera; family Culicidae; genus Aedes; species Aedes koreicus. The sequence continues at coordinate 300,362 of JAHHFK020002478.1, read as the reverse complement.
CGCAGAACAAATTTTTCAAAGCTGTAACATAACATTCAGTGAAATAGGGTAGAAAAACGAATAGGATAACAAGTAAAGGAGGTAGATCAAAGCAGCGAAATATTTGAAAAAAAAAACGCAATAATAGGAAACAGGCGTCAGCATGCTAGAAGTTTGATCCTTCGCTAACAACAATCGATACTATCGGAAAAATAAGGTGGAACAGACAAAAAAAAAACTAGCTCGGTTAGATTAGCACAATATACGACACACAAACAAAAAAAAGGTAGTTACGGCAAACACTAAACTATCAGCTTGATAAAAAAAAATCGGAATTAGCTGGAAAAAGGGCGAAAAAAAAAACAGCGCTGCTGCTTTGACAAATCTAAAGAATAGCGGCCAAAAACCAATGTTACTCACTTGATACACGAGCACGGGACCTTGACCAGGGGATCGGTAATCTCCCACACGGAGTTGGCATTCGCATCCACCTGGGCTGCCATCGCTGAGTTGTTCTCATTGTTGCTACTGCCCGACGACGACGAAGAGGTCGGCGTGGAGGATGCATTCGAGGAGGGTTCGGTTTTGATGGCCACTACGCCACCACTTTCGCCGACCGCCGAATCGGGCGATTGCTGCGGCGGAGGAACCGTCGGCGTGGCATGCATAATACAATCCTGCCAGACGCGTTCCGGTATGAGAACAGCCGGCGAGTTGTTGATCACCGCTGAGGACATGCTGTTCTGATTCCCGAGATCGTTCGAGGGGGACTCTGGCACCGTTAGCGGTGGGTTCATGAGCGGTTTACTGCTGCTGCTATCTTCCGCTCCTGGCTGCTGTTTGCTGCTGCTAAGATCACTGGTAACACCCAGCGCACTGGTCACTGCTGCCGTGAGGGAATTGGTTGGTAGTGGGGCGGCGGATTTCGCCACCGTGGGTTGCGACGAACTCGGAGACCCGTTGCTGGACGGTGGTGGTGACCAATCGTCAATATCGGTCACTAGCACATACTTGGACGGGTAGCGCATCTTGACTCCGCCTGCAGGGGAAGGAATGATGTTAGCAAGTTGGCGACAAATCAGCAACAAATTCCAACTTACCAGTCATAATCTCGACGATTGGCGGCACCGTGTCGGCACTTTCCGATAGGTTAATGTTTTTGTTCGAGATCGGGTAGAAAGCGCTCCAGTCATCGAGCACCTTCTGTGTCTGAGGATCGCTGGCCTTGTAGCTTTGGCCAGTGAGGTTTGCGGCCAGACCGAACGGGGCCAGTATGACGGACCGGGGTTTCACGTCGCTGCCAGAGTTGTTATTGTTGCTGTTATTGTTGTTACTGTTGTTGCTGCTGCTGCTGTTGTTGCCTTGCTGAGCTTGGGCTTCTTCGAGATGCTTGATCATCAACGGTCGCACCGGGGGGTGTTCCCGGATATCCATCGAGGCGCAAACCGTACTGTCGCCGTGCACAAAGAATGCAAAAGAAAACGACAGATGCAGAGAGCTACACGGGAAGAAAAATGTCGGACATTAGTGGAAACTGTCAGCGTTTTGTTTGAGCAGCGAATGACAATAATCGCAACTGTCGGTGGGGGAACGAAGACTTCTCTACCGGCTTATCGAAAATGTCCCAGAATTCCACCTTTTTACTCTAGGAAGACGAGCTGGTTTCCCACGGGTGTCGCCTGCGCTATTAATCTCAGCTCCAAGCAACACCCAAATTTTGCTAACAGTGGGAATGGCGCTTCCGTATTCATGCAAATATGATTCATTCTGACTAAGGCGATGATCATCATTAGCGTACGTCCGAGACACACAAACTTACCTCTTGCCAAATACTCGCTCGCTGTTGGAACTGGGTTGCACGAACCACCTGCCCAAGCGGACGACATCCCGCGAGAGTAGACATCTGTTGCGTTGTTGTTTTACCGCATGATGAATGAACGTGTGTAGAATTGGGCACAGCCGGCATCGTTGTTACCGTAGTTGTTGTCGTCGTCGTCGTCGTCATGGCCGTCACCGCGTGCCGGAAGATGAAATTGAGAAAGCAAAGAGAAGACGAAATGTTATTTATTTGAACGATTCGAGCGGGTAACGAGACTGGATGTGTGTGATTTAATAAGTATATTGGTAAAGCTGTAGGTTGATTACCCAAATTTTCAAGTAGTCAACATTTAAGTGGATAGTAATCTTGCTTTTGAAGAGTAATCGCTGTTTGCGCTAACAGCGGACTGCATTGAATTGGGGCAAATTTGTAAAATTTCAAGATTTCAATTGTCAAGACTGAACTAACCTACTACCATCTGAGCCAACGATCTGGTACTTACTCATTAGAGATAGGAATGACAACAATTTTTCCAGTAATGATCGGACTCGATTTTAAATTTGAAGATTTTAGAACCAACATCTCGGATTAACTTGGGGTTACATTTACAACTTTTATTTAATTCCCAAACTCAACTAGCCCAGGCTGCTCAAAGTTGCCATAATGAAGTCAAATAAAGATCCATAAGAATCTGTTACATCAACAAGTTTTTATCCCGTGGTTCCTTAAATTTCTCAAAAATAATTTGAACTTGTATGAGGGTCCCAAAGTGGTCCCAAACTCATTAAATAACGTTTCCTGGATATAACCTGGAGTTATATTTAGTTTCAATGAGATTGTTTGGTGCATTCCGAAGCTTGATTGATTTTTTCTGGAATACTTTTTACTCTCAGAAGTACTCAGTCTATCTATTTGGCCAATTTGTGAGCATGAGCATAATTGACCGCCCGAGGTGGCACGACGAATATGGCCAATATTATGGATCATAATTAATTATGATCCCCACCAGCGGACAACCACATCTCACCGGGAAGCAACTGTGTTTTTTTTTTTTGCTCACTCGATAACAAAATATTGCGAAACTAAGCATCGGCACAACCATTCAAAGCCGATGCTCGAAGCAAAACTCCTATCTATTTGCCAATTTTTTCTTGAATTATATTGTTATTGTTATATTGTTATCTATTGATTGATATTGTTTAAATAATGTTATCTCAATGTATAGTCCTTAACCCTGAATTGTTTCACAAATTGCTTCAAAACATCCTCCAGTAATGATCTTTCAAGGTACTGCTAAGGTATCCGCTACTTCTTGGGGATATTCAAGAAAAAAAAACACTGTTACTTCCTTCACTTCTTAAAAAAAAACATTGTAAAAACGATTGTAATTGTAAAACTAGGAACATTTAAATTAACACTTCACGTGATCACTTTTTACAAAATAAAAAAATAATAAATTGAAATACATTTTTAAATTCCAATTAAACACTACTAGAAAAAGCTTATCCTTTGACAGATAGGCCTATTTCGTCTGCGACTTAAAGATTTCTTCAGTTTCGGGATCTTTGTGAAAATTTTCATTTTGACGAACTAACAAGTTCAACACATTTTGGAGTCTTTGGTGAGATCTATCTGATTATAAATATGTATACTACAAAAAAAAACTATTTTCAAATAATACTAAACTGCCGTTAACTGTCATAGCTGTCCCATTTGTATAGGGAAACCCATAGAACATGGGACAGTTATGCGTAGAACGGCAGTAAATCTGGTAAAAGTCCATGAGAAAAGTGCATCAAAGAACTCTTACACAACTATTCAAAAGGAAAAAAAAAAAACTTGAAAGACTCTTTTCACTTTCGTCGCCTTATTGTTAACTTATTGTAGCTACTTTACGACTTTGAACTTTACAAAATTTGCTACCTACAGTTCCAGCCAATTATAAAAAAAAAAGATCGAGGAAAATATAGAAAAGAATAAACAAAAATAGCCTCTTAAGATGCCGCCACACGGCGCTTGAAATCTATGCCATAGTTCACTATGATATAGCCATTATAGATATCTATTTCATAGTTCTGTGAGATTCGAGAAACGGGTTTGCAAAAATATGAGCTATGAAGTAATAGAAGCTAACTAGTAGAAATCTTTGCCGCAGCGCTATCACTTAACTTTTTTCGGTGTACACACGATTGATTGTCTTTGTGGTCGCAAATATTCAGTTGTGAGCTAAAATAAATATGTGAAGTAATCATGGTCACATTCGATAGCTATGGACCGAGAACGAAAAATTACTGCAGTTGCTGCGTACATTATATTAGAAAGGCGGATCAAACGAAAAACTCGCTAAGTCTGGATGAAATCGTGGATTCCTCGTCTTGAAGGCTAGGGAATTTAAGCTAATCGGCTGAAGGAACTGGATTATGAAGATCCGGATCACTAGTTCAGGGAAATTCTTCAGAGAAGCTCAGAGGAGTTCTTCAGAGAAGTTAATTGAAGTTCTTGAGAGAAATTCGGGGAGGTTCATTGGAGAAGTTCAGGGAAGTTCTTCAGAGAAATATAGAGACGTTCTTTAGAAAAGTTCGGAGAATTTCTTCAGAGGAGTTTAGGGAAGTTGTTCAGAGAACTACAGATAATTTGTCAGAGAAGTTTGGGAAATTTCTTCAGAGAATTTCTGGAAAGTAATTTCAGGGAGGTTATTCAGAGGAACTACAGGGAAGTGCTTCAGAGAAACTTCAGGGAAGTTCTTCAGAAGAATTTCAGAGAAATTCCTGTGAGAAATTCAGAGAAGTTCTTCATAGAACTTCAGGGAAGTTCTTCAGAGAAATTCAGATAATTTTTAAGAAAATTTCAGGGTAATTCTTCTGAGAATTTTAGGAAAGTAGTTTCAGAGAAGTTCTTCAGGTTAGTTTTTCAGAGAAACTACAGGGAAGTTCTTCACAGAAATTCAGGGAAGTTCTTCACAGAAATTCAGGGTAGTTTTTTCTAGAAGTTCAGGGAAGTTCTTCGGAGAATTTCAGGGATGTTTTTTTTAGAGAATTTCGAGGAAGTTCTTCAGAAAACTTCGGTGAAGTTCTGCAGAGAACTTTGGGGAAGTTTTGCAGAGAACTTTGGGAAAGTTCTTCAGAGAACTTCAGAGAAGTTCTTCAGAGAACATCAGATAATTCTTCAGAGAACATCAGATAATTCTTCAGAGAAGTTCGGAAAAAAATATTCAGGGAATTTCAGGAAAGTATTTTCAGGGAAGTTCTTCACAGAAATTCAGGGAAGTTCTTCACTGAAAGTTCTTTAGAGAAGTTCAAGGAAGTTCTTCTGAGAAGGTAAGGGAAGTTCTTCTGAGAAACTCAGGGAAGTTCTTCTGAGAAGGTCAGGGAAGTTCTTCTGAGAAGCTCAGGGAAGTTTTTAAGAAAAGTTCAGGGAAATCGGTTATATTCATTGCTTTGAGGTTTCAAATTATTCGTACCGGTGCTTAGAGCAGCAAAAATAAAATAAAATATAAATAACAGCTTTATTTAAAATACGTATATTATTGACAAGAAGATTGGCTGTCAACTTCACGTGATTTTGAAGAAAAATTGCAATTTTCCAATTGTGTAGGAGCGTTAGACGGAAAGCACGTTAAGGGCGAACCGATATTCCCAAATATAACATGTATTAAAATGTTTCTTGTTTTTTTATAACTAAACGTGATGGAATTGAGTAAACGAGTGGAAACTCATCGGGAATGATCTCTCATATGCATCCGTCGAACCATTCTGAAAGGCCGTTGTGAGAATATCACCATGAAAATCTCACATGCGCATAGCATGTTACCAATTACTAATGCTTCTCTCCTTTCTCCTGTCCTCTTCCCTATCCCATGACCGCGAGCAATACCATATGACACATCGTGAGTAGCGTATATCCGGCTACTGAAGTCAGCTCTTCAAAAGCAGAAACACCGAGACGACAACCTGGACCCTACATCAGAAGGAAATTGAAGCAATAAGTAAAGAATGGTATATAACCCTAACCAATTTTACTTTCAATCAAATTTTCTAACACAAGCTTTAAGGTAAGATGATTTCAAAATCAAGGTAAGAAAATCATTAATTTCTCTGAATGTTTCATATATTTATAAAACAACATGTGTTGGGATGAAGAGAGGGACCATCAGGGCACCCGATTAAAGCGATTTGGATAGGAAGAGTGGGACTGCCAACTTCCTGTTGTTAACATTTCGTGATTAAAGGGCGGGCTCTTTTCCCCACCTAGTGGGACTTTTTACTAAGCGAGGGCTCGGTTTCGGTGTGGTTCCTACGAACTTGTTTCTGAAAGGAGATTCTCTCTAGAACTCTGTAGCTTTGGGTTGCGCGTAAGTGTATAGGATTACGAGCCCACAATACGTTTTTGGCCCTTCATACAGGAACATGATGAAACATTTACCACAGTACAACCTTGATCAAATCATTTAATTAAAACAATCCAGTGCTACGTGTTTAACGACTGATGGCATCACTGATGCAAAATGTGTATGGCATCATTTAACGCCATCTTTAAAACAATAGCTGTTAAAATTTCTGAAGGATTTAATGAGTAGTTTTGTTTTGATAGCTGTTGAAAGTTGTTAAGTTTGCTTTTGTTTGCAACCATGGAGAAAGAGCAATATCGATCAGTGATTCGCTTTCTTTTTTTTTTTTTTTTTTGGGAAGACGTGTGAGGAAATCAAAGTGAAGTTGAATGCCGTTTATAAGGACCATGCACCTTCGATGACTACCATCAGATTTTGGTTTAATGAATTCAAGCGTGGCCGAACATCCGTTTTTAAAGAAGAGCGTCCAGGCCGTCCGATTGAGGTGACTACGGAGGATATGGTTAACAAAATTCATGATATCGTGTTAGCAGATCGCCGGGTGAAGATCAGAGAGATTGCTGACAATGCAGACATCTCAATTGAACGCATACAACACCCACCAAAACACCACGAAATAATGAAACGACGCACTCTTGAAGATGAAGACATGACACTACATCAGAAGCTGCCCCAAGTCTTTAGATTGATTCTCCAAACATTAGAAAGGTCAGTACCTTAGAAGCTACCCAGAAAGTAATGACACAACACGAAAACGAACGAGGAGTTCAGCGATTTTCGAAAAGTTTTAGAGGTTCCTTGGTCTATAATAAGCATCAAAAAACTTTAGACGAGCTCAAAAACGTAGTTATTCATTTATATTAAGAGTGGTGGGTTCGGAAATCGGTTCAACAACCTTTGGATAATTTCAGATAATTCTAAAGCCTTCGTTTGTCTACCTTTGGCGTCGAAAGACTCTGAAGATTATCACAAATCTTCAGGTAAGCTAAACCACTTTCGAATAATTTAAAACAGCGATTCTATGAATATCAGTTAAATTGAGAAAACGTTGAAGAGCCAATCATAAGAAGTTTAATTACTTCTGCAGTAAACATAGCTCGTAATTGAATACTTACGATAAGAGTTAAACAGATCCGGCGAATATCAACTATCTGTAAACTTTAGATAATTCTGTTGATCTGCTATCTGCATTTTTCAGATGATCAAAAAGCTTGATAAGGACTCGGTGAATTTTTAACTCTTCGCAATCATCCGAAAGAAGCCATTCAATGGGCATTGGAGATGTTCCAGAAAGTTGCAAAGGGTTGAAAAAATACTTCAATTCTAAAGGATGCTAACATTCTGAGCTGTTCTGAGAACCTTGAACATAATCAGAAAGCTACAGATCGCCGTCAAACAATAGCCACTAGAGAGGGCTTCCAATGACTTTGATGATAAACACAACTCGTAAGTATTGAGATATAACGAGAATTCTACAGACTCAGCGAACATCAAATATCTGCGAACATGATAGGGATGTAATGATCTGAAGAGTGACTCAGAAAAAAAAAAAACTTGATAAGGATTCGACGAATCTTGAAACATTTCACAATCTTTTGAGAGGAATCCAAGGGACATTGCAGGCATTCTAGAAAGCTTCAGAAGGTTGAAACTATTCGTTCGCGAAGCTGGATGGGCGATTCAAAATCGTCGGCATCCGAGAGAAAATCGTCGACGTAAAAATCGGCTATGATCGCGAGTAGTTACAGCAACTGTAAATTTTACCTAATATCCTAGGCTATCTGCCGAAGAGCCCTAGTACCCAGGAATGGGGCAGAGGCAGTACCGTAGGTGACTGTCTACAGTTCGTAGCTAGAAATTCGATCGCTGGGGTCCTTCCTGAAAAGGCGGCGATGGAAATTTCGGTCGCTGTAGTGTTTGAACATACATGTTTTCCACGTCGGCAGCCATAACGACGAAGTGAATGCGGAACCGAAGCATAATTGACTGCAGATCCTTTTGAAACGACCGGACCAACCAAAAGCGTGTCGTTCAATGGATATCCCGACGACGTCTTGCACGACGCGTCGTACACGAACCTGACCTTTATCGTCGTGCTGGATTCTCCATGTCTCCTAGCTCTTGGTACTCGTCCATAAAGCGGTGGTACGCACCCTTGGTAGCAGGATCACGTTCAAGCCGCCACTCGATGCCTCGCAGTCGACGATGACCGATGTCTCGGGAACTACCTAGGAAAATTTCAGGGTTGTCGGTTCGAGGCAGGCTCATGGTGGATCTCCCAGATGAATCACGAAAGGTGATTGCTGCGTAATATTGCAGCGATATTCATCGATTTCAAGATGTTCAACGTTCGTTAAGAGATTGCAGATTCGAGGAATGCATTTTGACTGATGCGGTTCCAGCGACCGCCTATGCAAATGATGTTTCTGTCAACCATGGAAGATCATTACCCAATGAAATGTCTAAATATTGATTGGTATTGTTGGTTGTGCTCTGCAGATGTATTCTTGAGGACTAGGAACTGAAGGTTCGTGGAAAATTCATGCGTCTGCGATTGAACTGTTGCAGTAACAGCGCTTTTGACATCCTGTGTGTAAATACCGATTCCTGCAATAGATATATCCACGTTTGACCGAAGGTTGAATAACCGCGTCGCAAGCGGCTTTGAAGTGAAATCGGACATTGACGCCGAGTCCAATAAGGCCCTTGCCTAATGCTTGCGACCGTGATCATCGACGACGTTTCCAGGAAGTGATGTCGTTCGTGGCACGTTCGACATGTAAACTTCGAAGCGCAATTCTTAGACTGGTGTCCGCTACCCTGGCAATTACAGCACAACCGATTCTGCGTCACGAATTCTTGGCGATGGCGTACATCGTTCCCGAGAAATACTGCTTCGATAGATCAATTGCTGCAGGTTTGTGTGCTATGCTAAGTTCGTGAAATATTGTAATACACCCTTTTTTACCCAAATTTGTTTGTATTTTTGAATTGGTAGGCGTTGAATGCCCAAGTAACATTGCCAAAACCATCCAGCTTTATTAAGTTTTATGAAAGCTACAAGAAATAAATTTGGTTTTATTATGGAACCGGGAGGTGCCAATAGGTTTCATATTTTAGTCAGGGTTATGAGGAACTACACGGCTTGTTTACAACGATCTTAAAACCTTGTTTTCTGAAATTCCTTTTACTCCTATCAAAGGTTATTTCGACTTTATGAACTCGTAAAATGCTGTTTTGAAATGCCGTTTTAGGACTCATTCATCATTTGAATGAGTGAGTCACCTGAGAAAGCATTTTAAAACCATTTTGCCTCCAGTAAATGCATTAAACGACAAATTGACATTGAGGGAAGTCACCATAAACAACTACTTAAGTAGGTGTTTCTAAATAACTAAACTCGTGATCCATACAAAAATATGCAGGGTTAAGCACTACTTCGGCACAAAATGATTCTTCGGTGGGGGGGGGGCGGTTGTTGGCCAAATTGTCTGAAACTCGGTTAAAAGATTCTTCGAATAAAAGTACATCTTTTGGCCGAGTTTCAGACAATTTGGCCGCTAAACCAACCCCAGACTCCACCCCAAACCACAACCCCGACAAAGAGAATCATTTTGTGCCGAAGTAGTGCTTAACCCTAAGGATAATACAAAAATCGTGATGGAAGGACAAGAGGGGACGTCGCGCAAAATTATGGAAAAATCAAACCCTACTCCCCCCTATCGTCACGTTTTATCGATACCTTATACCTTGCTTGTCACAGATTCTTAAAGCCCCTTCCCTCCTTGAAGCGCGACGTGCTCAATGGATGCCTCCTAATGAATCACTTATGTTAGCTTCCACCTGTTTTTAAAACGGCCGAAAAAAAAATTCAGCGAACATCTGGCTAATTTTAGATATTTCAATCTTCAATTCTCTTATGGGAAGTTTTGTTGCTTTTTTTTATTAATTATTCTTTGAAGTATGCTGAAATTCCACCAAATCTAACACCTACAAAATCCACACATAAAAGAGACTAGGAATGTAGTTCGAATATTCCCGCCATGATTACCCTTCAACTTACCGTTCGATGACGTTATGCAGGGCCTTGAACAGTAACGAGCGACATTCGTACGACAAGCCGCCTTCCCAGGATCCTTTTTCGCCTTCTGTAAATAGATAGAGAGAGAGAAAATTCGAAATGTTACAATGTTGAATTCACACAGGCCCTATAATTATTCAGTTCCCGAACGTTCCCCCCGTCGGTAATAGCAACCGGTTATAATTTAATTACAAACGTAAACATTCATATCAATTTGAATCTTTCGAAGGTAAACGGGATGTCGGAACCAACACGTGTCCACAAATACGAGCGGAACGGGACGCAGAAAGTGGTTGAACTTTTCGGCTGTGGTCCACTCGCAAACACACTGAAGCTGATCAATTTGTAGTGGCAGTAAAATACGCAGGCACGTGTTGCTCCAGTGGTCCGATAATGATTTACAGATGTGTTGATGCAGGGAAGGGGAGGGGCGGGGCGTTGGAACGTGCAAATAGCAGCAAATGAACCGATGTCTATTTTGCGGCTAATTATTCGATAATTAGAGGAAAATGCGACCGATAATTGCAAGGTTGACATTCTGCGGGAATGTGAATTCTTAAATACGGCGTTCACAAAACGAGTTTTCTAGATAAGTTACGATGATTTTTTCCCTGCTTATAATTCCTTGGTTCTTTTGACTTTTTGCTTCAACATTTTTAGTTTTGTTTTTTTTCGCTTTTCTTTCGTTGAACAAGAGCAAATTGAAGTGTTTATGTACATACTGACCTACATTACTTCGCTTTTCGGCGACTACTTTCTCACGAAATATAAATATAGCTGTAAGCTGTTAAGTAAATAAGTTGTTGTGTGTTCCGAAGGTAAGAAAAACAACTCGTTGCTTTCAAATGACCACCAATGATGGGGTCATAGGTTCTAATGGCATCACCGGTCAATCAAGAAATCTGATATGATTCAATGTGTACGTTCACTCGTCCCTAGCCACCCACTCAAGCGATTCGTTGACTAGTGGTCTCGTGACACATTTATTTAATTCAACCATCAATCTTCTCCCCATAAATTATCGCACGAACTCTTTGTCGCAATAAATGTTAGTAAACAAAGCGAATTCCTGCATGACGGAGCTTCGTGCGATCACTTTCTTCCCGAGAGCACCTGTGTCCGTCATAGCGAGCTGCTATACAAGAAAATGCAAGGTCAGCAAACAACAGACAACAGAAAAAGTTGCTGGTGACGGTGCAGTTTTTTTCGGTGATGCACTTTTGGCACGCGTTGGCTGTCGGTGTACGAAAGTGCAAGTTGTAAATTGCAGGTGTAGCGCTGTTCGTTGGGCGGGTGAAGGCAGATCGAATTTGCTTTTTACACTCCCGTTTAAATGCGGCGCCAGTTTATGCATTAAAGTCGGTGGGTTAGGGGCTGGGATAATCGTTACGAATTAACTGCAATTTAGAGACTGTTGTATGGTATGATTAATAAATTTGTATTTCATTTGGATTGGCACTAGATCTAATTTGTTCAGTTCACTGGCCGTGCATAGGCCGAATGAAGGAGCTAGGCTAGCATTACATACCGTAACGCTAGCTAAAAACAACATTTTTAGGGGTCTTTTTGAGGTTAGCCGACCGCATCACCAATGCTGTAATTTCATCGTCGTAAGGTCATAGATTTGAGCCAGCAAAAACCTGAAGTGCAATGGCAAAACGACCATTTGAGGACTGCATCTTCTTCAATTTCAATACGGACTTGGTTCGATCTTCGGAAATTCCCAGGTACTAACTCAAAAGCACCTACACTAATGTCAAACTAATCACTGTCGGAAAACAAATTGGCCCCTTTTGGGCGTTGCTTTTGTCCACATCCGTTTGTATTTTAAACAACCAAATGAAATCCAAACAAACAACGCAAAGTTTGATTACCACTGCGAGCGGCGATGTCTTCGGCTCTAATCGTTTTATAAGTGATTCTCTAATTATTGGTTCGACGTTACTCCGGTTCACTCGCGGCAAAGCACCGCCGACGACACTCAGTTGCACTCCAAGCCAGTATCCCCCGCATCGGTCATCTCTCAATAGAGTGGAGAGTGCCATTCGGGGCATGCGCGCTCTCGAGATGTACAATAATTAGTAATTATTTGGCTCTGTACATTTTCAACCGTGCTCAGTGTGTTCCATTTTTCCTTCAAACATCCGAATGTACCTTAAGGGGTTGAAAACATCTATAAAAAAAAAACGGACGTGGGTGTTGGTGAATACAACAATCTTTCACCTACACAACGTCCAGTGCGTTTCAATCAACACACACCATCACTCAAATTGTTGTTGACAAATTCCGAAAGGATTTTGACATTTCCTTTTGTTGGTGGTCGTGAGTGAGCTGGTGATTCTCTCCCGACTCGCTCATTCTCTTCGCGATTGCAAATTATCGCTTGTGTTAGTGTGTGCGTGCGCGGTCGACCAGAAAAACAGGCCTGATTGGTTGTATGTAAAACTTTTATTAACATTTAATTGGACGTAATGAAATTGTAATATTTTTTGGCACACACAACGATTCGTTGGTGGAGGAAGTTACCGTACACTTTTTTTTTATTCGCTTCAACTGCCATGGGAGATGACATTGAAGGCCATAGCGAGCATCATTCAACGTTGTTTGTATGTGTGCTCTCATTACACGATGAGCAAAGCTCGACAGAGGTACACGCTGATGATGGAGAACACACGCCAAGGAAAAGTTGCCCCCCACAAGTGGAGCAATGTACCTTTGCTATGTATACATACTTTGTTGTGGGCTTTCCTCGAGTGTTGGGAGCGTGTGGGAGTGCGTGCTATGCTGGTAGCTTTCCTAGTAGGCTTCTCACGGAGGGTGTTTGTTGCGATAGAAACAATGACGATGATGACGATTCTTTTTTTCGAACTCTGTGTTTACATTTTGCTGGTGCTCCCCAGTTTGGGAAACCACGCCCACTGTCAGCATCAGTAACACAATAGCTGGAGTGGGCGGCGGGTGGGTGGAATAAGGTGGCTAGCTAAAGTGCTCCCGTTGAGCATGCCAACTCGAATTGAATGCTTGTGGTGGCGCAAGTGATGGGTGGCGAACGGTGTTGTGTATGTATGTGAATAAATAGAGCTTATTAATCGACCAAGATGATGTTCTCATTAACGAGTGCGCTTCGAGTGGAACATGCAGTCGGCAAATTTGAATTTGTATTGCTTTTAAAAGGACTGTGGTGGTTTTGATTTTTTAAATTTATATTCCATATTAGGTGATCATTTCCACTTTGACAAAATTACAGTTTTCATTTTCACATAACGTAAGGATTATTTTGGAAACCTTGAGCTTATCTTATTTAGAATTTTTAGAAAGTCTTGTTGGTAATTGCAATTAAGGGAGATTTCTACCGGAGTTTGGCTTGGCATAGCAAGCAAATCATAAATGGTCTGTATAGCTTGCTCTACATTTTGAAATTGTTTCCCAAATATTGATGGTATTCTGAGACATATTTATTAGTATTCTCTGAATTTATTCTTGACACGATATGCATACTGAAGGGTGCTGAAAGTTCTTAGAAAATCCTAAGTGGATTCAAAATTTCTTCAAGCTTAAATTTTGTTACGAATCATGCTGTAGGTTTGAGTGTAATTGTTCAGGTTTATAAGAGAACTTTATTCGAGATGAACAAATCCTCCTCAGGATTCTGAACGTTTAATGCGTTTTTTTTTTTTTGGCTTTCGAATCCTGGTTAGAATTCAAAGCGGTTCTTATTAGAGGGAATGATTCTGCTAGAGTTTATAAAAATCATACAGATATACCTCAGCGAATCACTATTAGGATTCAGTACGTGGATTCTGGCCGTTTTTGCTCGTTCTGCCTTATAAGTCAGTTCGAATTTTTCTGGGTATTCTGACCGAGGGTCTGAAGATAATTTCGGAGCAATTTGCGATTAGGGCGAACATGCAGAATGTAAACAAACGGGAAATGATGATTGTAATATTGCAAGTAGAATTTCAAATCGTAATTTACAAATTAACGCATGATTTCAAATACAATCTAGCATACAGACAGAGAACAAAGCTAGCTTCTGAATCATATACAATGCTGATGGAAATTCGTTCGTTTTTCATTGAAATTAGCACATTTTTATTAGTCGCCTGTCAATGCTAGTATGTTTGATTACGCCATTTTCAATGTTGGCCCCACAAGTACTGGAAATAAAAGTATCGCCCTATACTATTCGCCTATTTTTGACATTTTCATAGGTTTCGCCTTCCACTTTTCGCCGTTGTTTTGATTATTTTGTCAGTATTGCCTTTTACTTTTCGCCGTTGTTTTGATTTTTTTTTCAGTATCACCTTTTACTTTACGCCAAGTTTATGTTTTGATTTAAATTAAAATGTTTTAAATTACGCCTTTCACTTTGTCAACAATCAATATGGCGTAAGAAAAAAATTTTTTTTTTTAATAAAAAAACACCCCCCCTTTAAAAAAAAAATAAAAAAAAAAAAAAAAAAAAAAGAAACAAAACCAACCACAAAAAAAAAAAAAAATTTTTTTTTTTTAAATTTTTTATAATATTTAAAAAAAAAAAAAAAATTTTTTATTAAAAAAAAAAAAATCCAAAATTGGTTAAGGGAAAAAACGTGTAAAACGGGGAAAAAGTTTATTAAAAAAAAAAAAATAAAATTTTTTTTTCAAGTTCAATTAATATAAAATTCAGGAAAAATATTCAGTTAGGCTTCCGCTTTTCCAAATCCGAATTGCCGGGCCTTACGCTTGACCCCTGCCATCAGATTTTGTACAGCCACCTTGTCCACCTTCTTCGCCGCAGAAAGCCAGTTTGCCTTGAACTGCTGCTCGTCCTTAGCAGTTTTTTTGGTCTTCTTTAGGTTCCGCTTGACAATAGCCCAGTATTTCTCAATTGGGCGGAGCTCTGGCGTGTTGGGAGGGTTTTTGTCCTTGGGAACCACCTGCACGTTGTTGGCGGCGTACCACTCCATGGCCTTTTTACCGTAATGGCAAGATGCCAAATCCGGCCAAAACAGTACGGAACAACCGTGTTTCTTCAGGAAAGGCAGCAGACGTTTATTCAAACACTCTTTCACGTAAATTTCTTGGTTGACAGTCCCGGAAGCTATGAAAATGCTGCTTTTCAAGCCACAGGTACAGATGGCTAGCCAAACCAGATATTTCTTTGCGAACTTTGACAGTTTCGTGTGCTTGAAAATATCTGCTACCTTTCCCCTTCCTTTTGCCGTATAAAACTCCTGTCCCGGAAGCTGCTTGTAGTCGGCTTTGACGTAGGTTTCGTCGTCAGTTACCACGCAGTCAAACTTCGTCAGCATCGTCGTGTACAGCCTCCGGGATCGCGCTTTGGCCGTCGTATTTTGTTTATCATCGCGATTTGGAGTCACTACCTTCTTGTAAGTCGATAGTCCGGCTCGTTTTTTGGCTCGATGCACGGTTGTAGACGATACACCCAGCTTATTTGCGGCATCTCGGAGAGATAGGTTAGGGTTTCGCTTGAAACTACCGGCAACTCTCTTTGTCGTCTCAGCGGCTTCCGGTTTTCGATTTCCCCCCGATCCAGACTTCCTGGCTGTCGACAAACGTTCCCCAAACACTTTAATTACATTTGTAACGGTTGATTTGGCAACTTTTAGCGATTTTGCCAACTTTGCGTGCGAGTAGCTCGAATTTTCGCGATGCGCGAGCAAAATTTTGATACGCTGCTCTTCTTGCTTGGACGGCATTTTGACAACTGAAGAGTGAATTCCAAAATCAAAATAGGAGCAACATTCTACACACACACACCTTCAAAATGAGGGGTGTTCAGGTTTTTTAAATGCAAAATTGAAAGAAATACGTCAAGTTGATATTGACCAAATTTTGACCGTATCGCCCTTTATTTTGAATGTACGCCCTTTTTAGCGAGGGTTCTAAACATTGTAGTTTATTTTCGACAAACTGCAGGTAAAATTGCTATTTAGATTTTTTTATTGACAAATATTGAGGAAGATTTCTGTGTAGCTGAATAACTTGTTCCATTATGGAAAAATGAAGCTTTTCACACAGCAATTGAGTTTTTTTTATTTATCCACGAATACAAAAGACCCGACGACTTCGGATGTGAAGAGGTCTTCCAATATCATATAGCAAATTATGATATCATAAGAAACAAACTTATCAGAATTGATTGGCAAACCATTTTTAAGAACGAAGCAAATATTGAGACTTCCGTAGAGGTTTTTTTTTATAAATTATTGTTTGAAATAATATTTGTACCACTCCATTAAATAAGGCCCCGCCACCAGCCAGCCAGCCAGCCAGTTTGGTATAATAAACAAATAAAACAATATGAAAAATCGGAAGCAAAAAGCACACAAAATATACAAAAGAGATGGTAACAGCAATAACCTGGCAAACTACTTGAGTATTTGCGATGAACTGCATCTAACCATAAACAATGCATTTTATGAACCCAATTCAAAAACTGAACATGAAATTAAGTCTTGTCCAAAAAAAAATTTCAATTATGTTAGAACTGAATTGAAATCTGACATTTTCCCATCTAAAATGCACCTTAACTCAAATGTTGGTAATAACGCGGAAGAAATTTGCAATCTATTTGCAACATTCTTTCAAGAAATATATACCACATTTGCTGAAGAAGATAGCGATTATGAATATTTCGATTTCTTCCCAGGATTTTCAAGGGACATTGGAGTTAGTCAAGTCGAGTTTCAAGACATCTTGCAAGGTTTGAATAATTTAGACGTTTCTGAAGGTTCTGGCCCTGATGGAATACCACCCGTATTTATGAAAAACTTAGCATTGGAACTTACAGCACCTTTATTTTGGCTATTTAATATGTCACTGAAATCTGAGATCTTTCCCAAAATATGGAAAAGTTCCTACCTAGTACCTATTTTTAAAAGTGGAAAAAAATCTGACATACGTAACCATCGTGGAATTGCCATTTTATCTTGCATTCCTAAACTTTTTGAAGCAATTATTAATGAAAAATTGTTCACTCAAATCAAAAACAGAATGACTACCAAGCAACATGGATTCTTCAAAGGACGATCAACTAGCACAAATTTACTGGATTTCGTGAACTACTCTCTGATAGCAATGGACAATGGTAACCATGTTGAAGCTTATAAGTATGGCTTTATACAGACTTCAGCAAGGCTTTTGATCGCATTGACATGCTTCTTTTTAAATTGCAAAAAATGGGTATTGAGCCAGGAATTCTCAAATGGATCGAATCCTATCTCACTAACCGTCAACAAATAGTTAGATTCAAAGGGAAGAAATCAAACCCTATTCAAGTCACCTCTGGAGTCCCCCAAGGCTCTCATTTATTTTGTTTGTAAATGACGTTTGCTTTATTCTTAAAAACATTAAATTTCTTGTTTATGCTGATGACATGAAGCTATTTTTAGAAATAAGAAATAAAGAAGATAGCATGACATTCCAGAAAGAAATAAACGATTTCTATGTCTGGTGTAACAAAAGTCTTTTACAGCTAAACGTAAAAAAATTTAATTCGATAACTTTTGGTAGGAAACGAAGCACCCCAGACGTAACAATTAATTTAGGTAATCAGCCAGTTGAAAAGTGTAAAAGAGTAAGGGACTTATGGGTTATCTTGGATCCCAAACTTACATTCATTGAACATTACAATACTATCATCAACAGAGCAAATAATATGCTTGGATTTATCAAACGTTTTTGTTACAATTTTCATGACCCGTACACAATAAAAACATTGTACATTGCGTATGTTAGGTCAATACTGGAATATTGTAGCGTAGTTTGGTCACCCTTTTCAGTTATACAAGAAGAACGAATAGAATCGGTACAGAAGCAGTTTTTACCGTAAATTAGGTTAGACAAGATTACCTCTTCCATCTTATGAAGCACGCTGTATGCTTATCAGTATCCAATCATTAAAGGAGCGCCGTGAATTTGCATTAGTTTCATTCGTAAATGAATCTTTGCTTTCCTTATCTCCAATTCAACTACTCGCATTATGTTGTGATATAGTGGACGGACTATTACAATTCCCTTGCGCTGAACTGGCCGGCTGGACGTGCCTCAAATGCTCAGTAGGGATCAAGACCCGGAGCTAAGAGCCAGTTCCATCGTGGTTATATCACATCTATTAGCAGAGCAGCACATCGAAATTTTGGGTTCATCATTCTTTATATGCTATACAATTTCAGATCATCCATGGATATCTCAAGTTTTGTAAAATATTCTTAAAGCATTTTTTTTTTCGTGGCTATGATACATTATCTAAGCTTTCTGGTTCGTGGTGGATGCGCGGGACCGTATACAATTGCAGCAGGGCCACAATCTGCAGACATGTAAATACAAATGAAATTATTATCATTTTATATTATAACATCCATTCACTACATTTTGAATGCTTTTTTATAAGTCATTTTCAGCTTCGCATTTATGTATCCATGTCAGTTATAGCTAATCTAACCTACGTTATGTATTTGAAAAGATAGGAAGGTTTTTAATGTTTTTTTTTAGAAAGGTTCATATTCGAAAAATTCTACTCTTTCTTTCTTCATCAAAAATATATTTTAATTTAAAACCTAACAGTTTACAATCATTAATTTCCTATTTCACAGACATGAAGAATCATTTATGGGTCCAGGTGAACAAAAGCTATCGAAAAATTATTATATTATTATGATATTCATACACATCTAATTTTTATTTTCAGTAACATACCAGTAGATGTCAGATATATCTTGTACCTACGTTTATTATGTTCTCTGACTATTATTGTGAAAACAAATTCTAATCTAAGTAAATCTTAATCCAATAGAAACTGCAACAGTGGAAGTCTTTCGTTGAGTGAATGGTCAGCTTAGTTACGGATATATGTATTTTACTATAGTTTACTGGCCAACTGGTATTATTATTTTATATTATAACGTCAGTTTATTATTTTATGTTATGATATTAAATGATGTGACATAATTGCATTTAAATTCATTTCATTAAAATCACTATTTCCGATGAGACTCACTACATAGATTATTGCAAGGAAACGGAACAGCACATCGAAATCTTAGGTTTACTATTCTATTGCTATATAATTTCAGATCATCCATGGATATCCCAAGTTTTATGAGATAATTTTAAATCATTTTTTTTCTCGCAGCTACATTGTCTAAACTTTCAGGCTTATGGAATTGTTATAATCATTCTTATATTCATTCACTATATTATTTGTCATTATAATATTCATTCACTATATTTTTTATAATTATAATATTAATTCACTATATTTTAAATATTGCTATATGAAATTGAATATATATTGGGAAGGGAGGGAGCATCAGGGTATCACTCAAGCTGGAATTGGACAATGGAGTGGTATGACAACCGGCGTCTAGGAGGGAACAAACAGTATCATTTTCTTTATCCTATCGATTCGATTGTGATGCTGTGAATTCTACTCCAACAGTTTCAGTGAGAGTTACGCATCCTTCTTAACAAGCCATCCCGTAGAAAGCTTAATAAGTATTGCAAATTGGGTTATTCGATTTGTTGGATCGTATCGTTGGAAGGAGAATCTTATGTTCCCGCGGGTTTCGCGTAAGTGTCTCTGCTTACGGATCCGCCCCACCGTTTTTGGCCCTTCATACAGCGATACTGTGAATGCAACCCGGTAATTTAATTTGATCTTGCTATTAAGTGGAGCTGCATACATGTCAAGGTCTTAGATGGGATGGTGGCTACCTTACATACACATACATACATAGTAGAAGGAATATTACAATTTGAGATAATTCTAAGCAGTCGGTTTACCAAAATTTGGCAGATCGACAGGTAATCGGTGGATGAGTGACCACCAGGTACTTCATAGCAAGATGCTAGGAAGCGGACCGGAAGTGTAAATGAGCAAAATCCCCCTAAATGTTTCTATTAAACTGTGTATCAAAAAACGATGGAACTCGTTTTATCTGAGAATCTGGTACACGGAATTGCAAATTGGATGCATTTCGAACAGCCATAGGTGAAACTACCAAGAACCAGATAAACAGAAGCTAGAATTAGATGTTTTTTCAGCATAGCCCCTTCATTCAGCCTATGTACAAAATCTCATAAATTTAGCGATAACAGGGCTGGTAGTGGATTTATGGATAAACAATAGTGACTTTAGTGACTAAAATAATAAAAATAGTGACCAAATAGTGACTCAAAAAATATACCAACAAAAAAGACCAAACAGTAAATATAAAAAATAATATAAAATAGATATCACAATTTCAGTATTTTTTAATCTTTTATATCTATAAAGTAGAAATGAACTAAATGAACACCCCGGTTTGCAAAAATGGGTAATACTGCGCGCAGTGTCACTCTATGGATTCTTTTGTAAAAAAAAGCCTGTAATCAAGCGACTTTTTTTCTCCGAAGCTCGTTTTTGCAAAGCCTATTCTTTACGCACGGTCGAAACGCCTTCTAGAATGGCCTGTGCTAGAATTACTCCTAACATATCTTGCTTCTTAATGCCATATTTGAGCCGTTGCCATGTGATGCAGCTAAAGCTGTTTTCACTACCTTAGTCACCTGAGGGTATTTGGGCTCACCTACAGCTATTTTCTTAGTAACTAAAACACTGGTTCCAATACTCCTCAAATGCTGTACCCTGTACTCTGGGTCAGTACTTCGCATTTTAACAAGATCTATTCGTCAAGAAGATCATAGTTGACCTGAATTGGATGTAACTTGGAGATTTTCACAATATACTTGGAACTTTCACTGGATGCAACTGCTGGTGGGTTGAGCCCGTTTATATGTATAGAAATATAATGTAATATGGGACCACGTGCTTCTATTCAAACTAATCTAGAGTGCTGTGACCGACCAGCGCTCTGCATTTGGCAAGCCATGTAGTAAGCTGGCGTTTACAACTGACGCGACGCGACACGGAACGTGCTATTGTGGGGTAGCAATTAGTCAGACTTGTGGACGCATAATGGTAAACGACTTCAAAAAACTTTTTGCGAAAGAACAATATTAATACGGAACTGATTTCAAGATAATAGTACCACGATTCACAGCACACAATATGTTTCACTTTATTCTGCTGTCAATCAGATTGACACGTGGGATGATAAAAATACTTTTTTCGTGTATATTTCTCGACTTTTATATAGTGTTGCCAGATCTATTGTAAGATAGGAACAAGGGATTTTTTTTAACTTTTTACAATGCAAAAATTGTGACTTTAGTGACCATTTTCCGAAAAAAAAAAACTTTTGGATGCAACTTTTTAGTGACTAGACTCAAAATAGTGACCAAGTCACTAAAAAGTGACCTGCTACCAGTCCTGCGATAATCAACAAATTCACGTTGAAATTATGTTGATCGATTTCTTTTGAACCAATTCGAACCTCATGATTCAAATAACAGTCATACACACGAGTGAGATTTGAGAATTTCTTATTATATAGCCATCATAATACCTTCACTGGTGAAGCTGAACAGATTATCTTCACGATCTTAAAATGAACATAATTTGGCTAAATTGAACCAATCTTCTTTAGGTGCTAAAGCTTGCTTCAGATAGAATTGGAACAAAAACAATTGCCTGTATTTCAGTTATTTATTATTGAATTCAAGATCTTTTTTATACAAATGTAGCGTTTTCTTCATACTTTTAAGAAAAAATACGGATAAAATTATTCGTCACGGTTTCGAAGGAGTTCTCGAATTTTCCCTGTAACACGGCTCATTAGGCGGCGCACACCTTCTTCGTCCATCGTTCTATCTTATTCCACCAGGTCTTCATCTGATTGATGTCTTTGACAACCTTTCCCTTTGCCTTGAGTCTCCTCTTCATGATTGCCCAGTATTTCTCAATATGGCGGAACTGGGGGCAGTTGGGTGGGTTAAGGTTTTTCGGAACAACCTGGACCCCTTTCTCTGCATACCATTCTTGAACGACTTTGCTGTAATGACAGCTTGCCAAATCTGGCCAAAACATTACGGGATGGTCGTGGGATCGAATGAACGGCAAAATTCGTTTTTGAAGACACTCTCTTTGGTATAGTTCCGACGTCATTGTCTTATTTGTAACGTAAACTTTCGTTTTTTTGCCACAGCTGCAAATACCCTGCCAAATCATGAATTTTCGTGCAAATTTGTCGGCAAAAACAAATTTAAATATGGCTGGAACATCCCCCCGAGCCGTTGGCAAGTAAAATTTTTGACCTGGGATTTGCCCGAAGTCAGCCTTGACATAGGTTTCATCGTCCATCAGAAGACACCCGTCGAACTTGGTCAGCACCTGGTCGTATAGCTTCCGAGCGCGGATTTTGGCCACACTATTCTGTTTTATGATCCGATTTGGCTGTTTGCTAGCTCGATACGACTTGATTCCTTCCCGGAGTCGAGTTCTCCTCACGGTACTATGGGCAGCACCGAATTTTCTGGCCAAATCACGGTTCGACAGATTGGGATTCCTCTTAGTCGTCTTCAAAATCTTACCACGCAGTTTCCGGTCGACAGTTCCATTCCGACGATTGGCTTGAGACTTCCGAATCGTCGTCAATGTTTCCTTATACCGTTTGATAACGCACCATACGGTATTTCTGTGCAATTTCAGCTGTTTAACTAGCCTAGATGCAGACCACAATGGATTTTCCAAATAACTGTGCACAATTTTTTCCCTTCTTTCGGCTTCCATGTTGATTGTTTACAAAGTACAGTCGATTTGCGGAATGTCAAAAATACATACGTGAAGCTGACAAAATTCCCGACACGTGGGCGCCAAGAACTTCCAAATCCGTCCACCAGGAGCGCCACAATATGAGCAAAAGTTTGTTCCAATTCTAAATGAAGCAAGCCTTATAAAACTATAGAGAAAATAGCCACAGGTTAAATAATAACTGTGGATAATAAACAATGATTTTTCTCTCTCTCTCTCTCTCTCTCTCTTGAGTTTCAAATTTCTGCCAACTACCCACAAATCTGTTTTGGCCTACACTGATTGAACATTCCAAATATTTCGAAGGTCATTGATAAGTCCTGTTTTCTCCAGAAAAACTATTTGCTCAGTACTTGTTTTGGACATCATTTGATAGTTTCCACCAGACTAACCCCGACTTATACTAGGACTTTTTTCAGATGTCCTTCAAACTTTGCCAGAAGTTGCAGCTACGATTTCTCTGAGTCTGCCATAGAACTTCCTTGCAGAAAACATTTGCTTTGTACAATTATCAGGAGCATTCCCTTAAAAGTTTGCGTGATCTGATAGTTCCTTCCAAGATTCGAGATTATGTTATGCTCATCTGTTCGTTTTAGAACATAATTTTCAAATTATCTCATCAATAGGGCAACCACATTTAACCCTCCATTCAGTCAAAACAAGCCAATACAAAGCAGTGCAAATCCAGCGCATTCTGGAAATTTCCTACACTGTGTCCACTTCACCTTCAGTGCCGTTACAGACGCAATAAAGCCCCCCCAACACCGTCGGCCATAAATAACTGGAACATACCACTTCTACCGGGGGTAACTCAAACAATAAATGCGATCGGAAAGTTCCCACGTTCACCCGTCTGCATCCACTGGCTCTCCCGTTTACCTCAAAAAGTTCATTCATGAACACACCGTTCCCTGCTAGTCAAAAAGTTGCCTCCCGGCATCACATGTGACAGAATTTGTTGCACATCCACAGGAATCTCGCACGATTTCGTGATTATAAAAAAAAAAAAAAACTAAACTAAAGCAGGGTCGGTCCCGGTGGTAGTGCTGGGTCATGGGAAAAAATCGCTGCACGCCATAACGGCCACAACAGAGAAAAGGAGGTCGTCGTTGATGGGTCGTGGAAATGTTGAAATCGTAAGAGCCCAGAGCTTTGCACGAATTTGGAAGACTTTTGCAACGCCTGCTTGCCACCGTTGTCGTTATTTGGGGTAACGGAAAACGGGTGGTGGTTGTGCCCTGGAATGGTAATAACCGGTTTTGGGGGGTGTCGTTTTTACACGATGGACGGACGTCATCAGCGGCAGCACGTTTCATATACGTGCGAGAGATTTCCGTCCGCTTCGGTGATAGATTGTTGCTATAGAAGTAAATATGTACATTAGAGAGACGTTGGGATGCTACGTATGGTAGTGCTCGTGACGTCATATGCATTGGGGGTGTTGGTGGAGAAAGAGGATGGTCGGTAGCACTTTTACCACCATCCGGAAAACCGGGATAACACAACGCGGAGAATCGGGGAAGGCAGATAAACTTGAATTTCTTGTTTTTGGAACACATACATTGAGCGCCACACGGTGGTATGCGTGGGACGATGCAAAGGTATTTATTTGCTTTCTAAGTACCAACACCAGTGCTTACTAACGTTTGGAAGAAGTGTCCGTGTCGCCACCCGCCGGGCGGCACTGGGTTACCACCGAAAGCGAAGAGAGATACCGAGAATGTTTTCGGAAGAAGATGACACCAGAGTCAAGATTTTTGATAAGTTGGTACTAGAAGGAAGACTAATTGAATACTGAGTAAAATTCGATACCAACTTAGCAAAAATAATCGATAATCACGAATCATTGGAAATATCGAAACAGATGTCGCATATGTGAGAATGATTCATCCTGTGCTCTTAGAGCGGTTATGAATCATGATGCAACGACACTCGATCGCAACGTGACTGACTGCTTGACGATCACGAGCCACCGCCGACGGCTGAACCGGTTGAATTAGGGCACAATATTGCGAAGCGGGTCAAATTGGATGGTGAGTGAACAGCAGAAAACCACTCAGCTCTGTAGTTGAGAGGAACTCCATTTACGGTCATTTACAGCCATTACAAGCTGTGAGCAAGCAAGCGTCGTAGTGTAAGAAAAATCACAAATCTATTTTTATTTCGCATCGAAGGAAGGAGGAAAGATCTTCCGTTGTGTTCTAAATATAACGTTACAACACCCCACGACACACGCGCGTATTTTTTATTATAGCGGCATTGTAGTCCGCCCGTGTGGTAGGAATATATATACATTAGCGTTGTCGTGCGTGTGGCACACGAACCGAACTGGTCGGTCACACGCGGATTTTACCAACCCGCAACACCATATCCCAGTGGCACCGGCCGGCAGGCAGCACACGGAGCGGCGAATTACTGTCAATTTCGCGCAGGGATGCCAACTGTGATTGGGCAAACAAACCTTAGCAAGTCTTGAAGCATGGCACCCCTACTGGTGCGTGATGTCGAGCGATATTTATGAATAGTTTATTCCGATGGAGATTGACTTGGTACTGAACGTCACACAATAAGAGGCCATTAACTGACATCTGTTTGCAATCCAAGTATGTCAGTCCATTGTTATTACATTTATAGAACGCAATAAATTATGCGGAAATTTTGCCACCAAAAAAATATTCTACTCTAATCAAGGCCGGATCGTGACTCACAGTTTCTCCTACGTCCACTGTTGGCGTAAGATCCACACTATCATCAGTTCATTACAGTGTATTACGATGTGTCAGTCGAGCGATAGGAAGTCCAGAAATCCGAGAAGCGGGCCGTATTAAATCAATTAAATTAACACAAGTGAGCTTACGAGCGAAAATCATAGTCAATCAAGCGGGAACCATTGAATTTCCAAGGATTTGTGAAAATTACAACGCAATAGGGCTAATGCGAGAAACGTGAGCTACTTTGGGAACTGGGATCGCCGCTTCGGCCGAGAAGAGTTGAGCTT
This sequence comes from Aedes koreicus, assembly GCA_024533555.2. Taxonomy (NCBI): domain Eukaryota; kingdom Metazoa; phylum Arthropoda; class Insecta; order Diptera; family Culicidae; genus Aedes; species Aedes koreicus. The sequence continues at coordinate 274,440 of JAHHFK020002478.1, read as the reverse complement.
GTTTGCACAAATAGTTTGTACTGTTTGTCGCTATTCGTTTGCATCACGACGTCGTTGCCTCGCCGTTCGCTCTGTCAAGCATTTATTTGCTTTTTTTTCGAACGGAAGAAATCGAGAGTGGTGTGAGAGTGTCATCGAGAGTTCGGATTGTTGATTCTGGCTGTTTGATTGTTGTTGCTTTGTGTGCTCGTGACGAGTGAAACTGGACCGGTCAGATATTTAGATGATTGTTGAGTTGGGTTTTCCCGTTCGATACACACAGCTCAAACAAGTAGTGTAAATTTTTGTTCAATATCATGCACATAAATAGAGCGTCAAGAAACATAGAAATTTACATTATAAATCGTGTAAAATTCTGGGACATTTATTACATTGTTGTATACAAAAGCTCGTTTTTGGTAGAATTATTTCAAGCAAGTTTCTGCTTTGTGTGGAATGAAATTCAAGTTCACATGCTCTGATGTGCAACACAATGAAAATTCAGATTTTTCTCCGTGTAGTTCACTGATCTGAGAATGTCTTCATGTTTTAATTTGATTTCTAAACAGAGTGTAAGCTGATTGGATGTACAAAAAACATGTTTTGCCATGTTTTTTATCTTCATAACTCACTAGTCTATGCAAGGTGGCCGCTATACTCAGGAACTATACGAAGAAATATCCCAAAAATATACTTAGTTTAGTCCCAAATTTTCAATGGAACAAACCTAGAGGTTGCATTTTTCATTTCTATTAGAATGTCTTTTCTCTGTAATTCGTTATCTACATGAATATAACTATTAGGTCAGCAAAAATAAAAGCGGATTACTGTTATAAAATCAGCATCAAGTAGCAAATAGTGATCAAGGCAACAGTAAATTAAAATGTATAAATTTTAGTTTTGTAAAATTTCAATAGATTTTTTTTACAGGATACCTCACGAAAACGTGCTTAAGCGCGAACCACAGAACTCTACACTTTAACATTTTACAACATTTCTTGCATTTTAGGATCAACCGAATGAAGATTATATATTATATGATATATATTTTTTTTATATAATTTTTTATAAAATAATAAACTTATAAAAACAACCAGAAGGGAGAAGGCCGACCACCACCGCACCCCACCACCCCCCCCACCCACCCCCCCACCAACTCCACAAACTTCGCCCGCCCCCCCCCCCCCCCCCCACCCCCCCCACCTTACACACCCTCTTATCCCCATATCCAAATGATTGTTTTGAAAGACTAACAATATATTTTTCAGACAATTTACAACACACGACCAATCCCCCCCCCCCACCCCATTCACCCCTCCAAAAACAGCAATAATAAGAAAAATAATGGTTATTAAATGATGATCAAACTCAACCAGAGGGGGGGGCGCGGGGGCAAAGGTTGCCTGTCGGTGTTTATTGTCTGATTCATTGAACAGGTAATTAATGCTAATCATATGTACGCATACTCTGTTCAGGGTGGCCACTCAATTTTCATTTTCAAATTCCCGGTTTTTTCCCGGTTTTCTCGGACCAAATGTTAAAAATTTCGCGGTTTAAGACTGGTTTCCAGGTCAGGAAAAGCGTCACGGGATTTGTGCGCCTGTGTGTTTTAAATGGAGCCCGGGATTTGAATTCCCGTGGCAGGAATTAAGTCTTCACAAAAATTACGGTTTTCTTGAAGTGTAAACCCAACCGCGGGATTAACTCTGGGAAATAAAGTTCACTTCTACGCACTACGAGAGAGATTAATAATTAGGTTTTCTGATGCCTAATCCCCTTTCTGTCAAACGCATAGGACAAATATGTTTTGTTTTCATACACTTCCTCCAGTACTCAGAAGTACTCAGAAATGGGTGTTTTTCCACCCACCTTGGAAATAAGTGGACTAACCCACAAAGTGGGTAAAAGCGTTTTACCCATAAATGGGCACAACGTCTGTACGTCAAAATGAATGTTTACTTTTCACCTATCTTCTTGAAACCAGAATTTTTTTTTTGATGAGCTTTTAGTACCCATCTAAGTCAAAGTTTATTAAATACTATTTTCAAAAATTGTTCAGGAAAATCTGAAAAAATTAGCACATTGTATTTAATGATATTTTATATAAGCAATAATACATCGAGTAAAAATCAAACATTTATGTTCTATGCATTTATAAAAATGTGTTTCTAAAAATCAAAAATCACTTTCCTGCTAGCTTTCGGAAATATTCTGGGTCCAATTTATCCCATATCACATCTATGCTTGAAATTGTAATCCCAAAATCAGAGCTGGAAATAAAATTAAACACCAAAGCGAAGTGCAGCGGTATAAGACTTGTACATACTGGTACTTTTGACAAACTCTGAAGGATTTCAAATTTTTACGAAGTAAATTTTCACCCATATAAGAGCGAAAAACACCCACCTCTGGAACTACATGAAGCTGTTTCAAGGTAGGTACTTTTAACTCACATTGTGTTTTTTTTTAAATCACCCATCTTTTTGACAGCTTCATACAGCTGCCGAGGGTGAATGATTTGTATACATAAAATGTGTAATCTCGAATCTCCGTGTATAGGGAAACGTTTGCCTGACAGCAAGTCCTATACTTTCTATGCGCTTGAGAAAAGACGTCAGAACACACGTTGCTACACACTTCACGAATGAGCCAAGATATGTATAGGTCATTGCACGGAATGTATTAACCTCACTTTTTTCACTTTTTGACAGTCTAGGGAGCTTGTTTATAAGGTGTTAGAATTTGAACCGCTCAAACGAAATTTTTCATTGGCTTTTTCCGGATTCTGTACGATTAGATTCAGGAAATTATGTAAACATAAGCACTGAGGTCTGTTCTCCGGCAATTTTACTTCAATCGTAATAAATTTAGAGCACAAAATCTCAAACCGATCTTAGCGAAAATATTCTAAGTCTACGCAAACAAGCTCCCTGAGCTGTCAAAACTGCATTGATGACGCCATCGTTCAATGATCTATAGAAGATAAATCAATTGACACACTCTAAAATTTCACAGATCGTTATGGATGAACACGCTAAGATAGGAATATTTAGAGGTCGATGATAGTCACACACAATCTATATTATAAATAATCATGTGAACATAAATTCCCGGTTTTTTCCCGGTTTCTCCCGGTTTTTTAGAATTCCCGGTTTTCCTGGTTTTCCCGATTCTGTGTCCACCCTGTTGTTGATTTGCTAAACCATTAGATTCCCTGGAAAATAAGGAAATACAACCACTACCAAAGGATGTTCACCCTTGCCCGTGAACCTTCGAAGTAAAACGCAAATCAACAGGACGGAATGCTAAAAATTTTGATATTAGAATTTATTTAATTAGGTACATTCAAGATTCTTAGTCGAATTATTATGCAGTGTGCCCAGCAGCTTTAGTGTCCATTCAGCAAATAAACTAAAATAATAATTGGAGAATTATTCTCTAACACTCACAATGCTCTCTGGCATTTCCACCAGTTACCGCATCTAACACATCAAGCGGCAGTGGAAGCGGATATTTGTTTTTTCTGCAACATCTTCTTCTTCTTTAGCATTTTAAGCTTATAACTTTCACAATTAGTTTATTGCTTGCTCTGTGTTCTAGTTTTCACTTCCACAGTTATTAATTGGGAGCTTTAGATGCCAGGTACATTTTTTTTTTTGCATGGGTATGGTGGTTGTGTGGCAAGTAAAATCATACGCTATGCCCAGGGAGTCGAGAAATATTCCTTTACGAAAAATTCCTAGACCAGACCGGGAATCGAACCCAGCCACCTCCAGCATGGTGTTGCTTTGTAGCTGCGCCTTAACCGACTGAGCTAAGGGAGGACCCAGAAGTGCTGCAACATATTTTGTATAATTTGAATGGTCTCACCAAATTCTGTTCTTCCATAAAATTCAACTATTGACCGTCCCAGAAAGAAAGGGCACACCTTGGGTATTTTTATATATGTCAACTTTTATTCTTACATTTGGTTTCTCAACATTGTTGATCAACAGTTCAAGAAAGATTTTTGGTTTTTTATAAAAAAGAAGATTTCTACTTTTTTCCCCTCGCTTTCTTCGGATTCCCCCCACAGAAATAACAACCAACTTTAAAGGCCTTCTCCCCCTCTCTTTTTCCCCTTTCCCCCCCACCCCCACCCCACACACTTTTACCAAAAACACCCCCCCCCCGCCCCCAAAAACCCCCCGTGGGACGAAATTCCGGGCAAACAGGAGGATTATTGTTCTCCGCAACAACAATCACCTCTTCCCCCAAGTACCACCGTCGACATCGCGTAATGACACGAAGCAAGGGCGGGCCGGGATTATTATGTTGACGAATCAGCGGCAACAGGTATTTTTTCAAGCATTTATTGGCGTAAATATATGCATTCATTGCTCCATTTACGTTGTACGGCTTCGTTAATTTACCGCAAGAGCAAATTGCAGGGTGGCCACAGAATCTTAATTTAAAAATTCCCGCATTTTTCCCGAATTAATCCCGCATTTTTGCCCAAGTTTCCCAACTTGAAAAATGAGTCAATATAAATTGGATCAATAGATATTTTTGAAGTTTTCGAGAAAATTGTTCAATCTGTAATTCTGACTTGTTTCATTTAGGCAAAGTGACGGATAGCAGCCGCAAAACGGGCTTCTTGCGTATTGCGTAACCTGCTTTGGTCTCTCATTTTGCAAACGAGAACAAACCTCGCTCTATATAAGTCATTGATCTTTCATGATACTAGAAGATCGAAGAAAAATAGTGAAGTATTAGAGGTTTTCGATAACACAATGATACACCTGTGTTGCGTGCATATTGTATCAAGGACTTCGTGATTTCAACGTCGTTCGTAGACAATCCGCTGAGCTACCAAAATTTTTGCAGTTTGGTTCACCACCAGACACTTTTCATTTATTGAAAATCCTCGCTTCATCGTTGCATTTTCGTGCGACAGGATGAGCAGCTTTTTAACAAATGTTGTCAAATTTGGCAACTCCTTCTTGGAAGGACCAGTCAGTTCTTTCAAGATTTAGAGGCAGAACCGATGTACACATTAAGGGCTAGCAGAAGATGGGGCAACATTTGTTGCGCTCTTCTATCAGCTTCTTCATTTACCACCCAACGAACTTCACAGAATTTCAGTAGAAAAACTGATGAACCTGAATAATACGATTTTACATCATTTTTATCTAAAGCTCTCCATAGGTAATTCTAGTGGTCAAAAATATCGTCATGCATCAATTGGTCGACATTTTATATTTCCGGAGAAATTCGCGAAATGGGCGAATCTGCTTTTGTAAACAAACATTTAAATCGACAATTGATCACAAATAAAAGCTCAATTACTTAAACTAAGACCACGATCGGGTAAAGAAAGCTTCTGCTAGCCAACTTTGTTCTTAACTCTTCAAATTGAGTTTTTTTTTCGCTAAATAATGTCGATTCAAATGTTTGTTTACGTAAGCAGATTCGCTCATTTCGCAAATTTCTCCGGATTTAGTCTATTTAACAGGGTTTGAAAAAGGCACAGCTCATTTTTTGAAAAGCATTCGCTTATAAAAAAAATGTGATGTATTTGGTGCCTTTGTTATTGATGTAAGTCCACTGCAGTGACAAATATTTGTCTGTTATACAAATTGAGTGAGAACTTATGGTATTTTAAAAATAACAGTATTATTATTATTATGACAGTATTACCCCCCAGGTTGGCAGAACTGGTGTAGCATATAAAAAGAAAGAATAACACCATTTCAAAACCCCCCAACAACCCAAACACACCCTTTTCCCTTGTAACGGAGGACTCAAAAACCCTTCCAGGTCCACAATACTTTACTGCCGTCGTTGGGAAGGATGTGAGCGATGCGGACAGGTCGATTCAAGTGGAGAAATTCGGTAGAAAGGTACTGGTATGGCAAGCAATATGTTCCTGTGGTTTGAAGTCAACCATTTTTTACACTACCGGAACTATAAATGCGGAAATCTATCGATCTGAGTGTCTCCAGAAGAGATTGTTGCCTTTATATAAGAAGCATAGTACACCTCCACTGTTTTGGCCGGATTTAGCGTCGGCTCACTATGCCAAAACCACTCTCAATTGGCTTGCGGAAAAGGGTATAGATTTCGTTGAGAAAAATATCAATCCACCAAATTGTCCTCAGCTTCGACCCATCGACCGTTACTGGGCAATCGTGAAGAGGGTCTTCAAGAAGACTGGAAAGGCAGCTGGGAACATGCAGGAGTTCAAAAAAATTTGGGCTCAAGCGTCCAAAAAATGCGATGCAACACTTGTCCGGAACTTGATGGGGAGCATTCGCGCCAGAGGGCGAAAATGTGGGGGGGGGTTATTTTTTTTTCCCCCGGGCTTCTTTTTTTTCTGTTTTACCCCCCCCCAAAAGAGGGTTTTTTTTTTGTATGAATAAAATATCGGTTTTCAAGATAATTTGAAAGAAAGTTTGTGGATAGCTTATTTTCGATACACTCCTTATTGTAAAAAACCTGCAAAGTTAATCTTTGCACTAAAATTTACAGTAATGCATACATTAGCGATGCTGCAGTCAAAATGATCACCTAAGGAGTTCCAGTCAAGTAAAATAAAAACAGTAAGTCATGTGCAAAACCTCACCGTGTACCCAGATCTTCTAAGCGGTACGTTTTTGAACATACTGAACAAAGCCAGCAGAACATGATCCTCATGCCAATCTGTTTGTCTTAGCCCCTCCTTGAAGGATTTGTATACGACGAGCAAGCCGCAGCTAACGATGTTGAAGACTTTAAAGCCAGGGCTGGCTCACGATCCCTGATTTCCCCAGTCAATTCTTTGAACGCCTTCCAGTTGACAACCGGGCCATCCATAGAGCACTGAGCTATCTTCTTCAGCAATGCTGGATTTGCAGAAAAACAATGAATGAAATTGTTGGACCGAGTAGATGACAAAAACGCTTCTCAAATCATTTGAAAAAAATGTGAGTATGGTTCCTTTCATATGAGAAAAATTCCCGACTATTTCCCGTATATTTCCCGATGATTTTGGATTCCCGCATTTTTCCCGCATTCCCGAGTCTGTGGCCACCCTGAAATTGCTTGCCAGACCTTTGACGTTTTGCCCAATTGTTCAGTGAAAACTGAGGTGTCCACCTTATCAACATCATCATCTTCACGAATCGTGTATTTAATTTGACTTATTAATAAAAACTTTGATCGACTCACACACATTACTGTTTGACCAAATTTTGATCGGAACGCCCTTTAGATTGTAATAAATGTATAGTCATTTTAAACTAGGCATCTTTCAAATAAACCAAAATCTACTTTCGATTTAGTCAACAACAAAACTGGTACTATGAAGACAAAAGAAGGTTCTAAATAAATTAAAATAACCTTTTTGGCAGAAATAAGACAACAATAAAAATATATATGGTCCATCTCGCCAGATCAGTATATCTGGCAATGCCGTCTTCGTGAGAAAAAAAAAGCATCTACAAAATCCAACAACGGCACCTATATACCGAAGCATCGCATCATGTATCTAGCGAGGATTTTTGCATTATTTATGCTTGACTTTCTCTGCGCTCTCGATTTGAACTAAAACGCGGCGGTGGCCGGAAAGGTCCAACTTTGCAACGATGGGTACGTACCCATCGTGTTATCAACGTCATCATCATCTTTAGGTTCTCCGTTTTGAACGTTGGACCGTTTCGCCGTAAAAATACATTAGCGAACGAAAATGATTATGATAGTGACGATGATGACAAAGGATGTGCCACAGTAGGTATCTTCTTTAAAAAACAGTTCGAGATGAAATAATAGACCACTGAAGTATCTTGAGCTTTGAACGGTGTAGATCTAGTTGTTGAACCGAAAACAAGAACAAGCAAGCATGTGACAAGACATATTTTATGGGATTTTTCGTACAGGTTCATCATCACTACTACTGGTTATGCTAAGCTTGTGCTTCATAAGCACGTCGTCAGTCAGAGTCAGTTCCGAATGAGCAGGTCATGAAAAAGCTCCAGAGCCTCTCCATCAAAGACAACTGGGACTGGGATGAGTACGATGTGTTCTCAGCGCCAGTAGCCTAGCACATACATGTACCCTGAGGTCTGCCTGAATAGGCACATACCAAAATGGAAATATGATCGTAAATTTTCGTCCTGCATAAATCCTGGTCTTACTTTGCTGCCTCCACCGAGCTAGGAATAGAAGCACACTTATTTCCACTGCACTACTCGTACTTTGTAGTGTGAAACCACAGACAAGGCAAAAAAAGCATCGCGATTCTGTATTGCTTTTTGCATCTTGTCGAATGGTATATTGTATGCCAAGAACTTGCCAAATGCATCAATTTCCGCAGAGCCTAAGCCTAATCCTAATTTATCGATTCACACAATGCTGTGATCTAGGAACTCATAAGAATCATAACGTGAAGGAGACAACTGTTCGATTCCAGGAGAACGAACACCCAACCGCGCTTCTTCTACCGACAAACGAACGAACGGGAGGAGCGTTCGAGCAAGCCGGAGCAGTGGCAGATTCTCGGAAAAAGCTGCCCAACTGGGTTGTCGTCGTCGTTGCTGTGTGCCGCCGGTACGATGGACTCCCAACTCCGGAACCGGGCTTGGGGTGCTGCTGGTGATAGCTGCCAGTCTCTATATGCACATACAAACCGTACGTCGAATTACCACGCCAACAGTATATAACAACACACAACACGAGAGGAGCCTGATGATGATGACGATGATGATGATGGCGGTGGTGGGATGAAGTAGGAGCCGAAATGTTGTTGATATGTAGTTAGCAAGCAGCAGCCAGCGACACACGGGGGTAAATCACCAATACTCACACCCGGCTCTATCGGCGACGACCACCGCCGAGCCGAGATGGATCAATAGAGTTGCAAAAATTTCAGCATCGATCCATTTCCGTCCGCCGCTAGGTGGTGCGTACCAACTATGGGAAGAACGGTTTACGGTATATGAGCTCTGTGTCATTATATGCACTGATAAGCAACTGGAACGAAGTGGTTAAGCGAAATGCAATGAGTCGTCGACCTTCGTTTAGTGTAGTGCGCGGCTAAAGTTCGTGCAGCAACCTTTCAAGGCCGCGTTTCAGTTTATTGGTAGAATGGTAGTGCACCTACTTAGCACCTCAGACCAGTTTGGGCCGAGTTGTTTCGATTTTAGCTTGCGCGCGGTTCGTGTTCGACTCGGTTCGGTGCCTTCGAATGCTACGTTGGATTGCGCATATAGCACAGGCGTGAACAGGCATGTGTTCCATTGTAAGCAACGCCGATGAGACTTTATCAGGTTAGAGCTAAAAGACATTTTCAATTCAAATGATTGAAGCCATTTAATTTATGTTCTATAATATGGAGGTATTTATAAGCCTGATTAAATTTCAATTTTGAAATCATATCCAATGGTATATCTTTCGGTAGAGGTAGCACATAGAACCAAGCACCTAATGAAAGATTGGTGAGATTATTCCATATATCAGATTAATTCGATAAGTATGTTGTTGTTGGTTTGTATGTTTGTCCTACGTGTTTGTGCGTACATTTCATAACTCATCATTTATTGGCACATTCTACAGTGACGGACAATACAATTAGACCAAAGCCCGATTTTCATACAAAATGGTCATGTATGGGGAAATTTCGGCTGTAATCTAGAAGTAACCTGAATTTTCATCTGTATTAGATCCATAATTTTTCATTTACCACTTTAAATTACAGACACCGCTTACGACAAAACAATATGACCACCTTTTGATTTCCATAAATGTGAAGATCTGAATTTTTATTTTTGCCTTCATCAACATTGCCTAAACTATGGAAATCAAAAGGTGATCTTATTGGTTTGTCGTAAGTGGTGTCTGTAACTTCTGAAGTGGAGACTGAAACATTACAGGTGACAATTTAGGTTATTTCTAGGCTATAGCTATAATTCCAGCTAAAATACTTCACAGGAAAATGAAATACAAGCCTCCAAACATGACCATTTTGTATAAAAACCGGGCTTTGGTCTTATTGTATTCTCAGTCATTGTATATGGAAGCTGTTTGCGTTCCGAGTGCTAATTATCATAACCATTATTTAACATAAGTTATTTAACACTAAAAACTAGAGCTTGCTTCAAGTTCGCTCAAAATTCAGAGGAATATGCGAATTAAATTGAAATAAAAAAAATTAGAACTGCTGAACTGAAAACTCGCCTGACGTTCGATTTAAATTTCGTCAAGGTTTGCTTTCAAGGCACAAGATACTTTCAAAACCTGAGTTAGATTTGTTGACTCTTCAGCCAAGCTTATAGTTTCTCAGAGTTCTAAGCAGTATGAAATCAGAATCCTGTGCTTAAAATGCTTACAAAAACTCACGCTGACTCCAGAGCAAATTTCTTAGGAAACTCTTTAGCACAATAAATGTGCAGAGTAGGATTCGATTAATATTCTGAGCTTAGTTCAACGAACATCTCCTTTGGAATTAATTGAGAGTTGTCTCACTTTGAGAAAACCTCAATTTCGGCTTAGGCCGCGGAAAGATTGTTAAAAGAAATCATAGTGATGAAATCAAAATCACACGTACCTTCTACTCAAATATGAACGAAACTTAATGAATAAAACGGTACGCGGATGACATATCGTCATCATTATTTTTTTCTTAGATTGATAGGACTGTTATGCGTTTACATGTCAAATTTGAGCACGATCTGCCACGAAGCTTTTTAACGTAGGACTACGTTTCTCTTTTCTATACCGGGTGTCATTTCAAAATTTTGAAAAATGAAAGCGTTACGCTAAAGGGAAAGGTTTTTGAACGCTAATGATTCTCGTTCAACTGAACACAATAACTTCATTCATACACCATTGGATTATAAAAACTTACACATTTTTTACATTGAAATAACAATTAAGTACTAATAGTATAAATAGCTAATTTTTTTAAATTATGGAGAGTGTGAGCTGTTTAGTGGAATACCTGTAACTAGAAAATAAGAAGAATGATTAGTAATTTCCATTTAATTAGCTTATCTTGACACTTGTCAAGATAAGCAATAAAGGTAGTTGGAATTAAATGGAAATTACTAATCATTCTTATTTTCTAGTTAATTTTTTTACTTGAAAATTACCTACTTTTGCTCCCATACAAATTTCCGTATGAACAGGTTGAAAATATGCTTTTCCCTTACCGGGTCCTCAAAAACGGGTAACAAATCGTTCAAATTGTCTTCTTCTTCTTATTTCATTTAGTTTCATTCCATGATGAATACAGAAATAGCCACACCCTTCAGCTGCAAAATTATTTTGCTTTGTTGCCGGTGTCTGATTGTATAACTGAGGTCCATCCCGTCTTTAGAATTTTGCTTCGTGCTGTATTTTCGTGTCTCTCTTCATTCAGGGCTATGCTAAATCATTTCAGTTTTCGACACGAGCTCTCAGCTGGTGGTTCGAACAGGGCTTTGTCCACCCATCACAGTCCGCCCGATTGTGATATGAGAGACAGAGTCTTCCAAGACCGGCTAATCGGACAGTTACCGGTTTCCATGTCTACCCAAATGCAATGATAACATTTCTTGCTACTGAAAACTGGCCATTCGTCCTTTATGCAATCATTTCGGTTCGCCTCGCGTGCTATATACTAGCGGTGAATAGCATGGCCCAGAAAGATGAGGATCATGAAAGTGCAGTATGGAGCAAAATTCATAAGAAGGGACGGGTCCAAAGCAAGTTATTTCTAGATCTATTTTATTAACATTGTAACCAACCATATGTGTAATGATACGTATAAATTAGATGATGCCATTATTACTATAAACCAAAGCGGTCTTACATTAACCTTGCGGTTATATCCCTCATATAACCCACTACTTTTTTACGTCACTATAAACAATTCAACCTTCAGTGTGTTTTTCGAATTTTACTATGGAATCAAACTTTGATCAAAGAATTAGTTTAAAATTTTGTTATTCCAACAGAATAAGTGCTTCGGATGCATTGAAAATGTTGCAGAAAGCCTACGGGGAATCTGCTCTATCACGTGCACGTGTGTTTGATTTGTATAACTCGTTCAAAGAGGGTCGTACATCAGTTGAAAATCTGCCTCATGATCGTCGTCCAGCAACATCAATAAACATCGAAAAAGTGAAGAAAATTGTGATGCAAAATCACCGTGTGACCGAGAGAGAAATAGCTGATGAGCTCAACATATCAAATGGATCCACTCATAGCATTATACACGATATTTTGGGCATGAGACGTGTGTCCGCGCGTCTTGTTCCAAAATTGTTGAATTTTCTTCAAAAAGAGCAACGCAAAACTGTCGCTAAGGAAATGCTCACAACGAGTGCTACGGACATCCAGCACATCATAACAGGTGACGAGACTTGGGTCTACGAGTACGACGTCGAAACAGCCCAGCAATCATCGGCATGGCGCTTCCAAAATGAGCCGAAACCCAAAAAACCGCGTCAAAGTCGATCGAGAATCAAGGTTATGCTGACTATTTTCTTCGATAGCCAAGGTATGGTGCACTCGGAATTCCTTCCGGAAGGTCAATTGGTCAATGCTGCATATTATTTGGGCGTTATGCAGCGTTTGCGTGAAAATATTCGTCTCAAAAGAAAAGAATTGTGGGACAACAAGTCATGGTTTTTGCATCACGATAATGCACCAGCTCACACATCACGTTTAGTTCGCGATTATTTGGCCAAAAACAACGTTAACATCGTTCCTCAAGCGCCGTATTCGCCTGATATGGCACCATGTGACTTTTTCCTTATCCCCAAACTCAACTTGCCGCTTCGTGGTAAACATTTTCAGACGATTGAAGTCATAAAAGAGAATTCGTAGAGGGAGCTTAAGACGATACCAAAAGAGGCGTATGAAAAGTGCTATAAGGAATGGAAAAACACGTTGGCATATGTGTATCGCCTCCGATGGTGATTATTTTGAAGGAGACTATAAATATTGAAGAATAACTAACCGTTTGTGTTTTGTTTAACCAGTCTCGTTCATATTTGAGCAGAAGGTTATAGAGATGGTCCCAAAATACTGAGAAAGATCTCAACATTTTGAACATTTTGAATGCAGTCCACTCTGCATCCGAGCAAACTCGCCTCAAAATCCTGAGAAGGATTTGTTGTGAATTCTGAACTCAATTAAGTTCGCATCACAAATGAAATCCGTTTTATAAATTGAGCGAAATTGGTTGTGATGCTAAGCAAATGTTGTTCGAAATAACGAACAAGATACTCTCACTACTTGAGTAAGCCTGGTTTATAATCCTCGACAAAATTCGATGAAAATTCTGATCAGGATATGCTCTGTATTCGAACCAAAAGCATTCTAAATCTAGAATAAAATTGAAGAGTAAATTAAAATGTGTTCCAAGGCTCAGGAAAGATTCGTTCTGAATACTGTGAATATTAGACACAGAATGTTACACAATTATAGCGCAATGTCCTGAGTAGAACTTGCTAAACATTCTGGAAATGGTTTCATAGCAATCCCGTGTCGAATTCGCTTAGAACCCTTAGAATCTTCCAAAAATCATAGCATTTTTTGTAAGCTCAGAACCACCCAAAAGATTGGATTTGTATTAAGGTATTGTAAGGTAAGCATAATTCACTAACAAATCCAAAAACTAAAACATAATCTCATAATCCTTAACAAGATACTTTCAGAATGCTTGATAACAAATGCTGAGAAAAGTAAACACATGTTTTGCAGTGGAAAGCGAACTAAAGAAAGATTAAGTGCTGACACTTTTACCCGATTTTGAGTAAGATTTCCCGGGTTTTGTCGCTTTTCTCACATGGTTTTCGATTCCACAATTTTTACCCGTCTTTCCCGATTTGGTGACCGTCCTGTAATAGGGGAAAAAAAAAATCCAAGTTTCAACGAAAAACCTCTGATCACTGCCATTGAACAATAATAGCCGCATAATCCAAAGTTTCCAAAATGACACAGGTGATTAATTTGAATGGGTCATTAGGCCGAATCGGGCACTAAGCTGACTGAGTGACTGATAATTCATTTATTTGTTTCTGTTTACTTGGAATCGCTGTTTTGTTTTAAAGATGGAGAAAATTTTGAAGATGTTCTAATTTTAAATATGGAGAAAAATTCAACGAGAAATATTAGCAGATACAAAGTTTTGGAATTGAAAAGTACTGCTTACGAATGTCCCTCTCGCGGGTCAAATTTTTCACCTTGTCGACGGTGAGAGGGCTTATCTCATGCTATAAACATGCATGTGAGACCAAGAATTTGACCAGTAGAGAAAGTATCACATGTTCTGCACATTTAATTCACTACCACGTCGTAGAACGTTTATATAAAGGCACTAACATCAGGTGTGATACTGGTGGGTTATGCCGCAATTCACTCTTAGACTTCTTACTTTCAATCAAAGGGAAACGACTAAAAGTACACTTTTCATTTTCGTGGCAACTTATGTTGCTGTTTATCCATTTGTTTTATGGAATGAATAACCGAAATACCTGGTTTGTTGATGGTATAGTAAGTGAAAATAATTGCAAATTTTCGAAAACGGTGAATGTTTTGATCATGGTAAATATCTGACTGTTCAAAATGAAGCACATAGCCACAGAAAAATGTTACTTTAGACAGACGATGACAAGCATGTATATTAGAGATAGGACGCGGAAGGCCCGCTTAGGAACCACAAGCAGTAGATTAAACCTTTCCAAGTACTTCACTTTAAAAAAAAAAAACACTTTTTTAATTTGCTCGCGTTTACTAGTGATAGTTTAAAAAAGTGTTTCAGTTTTTTTTTATTTTTTTAGAAAGACTGATCTGTGTTAATGTAAATTTTCCTAGTTTTTCAATTACTTTCCAATTAGTTTATTTCAGCAAAACTGCTGAGGGTCCGCTCAGTGAGGGTTTAGTATTTGACTTACTTTAAAAGGAGGGGGAGAGGGGTATTTTAATCACGGTAGTTCCATTTCAATTCCGGTTTCGGTTCTATTTCGTTTCCGTTTCGAATCCGTTTTGCATCCATTTCAATTCCATTTCGATTCCGTTTCGGTTCCATTCCAAATTAAATAGCTCGGGGCTGTAAAATGAACGCCATTAGCATTAGACAACTGACTGACTGACCCTTATAACACCCTTTAAAATGGAAGCTCATTACATACTAATTCAAACTTTTAGGGTTATTATTAGAAGATACCGCAGTGCTGTAAATAGCCAACATAAGCCCACCATAGAAATTGAGGGTTGTCTAGAAATATCATTCGCTGTATGAATAATAAATATTATGCATACTCTAGTTGCAATACTGCTTGGGGTTGACTTCAGTGCTAGTTATGACTTCAGGACTGGGGGCTATTAACTTAGACGGCACTTTGCCCCGGATTATCATCTCTAGAAAACATTAGAAATCAACAAACAAAGCTCGTGACATCTAGGATAGGGTATTAATTTGACTTCCATTTTACGACTGCATAACAAAAAATCATCGTGGGAAAATTGAGACTGAAATTTAGAAAAATACTACGGTCCAATAATAATAACTTCAACTAGTGCTTAAGCGGACAACATAGGCTATTGCTTCTAAGGTATTCTAAGGTATAGTAGAGGTGACATTAGGAGGTCACGCAGCTCCAGCGAGATACCCTCAAAAAAAAACCTACTGTTTACGAATGAAAGAAAAACATCTGTCATGACAAATGTATTATTTTTTTGACACAAGATTATGAGAAAACCTAATCTTCAATATTGTTAAAGACATATTAATAAATTGAAAATTTTGAAATTCGAAAGAACTGCTCATGATTCGAAGAAGGAAAAAATCTCCCATGGAAGTTCGATTGTTTCAGGTCTCAAAGATATCATTTTCATATTGCGAGTTTTTAAATTAGAAAAAAAATACTCATGCTTGAAAGAAGGAAAAATCTCCCATAGTAATTCATTGGTTCAAATCTCTTTTTCTTTTTTCAAAAATACTATAAAAAAATCTCCTATGGAAATTAATTAGCAAAGATTTCATAAAATATTTAGTTCAATCTTCTGCTTTACTAAATTCGGCGTAATGACCCTTTCGGCCTAGTGGCCCATTCGGCCTACTGGCCTTACACAAAATAATTTTCAAATTCGAGGAAAGTGGTCCGAAATAGTCCTGAATAACTTCAAAAATATCTACAAATAGACCTGATTCAAGATAAGAGGTTGTGGCAATAAAGGCCCAATATTGGGAAACGCTTGCAATAGCGAAAACGAAGACTTTCTAGATAAGAATCGCTTAAGAATCGTTCGACGGCCGTGAGCTTGTTTCACCAGTTAGTAAGGATTTTCCATGATACATTAAACCACAACATATTTCAATACAAACTGAACGTTTACATCTACGGTCTAGTGACTCGTCCACTCGTCCATATATACAGCCAGAGCACTGCTTTTCTGATGCCTACCGGCAGAGATGCAAAATCTCACGGCACTCACAGGACTATCGTTAGGATATCAATTTACAATCGTTAACCCAAAACGATTATCACGTGTGAAAGGGAGAACCATGACAAACAATAGCCACTTTGTGACTGTCGCTGCCTACAATCAAAACTTTAGCCGCAATGACGAGGATCAAAAGCACAACCAAAAAATAACATGGCTTCCCAAGTACAGGTAATGACGAAAAGCGGAGCGGCAGAAGAAATAATAACAAATCTTTCGCATTCCAAGTCTAAATCAGTTGGCGCGATTGTGCGAGTCATAAGCAAAGCAACCAAGCACTTATTCATTCGTATAAGCAAACGAAACTGCACCGCATTTGACATTCATGAATGTTTGACATTCCTAAGAGTGACCTGACTCTCAATGAACCGTCCATGATGATCGAGGGGTGAGAAGGGCGTTTTGAGCATCAATCATTTGACAATATCGATTTGCACAGATTGCAACTCTGCTTACCGAAATAATAGTCTTAGTCAAAATTGATTTCGTTTCACGCTGAGTCTGCAAAGGCATTTTCAAGAGCGAACGTATCCTTTTTTTTCAGATTGATCCCAGCAATTTTTAGCTAGATTTCGCAATTTCGCTTATTGTGATTTGCTTACAATCCTCAGCAGTATACTTCAATAGCATTGATCAAAATACGGTCAGAATCTATTGAGAGTTCTGAGCACGATTCACTGATTGTCAGGAATTGAGTTTGCCAAGATTTCTAAGCTTGATCCAATCGGAACCTCGAGAAAAATTTGATCAAACTGGAGAGCAACATTCGCTTGCAAATGCAAAACAATCTGAACAATAGGCTGTTCGTGATGTTCAAATGTGCGGCAAAATGTAACGTGATGAAATCGGGATCCCAAGTACGTGTTGGTAAGAAGCCTTTGTAAGATACAATACTGAGCAAGATCAGATTCCTGAGTAGTAACAATTCTTGTTACTTTTATCTTGCAAAAGATGTGTTCAGAATAGCGTTTAGTATCATTAGAATGTAACTGCGATGATCAATTTCTCTTCGTGGATTTTCTCTTTGCATTACAGTACCGTCCAAAAATGAAGGATTGAGCCTAGCAGCAGCGCTTATTAAAGCTAAAATAAGTAAAAGAGAATGTATAATGAATTCGGAATGCTGATCAAGATCACACTCGAAATAATCTCCGCTAAAAAGTAAGACTGTTAAGAAATCCTAACACTATAAGCTCAGATTCCTTCACAAGATTCCCAACAAAATCTGAACATTATAATCTATAATAAAATATGTTCAAAATCCTAAGAAAGATACGCGGACATTTCCAAGCAGGATTTATGATCCTGAATTCCAGACCATCCACTATTCCAAAGCCCCGTGAATAAAAACCACCCCAACTCATACACGCCTCTGCGCTGAAAAAAACGCTAAAAGGGAACAGATGAAAAGTCGCAGTCAAAGAGGGTATAACCTGAAACCTGTTAAATTTTGCACCGCCACACTCCCCCGACACTCCTACTAGTCAACCGACTAACAGCAGCCATAACAGCGCAGTCTTTTTGAACTTGAATCGTCAAGGTCGAAGCGCTCTATTAATTTAATTACTGCCGAGCAGACTGCAGTGAAGTCGAATTGGCACTACTCCGTTAATGAAGACGAAGCTGACGGTAATAGGTGCATCACGATTGCACGTAAAGTTTCTCGAGAGAATTAGATTAAAAACTTTGTCTTCCCACGAGAAATCCTAGATGCTATTGCAGGTCTTGCAGCCCCCCTCCATTCACGTCCAAGAAATCGCAGCAACACTCAACCAACCGTCGTCACTCACTCATGTCGGCAGTGTGCGCACTTTCTTATATACCAAATCCAAGCATCCAAGCAATCCAAGCAAAGAAAAGAGAATCGCAAAAAAAAATCAACAATAACAAAAGGTGGCACTCAAGCAAATCACACCGACGATGACGACGACGACTACGGCGGCGGTTGCTTATTGCAACGCGCCGCTAATCTGCGAACTCGTTTGCGAAGGAAAACACGAAGAACGCAAACAATGCAAATTTGTCTCACATCCTCCCCGCCGCAAACACAGGTAGAAATGGAAGAAGAGCAACTTTCCGCGTGTGTCGGGCGGAAAGCTGAGCTTTGGTTCTGGAGGGGTGTTGATAGGGGAGCAAAAATCAAATCCAATGCTCGAGAGATAGCAAGTTGGGTACGTTGGCGGTTGAACGAAACATAGAAGAGGTCGTTAAACTTGACAAAATAACGCGAAATGTTGCCGTTGTGCTGACTGCGGTGCCGCGTGATGATGGGGAAGCAGTACATGTGCGATAAGTTTTCACCAAACTTCGAGCACTGGATGATGCCGAGCCCGTAAACAATCTATTTTGCGAGGATTTTGTCAGGTTTTGTAATGAGGTTAAGTGGAAACTTAATTAACTATAGAATAAGATTCATCTTAACTCAACAAAACTCAACTTTCAAGGCCTATGAACTCCGGATGTTTAATTCTACACGGGAAACGGAATCGCAGTCACGAATTCAAGCATCACTAATATCACTATTTGAATATGCTCATGCCGTTTAAGATGTCACATGACGGATTTTGAACCAAGTTGGCAAGTGACCCTTGAGTGAATGGTACCCTTCATATAATTACAATGGTTTGCTTGTTTCGGAATATTTATGTTGTTTGTTAGTGTGCAGTTTTTGTCTCAAGATTCACTTCTCAGCTGAACTTTTCCCATCCATAATTCTCATTGTCCGTTTTCAAACATTTTCAATCCTGATGGAAGAAACAACGGTACCTTTGCTTCAGTGATTGTTGCATAGAAATTGGATCACAAAGTTTTAATATCCTTATCATTTGGTTGATATTTGTCCCAATAACATAATTCAATGCTGGATACATACCTGGAAGAAGAAAAGAAACGGAAAGAGATTATTAGAATGATAGCAGTTCAAATGAATATAAAAAATATATATATATCTCAAAGACAGTTGCAACATTTTTGTGATTTCTTGGCTCATCTGCTTTATTCGATACTAGACTTTCTTTTTCAAGAACTATTTTTCCTGGTTTTCTAACATAGTTTTCCCAATTTAAACCAGCAAAATTACTGGAAATATTTCCAGTAATGCGATTTTACAACAGTACAATTAAAATCAAATCTGCTTTTTGAGGCACAAAATACAGTAAATTTTGATCGTTTGAGAATTGTTAACACATATTTAAAATTACAAGAATGTTCAAGTAATGTTGAGATGATGTGAGCTTCTTAGAAAAATATTAAACTACTGAAAATTTCTAGTCGGATAAAAATAAAATGCAACATTTATGAGCAAATTGAAGAAACAAATAGAGGATAGTAGGCAAAACCTGAATAAACAATTGAACTTAATGTATGCAATTGATCATCAAAAACTTCCTCATGTGAGTCCGAGAATAATCAACGAGCGATTGGTAGAGTTATTCCATATTTCTAAGGGTTTACATACAACTATTCCGTAGAAAAAAGATATTTCCCTTAGTGTAAAATAGTATGGACAAAGAACCACACGGGGGGGGGGGGGGGGGGGGTTAGGTCTGCAATTTTAAAATATGAGAACACGTAGTTTATGGACCATCCCTTAGCTCTCAAAAAGTACTCGATTACTAAAATACATGCATCGCCAATTTTTGGATTTGTTATGTAAAAAGGTTTAAACTTTCAAGAAAACATATAAAAACGAGGGGCTCTTTAGTCCCAATTTGCATTAGCATTAGCATTGACGTTTGCACACCTCGTGGATGGAGCTACGATGGGGAATAATTCGTTGAAGACATTGCATGGCACCATGAAACGGATCCAGTTACTGATACATTCTTCATGTAATAATCTCCTTGAAGACACTCCTCGATCGCTCACCTGGCCACGTCCATGCAACCGTTGGAGATCGGGAGGGTTTGGTATCTACCTTAAGAAGACACAAGGAACCCATGCAGCCTTCAGTAGATATCAAAGGAAAAGGGAAATGAATAGTCGGAGAGAATAGTTAAACAGAATGCCCTGTATGGTGTACAGAACAAGAGTTTATTTAAAGAAGGTCGTTGGGAGCATCTAGTCTAAGAAGGTTAAGTGATGCTCCATTTTTCTTCAAGCGGTTGGGGTACTTGAGCATTAACTATAGTCATAGCCACTATGGCTATGGTTATAGCGACGAGGTGGTCCCAAGACCATAAAAGCCTTGAAAAACAAACATAATCCATGATTTCATAATAAACCATGCAAATAAGGTGCATTTCCATATTTCTAAGCAGCACTTTTCATTTGTGTATTTGATTGATAGAATCCGAAAAGTGGTTCAAAAGTTATGAATTTTGGAAAAATATGCATTGTTTTTAAAGTTAATTGTTTGGACCACCCTAACGCAGAAATGGTCGCCGTAATGACGAAATTAAAAAAAAAAAAAAAGAGGTCTAATATTTTTCGATGAGGAACAAAACTGACAATTATTACGAAATTCTGAGATCGAATATCTTTTTTCTAAGGTATTGCTGTACACCTCAAGTGAAAGGAAGAATTCTTGAATATTACACGAGACCTTATCTTCGACATAAATCGAGTAAATAAACATTTTTCGAGTAATTCATGTTAAGGCCTAAAAGCCATTTCTGGAGCAATTTGAAATAAGGGCGAATTTGCAGAATGTAAACAGCGGGAGAATGATGATTGTAATATTGCAAGTAGAATTTCAAATCGTAATTTACAAATTACATATAAATTCAAATACAATCTAGCATACAGAGAACAAAGCTAGCTTCTGATTTATATATAATTCGTTCGTTTTTCATTGAAATTTGCTCATTTTTATTATTCGCCTGTCATTGCTAGTATGTTTGACTACGCCATTTTCAATGTTAGCCCCACATGTACTGTACTGGACGCCTATTTTTGACATTTTCATAGGTTTCACCTTTTACTTTTCGCCGTTGTTTTGATTATTTTGTCAGTATCGCCTTTTACTTTACGCCATGTTTATGTTTTGATTTAAACTACGTCTTTCACTTTGTCAACAATCAATATGGCGTGAATTGCAAAGTAAATTGTTTTGATAATGAAATAACTCTACGCCCTTTGCGAAAACAGTTTTTAATGCATAAAATTAGAGCACAATCAGGGCAAAAAGTTCAAAACTCATGATTTAGTAATAATAATTATGCATTGCATTGAAAAATCATTTTGTTTACATTTTGCATGGTAAATTGCTCCGGATTTGTAAACATTGATTTCTCTGGAATCTTATATCACTCTCATGAAATGAAGGCAGCATCTGGTAGAAGAATGTTAGTTCTACCATATGGAGTAGCTGGATATTGTGGGATTCTCGTGATTCGTGAGAGATCAACGTTCAATGTCATTGTGTACAAATGGCTTTTAGGCCCCAATCATGAATTACACGAGATTTCAAGTAAAATTGAATTTATTTTCTCGTTTTTGTTTTTGAACTCATTTTAATGTTCCAAAGCACGCTTGCATGTGCCGGTCTCAGGGCACCGAAATTTACATGCCTTTTTGGTAGTGCGTGTATATAGTATTGAGTTTAAGAGATGTCCTAGGTCATCCATGCAGCACTGGTTTATCTCACATCCGTAATCCAGAAATTTAAAAAAACGGTCACCTCACAATCACGAGAAGAAATGAACGCTTTTTTGTATTTCTTATGACTGGATTTATAACTAGTGAAATCAGCCAAGAAATCATATGTAATCGATAGAGTGAAAAATTCATTTGAAGGTTTGCGAAAGTAACAATAATATCAATAAACGTGACTGTAATTGCATAGAGTTCTCTCATATTTTTGCGGCTAGTTAACTGTAAATGCTTTACATTCAATAAAATATGCTGTCTCGTTAGTAAAAAAAAAATCAAATCAATCAGTCAATAAACTATGTTTTAAATCTATCGGTGCTCTTGTAATTTCTAAGTAAGATTTTTGCAAGAAACGCTGGACGTAATTCACTTGAAATCCTGCGCATATTTCGCTCCTGGTTGAAAGTAGTGTTTGGTCGAAATCATAAGCTGGATTCAATAACTAATATGATTCGGAGTTTGAGTATGATTCACTCGGAATCCTGAGCAGGATAAGCTCACAATCCCAGGCAGGATGTTTTCCCAAGGTTTTGGGAATCTTCGCTAAGAATTCAAAAGCACTATTCACTCAAATTTAAAGGTAGAATAACGTCTAAACCTTGAACAGGCATTACATAAAATCATGAATATAATTCTCCTGGAGTCATGAGTAAATTTTCTAAGAATCTCCAGCAGGATTCGTTCAGAATCCTGACAAGGCTTTGCCCACAAACCTTAGCTGTATTTGATTGAAATTCTAGGAAAATTCCTTCACAATTCTAATCAGTTCGACTTCGATTCCTGATCAGTTTGCCGAATATTCGCTGATTTGTTGAGAATGATGAGATTCACTATGATTCGAGCTCTGAGTACCGAATAATATTCGTTCATACTTCGGAGCTGAATATCCTCAGAATACTGAGCGAGATTTGTTTATGAATTCTAAACAGACTTTGATCAGGGTTTCGAACAGGTTTTGCTCAGAATCCTAAGCATGATATACTCATGACTCTCGTAATCCCCAGCAGCTATTGCCTGGAATATCGATAGGATTTGTGCAAAATCCAGAAAGGTTTCGCTAAAATTTCAAGAAAATTGATTCAGATTTCTAATCAGGTCGTTGTGCATTCGCCGATTGGATGATATAAATGACCATGGTTAGTTCAAAGCAGGGGCGCTATTTTCGTATTCGTGCATCGATTCAATTGATGAAGCGAACGAACGAAATTAAACAGATTATCAGGCCGGTTTTTGAAGTAAGCCTTGTAATTGAGGCGTTAATTTGCTAAATCGACGAAACAGAACAGAATAGAATAGATTTGTATCAGTACATTGGGCAACGTTGCGAATGAGCTGAATTTGGATCTCTCGCCACTTCAAACACTATCGACAGTAATGAGAGGATGAACTCTGCATCAATTTCATGATGCCACGTGAAATAAAGTAAACAAAATAGAGAGAGAGAGAGAGAGAGAGAGAGAGAGAGGGGGGGGGGGGAGAAAAAACCGGATGGTGCCCACCTGGCAATCTCTGGATGAGACACCACTGACCCCCCCCCCCTCCCCCCACCGGCTCGTATCCTCATGTCTCGATCTCTTTGACACTTGAACCAATGACGTCTCGTCCACAATTTATTCATTGAAGAAATTTCTCAAAACTTTTGGATTTCTTGATCAAATCAAAGAACAATATCTTATCGCTAATCAAGCATCTCCACTAGCATTTTCTGTGTTAGCAAATCTAGCCTAACATATGACAAACCTTCTAACATTTCATCGATGCTGGGCTTAGGTCAGACAGATCTATGAAGGCATTTTTATCAAATAAGTACAACTGCAATACATAATCCTGGAGCAACAATAACGTCTCCGTATTCGTCATGTATGTCTAGAAAAAATACACGTTAGCTTAAAAACCTAACATTTTTGTAGGAAAATATGTCAGAACAGATCCGTCTTAACATCCAACATATATGTCTTACCTTGTCATTTTCTTTGACAGCAGCACATACAAGAAATGCTAGTGAAAACACCGGTATGTTGCTGACTGTTCTAGACTTTTTTTGAGTTTAATTGATCTACTGGTCGTTTTGCTAGTAGGATTAAATCTGTGTTAAGTTAAATTTTACCCATTAATCATTGTCAGATGAACATAAGGATCGCACGAGCACGAACATATTTTTTTTTAATTGGAATGGACTCACCATGTTCACCCCGAATAACTAATGAACCGTATATGCGCGAATGCATCCTCTATTGATATGTGCAGAGCTTTGGAAGCTTGGCTCCAACAGCATACTTACGCAGGTAACCAATAAGTATTAAATAAAGCACGTAAGTAGCCCTTTATGCGTCTTAACGACAAGCGATATAATGCATATGAGCATTATATTCACCTTAAATGCTATTCAAAAGCAGGTTTTGGCCCGCTATACGCCTAATTTAATGCTGGACTCCGCCAAACGAAGACGTCTATGTCGACAATATATCATTCATTGGTAGCATGAATTGGTAACGTTTGCAAATGACAGCAGTTGAAATGTTGTTCTGCTGCTGGGGAGTTTTTAGCTTTGATAATGCTGATAAAATGCCTTATTGAAAATGCGAAGCAAAAAAAATAAGACCTATTTCCAATTATAGATTTTATTCATTTTCCTGTTTTGCCTCTTATTTTTTTCTTCTTCTCCTGTACTGATGATGATGGACGTTTGCTTTCTGTTTAGACCCCCTATTTTTTCTTATGAAAGGGGAAACTCAAATTCGCTGCAGTTTTTGCATTTTCTAGGATGGGATTCGAGCTCGCAGCGTCATGGTCGACGTGTTTTTATACCGCGTCTTTACCCTCTAACCTATGTGGAACGTATGAGAACGGTTTTAATATTTGCCCAATATAAACTTCAATGTTCCCAGGTAGCCAATAATCATTGAAATATGCACTAATTCTGCATCATACTTGCATTTACGATTCTTCTTGCTGTACATTAGCTGTCTGAATGCATAGCTGTTGTAAAATAGCATACGCAAAGCTACCGTAATGTTAGCTGACATATGCATTTTTATGCTTCATATATTATTAGAATAGCGCACTGAAAATGTTTAATTAAAGTTGTTTACAAATCGATAATTGTCTGGGTACTGTTGGTTTAAATCGCTTCAGATCAGTTCTCTATCGTGATATAACAAATATATGATGTTTTCCCAATGAAATAAGTGGCTTCTACTCCACCCCTGCTGTTTGTGTAATTCGAAAAAATCGGCTCTTTAATAAAAATTTGACTTTTCTCCCTACAGCAGATTGGCAACAATGGAGTATCAACCGTCGCAGGTCAAACATGCTCGTGCTCAAAATGGGATAGATTGTCTTGTTTTCGGATTATTGGAGGTTTTCCAAAAGATGCAATCATACAGTAATAAGAAGATAATATGCAGCAAAAATAAGATTCCGTGCCGAGTCCCCATATCATCTTGATATTGAATTAATATGTTTAGCACAAATTGAATACCAATCTGTGTATGGTCAGTAGATCATTGGTCATTTCACTTTAAAGTCTACAAACAACTCGGCCTGTCAAAATTCAATAGCATACTATTTCATTGAAATAGGAAACCAAAAGACTAATTTTAATGAAGTTCTTATAGCTACAATAGCACCCCTAGTAATGTAAACAAGTTTGACTGTTAGTTTGTCAAACATAGGTGATGCAAGAAAAATAAATCGAAGTAACCACAAGCTAACTTTTGTTGAAAAATAGACATCCTAAAACCATACATCAACAATTTATTTAGAGATCGGAGAAGATTTAAATTAGTTACAATCTAAACTCAAACAATTGATTGATCTACCGAAATCGAAGAATCAAGGTTGACTGGATAGGACAAACAAAGAAGATTACCATTAAAGAAGGCCAATCTGTCTATATCGCCTTGGTAAAACACAAACAACGATTGGTGGTTAAATTTCAATTACGTGTAATTACGACAAAGCGGGGAAAGCTTTTCCACGGAATGACAAAATGAACCGGACAAGACGGATTTTATGAACCGTTCTTATCGCTTTTTCGGTGTGATAAACATGAAGCTAGTGATAAAGAAAAAAAAACACACAGATCGAAAACCGCACTCAACAGTCCCCTTTCGATAAAAGCAACAGCAAAAACCGATAAAACCACCACTTCGTTGCGTTGTTTCCAATCGCCTTCGATAATAGCCGGAATAATATGCGTTCAACCGAGGCAACCAACTGCTAGAGGGAAGAGGGGAAAAGGCACTTTGATTGTAGGATAATTTAATTTAGTGACCACCACCATCGATAATGGCTACTGAGCTTCATTCAACAGGCAGTCGTGTGGTTGTTTGGGGGGAATTCGATTGTCAATATTGGAATCAAAATTCTCGTGTGAAAACCGACCAACACAATTTATCATCTGCTGATAAGATACGGGGCTTCAGCGCCGGCTTGGGAATCAAGAATCTTGATTCAAGTGTGGCAGGTTGGGACTGGCGAATGGTGCATTTACTCAGTGGAAAATGACTGCGTTTTTAAGGGGATGTCTTCTTCGGCAATGAATGAAACAACAGAAGAACGGCTGCGCATATGAGTTTGAGGGAAGTCGTATATAAAGTATGGGATAAAAGAGCTATATCAACATGGAAGTTGTTAAAATGTTGTATTATTGAGGAAAAAAAATGAATTATTGAATCGCAATTATTGAATTATTGCGGTAATGATTTGTGACTACAAGGGTTACTTTTTTTTGTTCGTAATTTGCTTTTATTTCAAAAAGATCATTTTTCTTCATTTATATACATTAATTGTTATGTTTGTGTTCTCCGTGCGTGGAGTAACGATTATGATGTAGAAGGAGATGTCTCGCTCATCGCCATGAGGCACCAAGAGTGGACAATAATGTTTTTTGCTAGAATGAAAGATATGAAGAGAAAGTTGAAAGTTCCGTCAGTGTACGGTAGGCTAGAAATAGAACAGAGGTATTGAAAATTGAGTGAAAGGCATGGTAAAGTAGTATTCGAACCACAGGCGCTTCGTTTGCCTAAATAACATTGGGGTAGTCGAGGCGATCACCCTGCCACCTCGCGGGCAAAACTAACTAACGAACTTACTGCAGAGATCAGTTTTCTTCATTTATATAGTTTAGTGACCATTAGAAACTTTTTGAATACAGTTCAATGAGAGTAAAATTAAAATTAACGTTAAATGTGGATCCAAGAGAAAAACAAACAAAAAATTTGCACAGGTATTTTACGAAAAATGTGTCATGCGTGTGCAACGTTGTGAATGAGCCGAAGTATGAAAATTAATTGTCAGAGCGGATAAGATGGTTCCGTAATACCTTATGTTTCTGAATGCTAGATTCCTTTGCTGATTAACTCGTTATAAAGATCGTAGAACAAAGTACAGGACCCAAATAATATGTCCTCAAAATCATATTTTGGTTCACACTATAGCTACCTACAGGCCATCATACAATCCAGGACTGCATGTACATCGATGTGAGCAGCTAGTGATGTCCGTGGCCGTGGGTGTTGAATATATGCGCGCCCGGTGTGTGAAGCGAATATAAATGGAAAAATCAATAGCCAGTCGGAACTTTTCACCTCGAAGTTTTCGAGGACTGAAAAAGAACACATAGCACAAGTTGGGTGCATCGAAAGTGCACTTTCATCATTATATTCGGACATGGGAAAGGACCAAAGGGCGAGACGAGACGACAAACTCGGCCAATCATAATAATTGCTTACAGCAATGGCACGGGTCACCCCTACCAACACATCCACCAAGCCGCCAGCCAAGAGGAAGAAGCTGTTGCTATAGAGTGCAAATCTTAACATTTTCGGGATGTAGGTTGATATCTCACTCACGCGCCAATCTCAAGGGATGGGAAGCGCCTACCTTCTCTACCTAGTTGCTGCAAGTGGGCAAACCGGACTTCCTACAGATCACTATACAAGGATAGCATGTTCACATACATCGAAGAAGGAAGAATGTAAAAAAATGAGAAAGAGAGCACAACGAGGCTGAGAGAGCGGCCAATCGAACATGATGCCGGTCGGCAGACATACAGGACACATGCGCCATGGAGCGGGGCTCGACAGACAACCACGCGTTCGTTCGCTCGGGAACGCGAACTTGTTTATTCTCCTTCTGCCTACAACACTTGCACTGTTGTCGGGAGTATTCAAATCAATACCTACCGACGATAGTGGTCTGTGAGTGCAAAAAGGCCGTGGGTGAAGAAGCCTGCGGAAGCTTCGGATTCTGGAATGCGGTTTGTAATTGGAAAACTAGGAAAATTTAAATGAACACTTCACTTCATCACTTTGAAAAAAATACAAAAATTAACCGCTTCAAATAGCTTAACCATTGTGGATCGTCCATAAACCACGTTGTCTAGTTGAAAGGGGCAGTGAGGGAGGGAGTTTAGCAGAACACATGCTTCATATAAATTAAAAGAAAATGTATAGACAAAGAACTGCAAGGGGGAGGGGGGTGTTGGTATGAAAATCCCAAATATGATAATACGTACGTGGTTTATGACCCATCCTTTAGCTCTCAAAAGGCTAAATGAACTTATAAGAATCACTTTGGATTGATGGAGACGCATGGTTGGCAAGTTACATCGAATAGTGGAAACGCGTGGTAAAATAGTCAAAAACTAAACGCAAAAACTAAAATACACAAAAATAAACAACAACTAACGCAAAAACTAAAATACACTGATCGCCAATATTTTGATAGGTTATGTAAAAAGGTCTGAACTTTCATGAAAAAATATAAATACGAGGGAGCTCTTTGGTCCCGAGAACATAATAACCATGAAAAACAAATACAATCCATGTTTTCATGAGTGTAGTAGTATATTTTTTCAAAAATGTATAGTTAATGACCTTTCATTTGCGTATTCAGATAATAAAATCGGCTTCCAGAGGTTATGGAATTTAAAAAAAAAAAATTTTTTCAAAAAGTCAATTTTTTGGACCACCCTAACACAGAAATGGTCACTCAAATGACGAAATAAAAGAAAATACGGGTCCAATGTTTTTCGATAAAGAACAAAACTACCAATTATAATGAAATTCTGAGAGGTTACATATATTTTTTTCATGGAATTAATCCTACTTGAAATAAAACGATATACACGTGACAGGATTAGTTAGTAATGTTTGCTGTATATTTAAGGTTAGAGAAACATTAATAGAAGAAACCGATCCTTCAACTGCCCAATTGTTTGATTCATCGTAGGATAATGGGAAAATACAGATCAGGGCCGTCCCAATTCCCAAAATTTCCCCCCAACCTAAGAAGCTGGGGAAAATTTCACGGCACCACCACTACACCAACGGCCACTTTTTGGGAGAACAAGTGAGATTTGTAAAGTGGTTGACGTGTTTTTTTCTACTGTCATTTTAGTGAAATCATGATTGTGTCAGTTAGCCATTTATTTTTTTTACTGTGATGTTTTTGTAGATATCTCACATATTTATAATATATACACACCATACACTTGGTGGATATTTTCATCGCGATCAATCACTTACATCAACGGCCACTTTTTGGGAGATCAAACACCTGTAGAAGTACGATAATCAACTTTGTGTGTGACTATTTATGAACTCTGTGAGTTTAAGTGTGAGAGCATGAGATGAAATAAAACTCGGCCAGTGTAAATCACGTCGTCTGCTGGAGACGGCGATGCGATGGTGGGCGGGACGGTATGAAACCTCGGTGGGTGGGTGCGATTACGGTCGGCGATGGTGGGGTTTTCGTGGACCGGGACTCGCTGTGTACGTCTTCCTTCGTGGTGGATCCCGGCACAATAGATGATGGATGCGATGTGTGGGGGTCCAGATGGATGAGCATCCCTACTGTTAGTTTGAATCGGTTCTCTAATTCGCTATTCTAACGTGGCCTGTATTCCACGGAAATAACCCACCCACACTTGTAAGTGACCCCAACAACATCCTTACTGTTGGTTTAAATCGGTTCTCAAAATTGATATTTTAACGTATTTTTGTATTCCATTGAAATAAACCACCCGTACTTGTGAGTGGCCCCAACAGCATCCTTACTGTTGGTTTAAATCGGTTCTCAAAATTGATATTTTAACGTATTTTTGTATTCCATTGAAATAAACCACCCGCACTTGTGAGTGGCCCCAACAGCATCCTTACTGTTGGTTTAAATCGGTTCTCAAAATTGATATTTTAACGTATTTTTATATTATACTGAAATAAACCACCCGTACTTGTGAGTGGCCCCAACAGCATCCTTACTGTTGGTTTAGATTTGAGGACCGATCTAAACCAACAGTAACTCGATGTTTTAATGTATTCTTGTATGCCATTAAAATAAACCACTCACACTTCAGATTGGCCCCAAGAGCATCCTTACTGTTGGTTTAAATCGGTTCGCAAACTCTATATTTCAACGTATTCTTGTATTCCATTAAAATAAACCACCCATACTTGCGAGTGGCCCCAACACCATCCTTACTGTTGGTTTAAATCGGTTCTCAAAATTGATATTTTAACATATTTTTGTATTTTGTATTCCATTGAAATAAACCACCCGTACTTGTGAGTGGCCCCAACAGCATCCTTACTGTTGGTTTAAATCGGTTCTCAAAATTGATATTTTAACGTATTTTTGTATTCCATTGAAATAAACCACCCGTACTTGTGAGTGGCCCCAACAGCATCCTTACTGTTGGTTTAAATCGGTTCTCAAAATTGATATTTTAACATATTTTTGTATTTTGTATTCCATTGAAATAAACCACCCGTACTTGTGAGTGGCCCCAACAGCATCCTTACTGTTGGTTTAAATTGGTTCTCAAAATTGATATTTTAACATATTTTTGTATTTTGTATTCCATTGAAATAAACCACCCGTACTTGTGAGTGGCCCCAACAGCATCCTTACTGTTGGTTTAAATCGGTTCTCAAACTCGATGTTTCAACGTACTTTTATATCCTACTGAAATAAACCACTCACATTTGGGAGTGGCTCCAACATATCCCGAGCAAAGGTTTATACCAAAGTGATAACAAGTTCTAATATCTGATTATCACTGTTTGATCACTAAATATGTTATCATTCAGGCTGAATAAACAGCCAAAATAACAAAAGGGATAACAAATCAATATTCGTTAGATATCACAACATTAACTCGTTTTATTATCATTGAGTTCATTTTGATAACAAATTTTGTGATATGGACAATTTACTTGAGATAATTTCAAATCATGTTATCAACATGATATCAAATTCATACACTAATAACTGAAGTACTGCTTCTGGTGAAAAGCTCAATTTCACATCCATGACATGCTGGTGACATTCAGCATTCATCAGCATGCTGGTAGTATTCAGTAACGTTCGTCAAAAATCGTCTTTAAAAATTGATAACAGATGATAACAAAATTATTCAATGTCGATAACTAATTTTGTTATGCGATAACAGGTGAGTTCAAAATGATATCTGAGATAACAGAACTTGTTACTTATTTGATATCCGTTTGTTATTTTACTTTGCTAGGGAACAACACTTAACCTTCTTAGAATAGATGCTCCCAACGACCAACCAATTACAAATGATCAAAAAACGGAACGTACGGTACGAGAAGTTAGAATTTCTTCCATTTACTGGATTTTGAAACTTTGTACTTTTAGTTATTTTAATTTAAACAGGCCTTTTGCCTCTTAAATGCTGCACAGTAGGCCTGGCCATTTCGGTATATGTACCACATCTATGATGTGAAACATATATCAACGAATAGATAAGAAAAAATACGGAAGCATATCTATCCTTTTTCCAGGATGCTTTCAAGACCTGACTGTGTTGTGTGTTAGATTAGATAAGCGTGCTGGTTTGAAGTTTAGCACTTGAGTTCATTTGCAATTCATTTGCACCAGGCGAGTTTCACGTTTTATATGCGGAGTAAACATGGGTATGAAAGAGAGAGCGCGTCTCAATGAACACGTGAACACGAATGAAGTTTGAACTCAAGCTCAACGCAGTATATGTTTTGTCATGTCATGTCAACACTCGCTTTAGCCCTTTCGGGCCTAAATTTTTCCAAGCGTTATTATATAAGCAATTTGGTGTATTCTGAATGATTAGGTTAATCTTAATTCTGAACGCGAGGACAGTTTGGATGACCTACACCATCCCAAAATAATCTTCTTATGTATAGCCCAAAAAACTACTGTTACTACCGTAGATTTCAAGTACTCAACTCCAGGACAGTTTGGATTACCAAGAGAATCACAAAGTTATAAAATAATGACTGTTGACCTTCCAGAAGATTCATTGCATACGTTTGAATACATTTCGTTGCCTTATATAGCCCAAAAAAACTACTGTTTCAACTGTAGATCTTATGTTTTGAACTTCCGGACAGTTTGGATGACCTAGCATGTCCTAAGAGTGTCGCATTATGTCTGTTGACCTTAAACACGAATTGTTAAATACATATTGTCCCTCAAATACATATTGTCCCTTTGCATACTCCAAAAACCTACTGTTACAACTGTAGATCTTATGTTCTGAACTCAATGGCAATTTGGATGACCTAGATCATCCTATTTTATCTCATAATATTATTTTTGTTTGCGTTCGAATAGGGTCACTGAATAGGGTTCAATACGTAGCGTAACTTTGTATAACCCGACAAGCTATAGTTACTACTGTACATCTTAATTTCTGAGCTCAAGGCAGTTTGGATGGCCTAGATCATCACACAATTATCTAATGATGACTGTTGACCTCCCAAAGCATATTAAATACGTTTGAATACATACCGTAACCTTATATAACCCTAAAAGCTACTAGTACAACTGTAGATCTGAAGTTCTGAGCTCAAGTACAATTTGGATAACCTATAACCGATAACGTTTATCAACGAGAATTTAATAACACGTATGCATATGTTCAATATTCTAAAACAACGCTTTACACTATCAGTAAGGCATTTTTTATGAACTTCTTGATATTCCGGATGTTCTAGGTCGTCAATTATGCCTTAAACTCATATGTTTTTTTTTTATTTTTCCCAGATAGAAGAATTGATGTAGAACAAATTTGCCCAAGACAGTGCACACTTTCAGTCAGTCTGTGATTTTATACAGCCATTTTTCTTTTGGGGTCATGTGTGACCCCTTAGGCCTGAAGTGGTTCAAGGAAATCCAGGAATCCACTGCGCCTCCACAGAAAATCAATGGGATGATGGATGAATGGGTTGAGGTTAACAACACGATTCAACACTAAATGAAAAATTTAGTAATGTTTCTGGTCACTGCTTCACTAAGCTGGCAGTCCACAGGTGCTAGCCGAAATTGTTTTGATTTTTAGTACCGATTTAAATTAACAGTACGGATGCTGTTGGAATTACAAAAGATATGTGGTTTATATAAGTGGACTACAGAAACATATCGAAATATCGCGTATGAGAACTGATTTGAGTCGAGCGTAATAATGCAGTTGGTTCAGTGCGTTTAGTATTTAATGGAATGCAAAACTTAAATTTTAGAGCAGGTTAAACATTTCCGTTTCAACCCTCATAACCTGGTAAAACTGTTCCAATCTTACTTCAATAATGCTTTGCATAAATCACCAGCAAATACCATTGCCAAACTTCCCCGGCAGTCACTGCCGGCTCGAAACGCACCTAAATCATTATTTATGACCTTACCATCCGTCCCAACAGGACTACAAACCATGTCATCTTCTATGGCACAGCGTTAGGCAAGACGCAACACACGCCACACTCAACCAAATCCCCATGCGGGTGTCGTCTCTGTGTATGTACCTATGTAAGCGATCACAGAACCTCACCCTCATCCTTTCAATCGAATCGAACGCACATTCCTCGAAAAAGGCACAAACGCAAATGGGCAGATTCGCTTCGACTTGCGTTGCCTGCTCCTGCTGAGCTCAGGCATCGTCATTGCCGTCATCGTCGTTCGCATACACACTGCACAGAGAAGTTCAGCATGGCACAGCAGCAGCTCACAAAACAATTAAGATTGCCATAAACAGGCTCGACGAGTACGCGCCGTACGCGTTGTTGTTAATCGATCTCGACGGTTCAACCGTTCGAACGGAGGACATGGAGAAGAGTTATATAACGGCTGAAATGATCCACACACAAACGCACCATTTCGAAGGCAACCGACCGACCGAAAACGGATGCAAGTTGGGATTCTATACACGTTTAGTAAACAGAAAAGATGCAGATGTGCATTCGAAGCGAGTCGGCTGTCGGCAGAGATTTGTGCAACCCCTGCGAATGTGACCTTCCCACATGTACAGTGAAACCGTTGGGTTAGTTCGGCAAGGATAAATTGAGCCATGAATTTCGGCCCCGAAAGTGTGAGTTGGGTGGTGCATTGTTTGCTGAGACTTCGAAGACCAGAAAACCAGGTACGACACACCTCCGCTACCGGTACCTGCGCTTGGTGAAGCATCATAAAAAGTAATGCGATGGTAATAACGGTGCAGAGTCTCGGTGTAGGTGACTATCATCACCATCATCATCATCGCCATCATTATGGTGACCAATGTAGCTGCAGCTTGTGTCATGGTTGGGGTGTGGAGCATGATATTATGTGCATCGAAATGATCCGGCCACTGGACGAGCAGCTAGCTACCTACCTATTCACCATCGTGAAGTTGTTTTATATAGGGCTTCCCTGACCCGATCCAGTGTTCCACCCACCGAGGGAACGTTTCGGGTCAAGTTTTGACCCGTTCACTGTGTGTTTCGAATTGAATTGAATTAAGTTGGACTGACCCGGAGCCAGCGGTCGGAGCAGCGGCAGGGCGAGTATGACTAAATACCGCCACATCGGCTAAGCATGCCAAAGTGGCGCTCGTGTCCGAGAGAGGCTGCCCCTGGTGGAACTGTTTTGCTGTGGCAATAAATAAGTAATAAACCTGGATCGGGTCGTTCACTGAGTGAAACCGAGGACGATGCTGTGGAGGTGGGGATTTTTCTGCTGCATAATCTTACGGGTGAATTGGATTGAGGTTTGGAACAGATACGTGGTGGCTGTTCAATCTAGATGGTTTATAAGCTCAGCAGTTAAGATCGATAATAAGACTGGAAAAGTTCCAATGAACTTGTCTGTAGTCATCAGATGATCATGTCAAAGCCGGAAGACATGAATGAGTGTCCGTGATACTGAGAATGTATCTGGGAATAAGGAGGTCAGAGAAGTTCTATTTCAGCATGAGCATGAGCAGCTTGGGACCAACATACATCTTCAATGCGTAAAAGCTATTGTATGATGGTGATAATATGGACCATCAGTTGCGGATCGGAAACCAAGGCCGACAGCCACAGGTTCTCTTCACTCATTATTTTGATTTAGTCCAGCTTTGATAACCACTGATTGTCCTCATTATGCCACTGTATGAAGGGCCAAAAACCGGTTGGATGGATTGATAGTCAACATCACTTACACGTATGCACGGGGATAAAATAGTCTCCTTCCAACAACAATATTAAACAATTAGTCACACAAAAAATGACCCATTTACCATGAGGATGTCCCAATGTGTGGGGAGACGAGTCGACGCTATTTTCACAAACTATTAGCATTGGGGGATTGGCATTAAAACATCCAGTTTGCTTCAATCGGGTGCCCTGGTGGTCCCTCCCATTACATAAACTACATCGTATGAAATTTGTGGTGTCTTTTTCGTAGATATCCTCCAGAAGCTCCAGAATGCTCGACTTGACTCGACACTGAAGAAGTCTGTAAGTCGCAGACGAAATAGGCCTATCTGTCAAAAGAGAAGCTTCCTATAGTGGAATTTAAAGGAATTTGCTCACGTTTACTAGTGATAATTTTGAAAAAGTGCTTCAATATTTTATTTTTATTTTGTTAAAGTGATCATATGAAGTGTTATTTTTAAATTCTCCTAGTTTCCCAATCACAATAGTTCTACTAATACGCTCAAAAAGTTTTTTTAAATAGTGTTTTTTTTTTTTTAAAGTGAAAGTGAATTTTTTTTTGCCAAAATTCATTTTTATTCATCAATATAATCTCCATTTAGAGTAGTACAATCATTCCAACGTTTCTCTAGCTTTTCGATACCACCGGTGTAGAACGATTTATCGAGACCTTCAAAATATGCTTCAGTTTCAGCAATCATTTCCTCATCTGAGCCAA
The DNA here is from genome assembly GCA_024533555.2 of Aedes koreicus. Lineage (NCBI taxonomy): Eukaryota > Metazoa > Arthropoda > Insecta > Diptera > Culicidae > Aedes > Aedes koreicus. The sequence goes on along the minus strand of JAHHFK020002478.1, from coordinate 238,248 downwards.
ATCTCTTTCCACGGTGCATCTTTTTGAGTTTTGCGAAGAGCCAGTAGTCGCTTGGGAACAGATCTGGAGAATACGGTGGGTGCAGTAGCAATTCGGAATCCAATTCGACCATTTTTGCGGCTGTTTTTATTGACTTGTGACACGGTGCATTGTCTTGGTGAAAGAGCACCTTTTTCTTCTTCAAATGAGGCTTTTTCTGGGCGATTTCGGCCTTCAAACGATCCAACAAACCGATTAATAGTCGCTGTTGATCGTTTTTCCATGTTCCAAGTGGTTAATGAATAAAATACCATGCGCATCCCAAAATACAGAGGCCATTACCTTCCCAGCCGATGTTTGAGTCTTTGGACGGTTTGGACGGCCTTCTCCGTCTGCAAGCCATTCAGCAGACTGCCGATTTGATTCTGGAGTGAAGTGGTGAATCCATGTTTCATCCATTGTGATGTATAGACGCAAAAAGTCTTATTTCGCGTGAACATCTCCAAACAGCTCTTTCAATCATTGACTCGTTGTTGTTTTTGCTCTGGTGTGAGCAAACGCTGCACCCATTTGGAAAACAGCTTTTTCTTACCCAAATGTTCGTGTATGATGGTGTAAACACTACCTTTTGATAACTTCAGAGTGTCAGCTATCTCTTGTAACCTCACTTTGCGTTAGCCCATGATGATTTTCAGGGTGTTTTCAATATTTTCCGGAATAATTGCCTCATTTTGGCCGACCAGGATCGGTGTCCGTATGACCACGTTTGATGGTCGTTTTCGATGAAACACAGTCCGGATAACATTTTTCAAGCCAAGCTTGGGCTTGAACGGTGTTTTTCCTCATCAAAAAACAATGATATATTAACACACGAAATTGCTTTGAATCCATCGTTTTTAGGAATCACAAAAGTAGCGCCACTTAAAACACTGTACCACGATACCACGATAAATAATAAGCCAAACGTCGTGAAATTTACACAGTAATCTTTTGAAGGTTGGTACTTTTGAAAAATCATATGGATATTTTATTAGTGGCGCCATCTGGTAGTTAGGCCTGGGACTTATTGGCCGATGTGTTATTTGACGATGAGTGGTGACATGTGCAGAAATATTCGTATCTTTCAGATAACGACCGGTTTTCCCGAGATACTGACTAAGCCGATCAAGGCAACGGTGGATAGTGTACAGTGCGTTGCGAAGATATCTGGTGCGTTATCCGACTCGTTTGAAAAACGCAAGGGACTTCGGCAATGCTGGTCCTTCCTACCTCCTGTTCAACATTGCGCTAGAAGATGTTATGAAACGTACAGTTTTCAAGAAATCCAGTCAATCCAGTCAATGAATATGTCGAAGACTAAGTATCTGATGGCAGGAGGCACCGAGCGCGATAAACCTCACACAGGCAGAAGTGTGATTATCGACAGTGATGAGTTCGAGGTGGCGTCTGATAACGGCTGTAGCAGAGAATTTCGGAGACGCAGTTCGCGCTTGCTATGGACTCCACAAGACCACAAGGTCTGATGAACTTCACCTCCGTATTAAGTGTACCATGTTATTCTTTCTTAGCGTTCCAAGCTTATTGCTTTCACTATTATTGCTTGCTCTCAACTTAGTGTTCAAATGTTATAGTGTTCCACAGTAAAAGCCCGATTCAAAGTAAATTTGGTCGCATTCAAGTGATCATAACACAAGAATTAAACAACATACACGGTTGATCAAAACGTCAAACAAAAGGGTATTTATTCAGCTTTCAAACGATATATAACAAGTTATTACATTTCACCGTTTCGAACGAACTGTCACACTTTACTTGTGATCGATGCCATCATGATCTGCACAGTCGCTGGTGACACTGTACCGGCGAACTTATTCCACTTTAAACGCAGTTGTTGTGCATTTGTCACATCTTAACCGTATCCTCGAAGTTTTCGCCTGACAATTGCCCAATATTTTTCGATCGGTCTGAACTCAAGGCAATTCGGATGATTAATCTCTTTGGCGACCAAATTAACATAGTTTGCAGCATACCATTCTAGTACCTCCTTAGAGTAGTGGCAGCTGGATTGATCCAGCCAAAACATGACGTTGGTCTTGTGTTGCCGAATGAAGGGTAAAATCCGCTTTTTCAGACACTCTTTAATGTAAACCTTCGACGTCATTGTGTGAGATGTGATGAAAACCGTGGTTTTAAGACCACAACTGCAGATTCCTTGCCAAATCATTAGTTTCCGAGCAAACTTATCAGCAAAAACAAATTTATACCTGGAAGGGACATCCCCACGACCAGTTGCCAGGTAAAATTTTCGTCCGGGGATTTGTTTATGGCAAAGGGTAAATGCATTCTTCTTTTTGCGGAAATGCTCCTTAAACTTTGGAAAAACGCTCCTTAGATGCGTTTGCCCGGTATAATGCAATCGTAGGTATCAACCTTCTGGTTAGCGCTTGCCGGATGTTTTAACGGGTCTTAAGTTTCTTCAAGATTGTATAGTTTTGACGGGTCTTAAGTTTCTGAATTTAAGTGTCGGCAAAACGAAATTAAGACTCTTCAAAATGAAATTAAGACTCGTCAAAATGAAATTTAAACCCGTCAAAACTACCTAGAAGATTGCGGAGCGAAGCTCCACTATACAATCTTGAAGAAACTTAAGACCCGTCAAAACAACCGGCAAGCGCTAACCAGAGGGTTGATACCTCCGATTGCATTATACCGGGCAAACGCATCTAAGGAGCATTATTCCAAAGTATAAGGAGCATTTCCCCAAAAAACAGGGTGCATTTACCCTGCTGCCATTTGTTTATAATCCATTTTTACATATTTTTCGAAGATCCATTAAAATACAGCCATCAAATTTCGTCAAAACTCGTTCGTATAGTAATCGTGCTCGCTTTTTGGCCACTAAATTTTGTTTCAGGGAGCGATTCGAATGTTTACTGGCACAAAAAGACTTACATCCTTCTCTTGAAAGGATGTTACACACGGTGGAAAAGTTTGAATCGTATTTCTTTGCCAAATCACGTATGGAGACACCTGGGTTGCTTTCACGTGCCGTTCTCCTCAGCTCTTTGTCCCTAGTGCCACTTTTATGATAGATGCGCTGTGCTCTATCCACACACAGAGTATCCTTGTAACGTTTGATTACAAGACACACCGTTGAACGGAATTTTAACACTTTTGCTATTTTTGAGGCAGACCACGAAGGATTCTCTAGATGTTTGTGCACAATTAATTTTCTTGTCTCAAGTTTCATGATCCGTAATTTCGAGATGCATCGATCAATCGAGAAAAACATTTCAGCAATTTCTTCGTCAATGAAACATCAACAAATGCCTGTCAAACGTTTTTTGTTCCAACCTCCAGGGACGCGGTGGTGTATTAAACCGTGCGTCCAGATTTACTTTGAATCGAGCTTTAGTGTAGAACGCTCAAGAGACTGGAGACATTGTGACGCAGGTGCCACTCTGATGGGACATCAAACCAGCAAAAGTAAGTAAGATATCGACCTCAAGTTATATTTTTGTTTATCAATACCTCAGGTTTTCTGGGATTTATTAAATAGTTCATAGCGGTAATCTCTAACCAATCTAACCAATTTTCTCACTTCACCAAGTGGCAAGAGTCACTTCGACCCTCGGAATGACCCCAACTGTGAACCTTAGAAACGATTTCACGGAGTCCTTCTGATTTATGTTGAATACTCAAATTTGGAGAATGTTTTTTTTTTTTTTTTTTTTGGAGGGAGTTTTTAAATAAAAGCTCTAGTTTTTTTTTAACTCCAGAATGGAAATTATTCTTCTTCGCCAGACTTCAGGATTACGCAGAATTTCATGGCGGACATGGAGCAAATAAAATTCGGAACAATTTTTTAACATAAGATGAATATTCAAAACGCTACAGATTTTTGAATGGAACTTCAGAGGCAAATTCATTTTCTGGCATCCGTCGAACCACTCTGAACGACCGTTGTAAGAATATTACCATGAATATCTCACATGCGCATTGCATGTTATCAATTACTAATAAATTCTCCCCTTTCACCTGTTCTCTACCCTGCCCTACAACCGCGAGCAATACCATATGGCACATACACCGTTGATCTGGAGATGCACCACTGAAATAAGCTAACACCATGACAACTACTCGTAGTTCTTGGAAGAGTCTCAAACCCGCAAAGGGTTTTCAGACACTTGAGAGGTGGTAAATGCTCTCAACAACGCGGACAAAAACAGCAAAATTCTATAAACAAGATAAGTAATCAAATGACCACGCCAAAATGTACTAAATATTCATTACATAACAGAGCAGACTTCGTAAGCAGGGATGGTTTCATTAATTCATTGATTTTCAAATCGGCAGAATTGTGTAAACTTTTGTTGAGAGCAATCTTAGGCCGTAAACAAATCAAATATGTATATTTAAAGCACAAAGAACTAAAACGATCATTAATTAAAGTGATGCTCACTCACATTCACTAAGACTCTTCATAGATTTTGTTCGCTCTAGTTCGCTAATAATTGGAGATAGTGATTTGAATTGTTGATCAAAATTGTTGCTTAGATTGCGACCTACAGTTTTTTTAAACAGTTAAACGCAAATGAAAGAACCCCTCTTTGTTCGATAGTTGTTGTTTTAACGTTGCATGAATTAACGTTCCTACGAATTCCCTGCGAACAACATGGTGTACAGCTGACACCAAAACCACTTATTCTACACTAATGAAGATTTTGCCATTTTTTTTTTCAGTTTACTTACCGGAAGACTTAAGCAGCTCCGGATCGACCAAATCCGTAAGGTCCGGTTCCTCGCCGTACCAGAAGATCCACAGCTCCTTGGCGGCCGTTAGCGATAGGGGCGGATGGATGACCGACCCGCCCGTCACCGGACCCTGTATGCTAATGTCGAACACATTTTGATCCTGTTCCGCGGGCTTGGGGGCGGCCACCCTGCGCCACACGCACAGGATATCCACCTCAAGGCATTTCGAGTAGGAACGAAGCACCGGATCGTCCAACGGGTAGCTGGACGCATTCGGCCGTTCACCCTGAACCAACTTACGCCATTTTATACCGCACAGATCAGTCTGTAATGAAAACGAGAAGAAAAATAAACGGTTGATTAGAGTTCGATAATTTGAGTGAGCAGTAGCGCATAAGCATAACAATACAACACTGAAAAAAAGAGATAAATAATTACTACGGCAAGCCGCTCATCGTCGCGGCGCAGCAGTCTGTCAGTCTCTTCGAAGCAATGCTAGAAAGCTTATGTAAAACAGTCAGTCGCAGCAGCAGACCGATTTTCCCTGTAGCAATATAGTTGCTGGTAGCTAATAGCCTCGGAGGAATGTTTTGCCCCCGCTAAAATCAATATTTTTCATTATATTCGGAAAAATGGAAACTCACCAGAATTCTTTCAACAAAAACGACGTTTTGAAGGGATTCCTAACACCCACCCTTCCCACAACGAACCGGTCTGGATGTCACAGACCGTTGTTTAGTCGTGCGACCTCCTTCGTCTCTTCAAATCACGAAAATGCTAATGCTTCTTTAATCGAATGAAGCGCTTTTTATTTTTGTGCAGTGAAAATCCAAAACATCGCTACACCAAAACGCGACGTCATCCGATCCTCGCATATCTGTCCCATGGGAGTGAGGTAGAAAATAACAGAAAATAGCTCGACCAATCGAAGTGGATAAAACAAAACAAAAATTATTAAGACATTATCGGTGAACTAAGAAGCATGCATTAGGTGAATCAGTGAAAAATATACAGTACCCGTTCGATTTTGGCAACAGATCCGAAAATTTCATTTTGCCAAAAGCAAACGATTTGTTTTTACAGTAATGCACGGTAATTGTTTTTATGTCAAATGGAAAATATGGATTGGATTTGTACTCTTTGTTTTTAATCAGTCAACTGGTTTCGCAGGTGTGGCTAGACGATGTTACGAAAAACACGTATTCCGGGAACTAGGTCGTATTTCTCGACAACCACCTTACTGAATTGCTCAGTCAATGGTCATGGTCGAAAATTAGCAGCTCTGTCTGTATGTATTTATGTATAACTCCTGCCAAGTTTGATGGAATAACTTTACTTGAAGTTGTCCTCAGAATTATCAAAGGGTAGAAATTCACGTAAATCCATATGGGACTGATATGTGGTTATTCTCTCTTAGCTCTTCACATGCACAGTTGGGTCGGAAGTTTGGTGAGCTGTAGATATACCCTCCACTGAAGGGTCGCAGAGTACACTCCCGCCCGCAAAACCGAGCTTGGATGCACGCGATGAAGTCACACGTGCATCCAACCCACCTAGTCTTTCCCAGCATGTACAAATACAAGCCTGCGTTAGGCCGTGTGAATGTGTGTATCTTTGTGTGTGTTAAAGATATCTATTCAACGTTTGCCTGTTGTAGACCGCAGACGCACGTAATCCTCATCTACAAACAAACGTTCAGAAAGCTGAACTTTGTCAGGTCCTGGTGCTAAGTTTCAGTGTTTTCCTTTCCGAATATAGGGAACCAGTTGGTGGTAGTGAAATGAAACTTTTTTGTTTTCATCTCTCACCACGATTCGTGGTGACTACAGCACTGCAAAGACGGCAAAATCCGGCCGGAGCGGACCCTTATGTAGTAGTTGTAATGCGAGCAAAAAGAGCCACTGACTGAGCGGTCGAGGACGGATCGTGGTGCGGGATGTGGGCTGTGGGATTGAGATGGAGGTGATAGTAAGGTAAATAACAAGCGCTTGAGGAAACCCGCTTTTCGAGCAGCGCATTCTCACGAACGAGCCATTGAGGTAGGTGAAGGTGAGGATGATGATGATGATGGTGATGACGACGACGTCGACGACGACGACGGACGGTGGAACCCAGCTAGCCATCAGCAGCAAACACGGGTCTTCAGCGCTTCGACTGCTCGGTTTGGTTGGTATGTACAGTATGGTGTAGGTAAATGATCAACTTTTTTGTGGATTGGCTGTCGTAGTCAGAAGGACTATCGGTGGATGGCAAGTAGATGGGAAGATTGAGCGGGGATGGCTGTGCCTGTCTGTCACTGTAGGTAGAGCACAGCATGCGGTGCTGGAGAAGCTGTGGTCCAGTGTTTAGCACTCGAAAGATCCGGTGGTTGTGTGGTTTTGCTGGAAAGAAGGTTGCGAAAGGCTACCTATACGTATAGAGATAGATGTGATATAATTAGAAGAACTTTTTTGAAGGTTGGAACTTGAAATTGAAATATTTCGTAGCGGCACATGCTTGACACAACTCATACAAGGGAACCCACATCTCTTATAGGAGATTGTGAAACCGAACAGTAGACAAATCATAGGTTTCGTTAAATTTTCCGAGAAAGCAAAAACCCGATTAACTTTTTGCACCTCAAAACGATTCAGAAGCATTGCTTCCTCGATATAGACAATTTTCCCTAGGGTGAAACTTGTATAGTAAACTGTTTGCATTATGCATTTCGTTGGAAATTTAAAATGTTTTATATCCAACTGCAGCAAAAAATGTCCAAGTGATGAAGAAATTGTAACGAAACAGTTGCTTCAACTGAGATAACAATTCAGATAACCACGTAAGCATCAAGAAAGCTGTTGTCGGTCTCAACATATTAATACGGAGTGAAGCTCCTTCGGAAGAATAAAGCCTCGAGGAACTACTCAAGTTCAAAATCAAGCTGAACAGTAAGATTGTAGATAAGCAAGTCATCATTATCAATATGCAAGTTCTGTCGAGCGTACATCGATGTTGGACACATAATTGTGCATTGCAAAAAATATGACGCAAATAGAGCGAAATGTGGAATCGACCTGACAAGCGGCCCTGCTAAACGATGACGGCTGATGGAATACTCACGAGGAACAAACTTATTTCAAATGTAATAAATGAGAAAAAAATATATGAAGAGAAGCGAAGAACGAGGAACAAATAGAAGCAGAATGAAATAAATAGAAGAGCGATAAAGAATCAAAGAACAAGCGGTAGAAAAGTAGCGAGGATGAAGATGGGAACCGAGAAAAAATGCTGAAAATAAGTCGACAAAGGATATAGCGAGGATGTAGAAGCAGTCATGCCGAATTGGAAGAAGAAACGAACGATGAACAAAGCGGTATAAGAAAAGCGGGCAAAAGTGAAAAAGCAAAATAAAATAATAGTAAAGTGAAATTGGTGCAGCATGAAGTGCAGAAAAAGAAAGAAGCAGAAAAGATGGTCTTGTGGGATAAAGCGAAAAAAAAGATTGAGACAATTGAAAAAACAATGCGGAAAAAGGACGGCGAAAAGAGTTAAACGAAAGTGAAAGAAACAAAAAAAGGCTAAAATAAACATAAGAAGAAAATCGAAATGAGAAGTAGAAAATTAGCAAAGAGGAGATTCCGAAGAGGAGAAGCAAGAAGAACGGAGCAGAAAATAAACAGCAGAAGATATACACAAGAAGCGAAAAAGAAGAAAAGTATTAGTAAAGGAGAAGTAGAGGAAAATAGTGGAAGAGGGGAAATAGCAGATCAAAAACGGATGAATGCCTTGGAAGAAGAGAAGCGAAGTGGATGAAGAAATATAGAAGACGAGATAGTGTGAAATGATAGATGGATTAAAAAAGAAGAGAAGCAACAGGATTCAAGCAGAAAAGAAATCAAAGATAAGTACAAGAATCTTAAGCTTGATCTGTCACACATGAAATGCATTAACTGACGTGAATGAACTTGGTTTAAAGTGTCACTAATGGTAAAACAAAAGTAAAGAATTGTAAGTTGAATATTTTGTATTAATGTTCTACATGAATGGCCATCCCAACATGAATATGAAATCGATGTTTTTGTTTTCTTCTTTTTTGACGTTTGAGCTTCTTGCTCATGACATGGCCGTAATGTCTTCCGTGATTTCACCAGATCCTTAAACTAACACATCAAACGACGTTGGAAGTTCTTGCTCATGCCCAGCTTTCCTATGATCGATGCATTTTGCCTCTAGCCGAGAGAAAAATCCGAACATGTACATGTATATCGGAATGAGCTAAAACACATTTTCTGTGGAATGGTCTCACCATGTTGTGCCTTTTTATGAAATGTAAATGTGTTAAGAAATATGTTCCATTTGAAGCCAAATATTGTCGCATGTCATTGGTAAACGAGGCAGTTTCGAGCTGACGCATTTTGGTTTTGCTAAGCTGATTTCCCGGTAAGTTGTTTCAGAGGCGGGGTTTTAAAATATGATGTATGACGAAGTCGGAAGCACTTGATTAATCTTACAACTTTGTTAAATGTCGCCAACTCTAATATAGCGTTTATACTTCGCAATATTCAATGCTGAATATCAACTGATTTTCGCAATGCAATGTGCTGTTCACCCCGACGATTTCATCAATCATCATATTTTGAAATATAGCCTCTGAAACTAATACCTTTTTTCGCATACATTTGGGTTAGGAATTTGTTAATCCTCTAAGCAATAAAAAATATTCGAAATAGGAAAATTGGAACTAAATTTGAAAATTTTATAAGAGAAATAAGCAATGTTCTTCGCCAAATCGTTATTTTTAAAGATGTTACGCTTTCTAACATCTAGTATATCAGAAGCAATCGGTAAACTGCTATTGAACGTAGCATTAAGTTGCTCTTGTCAAATCACGAGCAATGCAATTTAGACTCCACAAAGCTCAGATAAGTTATGGATAAAAAAAGTCTTCTTTTGCATGGAAAATTAGTACACATTTGTGAGTTATGACTTAGTGCGCTTTTGTGACACGCATTCTTTTTCAAGATAGAGCACTTTCCACTAGTAGAATTTTAAATCAGAGACGCCTCTGAACTAGAATTTAATTGATTTCATGTAAGAAAATCTACCTTTGGCACGAATACGCACTTAATTGTGCATTTCGATGCCTGATACGTCAATTTTGAGATTTTCAGAGGCATTTGTCTGTTGTACTAATTACAATTTAAATTTGTTTTTTGAGTGGTATCATTAATAACTTTCATAAATGAAGGAATCACTGCATCGAAATATTCAAACAAAGAAAGGATCAACAGTGGCTGAACAGTGGCTGAAAAAGACTGAATGGCTGTCCAAGTGAGTTTTATCATGGTTTTAAAACGTTCTACAAGTCAACAACTACTCAAATGAGATACAATTGTACAGCTTTTCATCGGTAAAATAACCAATACACCTTGCAAGCTGAACAAAGTTAATAAAGCATATTTTTCCTAGTTAAGTGCCTTTAAATCGAATCTAGCGTTGAACACTTACGCCATTTCATTTGAACGGCGTAAACCTAGAAAAAATCTTGTCTCTCTGTTTATATTTCTATGTTGAATTCATAAAACATTAACTAGAGAGATGTCTTTCTTTTTTATTTATATGAAATACATTGCTGGAATCAGTGATTTGTAGGTAATTACGTAGGCCGATACAAACCAAACGGTAGATAAATGTTTTCCGGCGTGATGAACCAGCCTCATACTGAAAGTCACGTAAATACGAAACAACAACAAGAACAAATATCCGTGCAGTTATGAAAAACATTGTGCCATTTACTACAGCATACATAAGTGATCAAAGTTTGGCATGTCAAATCTTTGTAGGTTCTTTGATTTGTGCCGAAAAAAGTCCACACATTTTCACATTTCGAAATCGGAACATGGCTTATTATTTTGTAAATAAAATATTTATCATTATTTTGATTTAGTGATAAATGGGTCATTTTTTAAATTTTTGTGCTAAGGTAAGATCCAACAATGTTCAAATCAAGTTTTCTCCTCTTCAGTTCGTTAGGTTTTCCTGTTTTTTTTTTCACTCTAATAGTTTCGAATTACCCAGGTTTTTTTCAGGTTTTTTTTAGAAGCTTCTCAGAATGTGTTGCCACCGTATCAAAAACATTGCTATGAGGTATTCAAATCTTTTGCTTGCAAAAGCCTTTACTATCAGAAGCTTTTTTAAAACAACAAAAATGACTGATAGCAATGAAATAGCGAAAACCGACGTAGTCCGTAGTCGAAACACGTATCTGTATGAATATAAAATGTTGAAGAATAATCAAAAGAATACAATCTGCATTAGTGAGTACTGCACTAACAACATTCCAAAAGCATAGCCTCTATCGAAGAAATGAGGTTGATTTTTTTTATTGCTTAATTGGAATGGACTCACCCAGTTTTTAACACAAGGTAAGCAACCAAATGACCACAACAAAATATACTAAATATTAAATAACATAACGTGGAAAGGGAGGGACGACGATTTAATTTATTTTCACGATTTAAATAGGGAGCATGGAACTGCCTCCTCCCTATTGTTAACATTTCGCGGAACGAGGACGGCCCCATCTATTGGGTTTATTCTGTCAATCGAGGGCTCTTTTTTAGTGCTGTCAGTGTGAACTTGCTTTTGGAAGGAGATTCTCTTCCCTATATTTGCGGGTTTCGCGTAAGTGTCTCGGGTCCGCCCAAACGTTTTTGGCCCTTCATACAGGAGCTTGATGATCAGAAACAACAATAGAATCCCGAACAAACCGTTTTTCAGATTATTCCACTGCTTTGGAAACCTTGCTACAATAGATGGTAGTATTACATCAGCATCATCATCATCTTCAACAATTGGAATGGACTCACCAAGTTCTACTATTCGATGAGATTGAACTTTTTTTTGCTTTCCCTTTGAAATTCGTGAGCCGAAAATTTGAGGAACTTCTTCAGGGTTTGGACGCTTCATTTCGCAATATTTTATTGTGTTTCTAAAATGGCTCCTATTGTTTGCCGGATTACAACAAAATTTTGAATTCTCAGTGGCTTGTGGAGCATTATTGGCTTTTGTCATACTTCCTTGAGATAAAGCCTGTCCACGTTGAAATTAGGACACTTTTCTCTTTCAGTGTTGTGTTTGAATAATATCACGGATCGCTGAAACGTTTCAATTATATGACAGCTGAAGCTCTTCACTTTATTTCGTGGTACAACATGTTTACACTCTGGTTGCATTTAGTAAAATGGCGTCGAAACAAGTGGAAGTGCACAAACGCATTTTGTACGAACGGCAGCTAAGTCCGACATTGTCGGTACACGATCATGACAAGAAACTAAAGTTCTGTGCGAAGTGTGGCTCGCAAAGTTGGAAAATCAAAATCATATGTGCAAAAAGTAAAGCAGAGACATAAAATGAAGGCGAACAAAGTGAAAAAGGTGCCCAAGCTTGACGACAAACAAAAGTCCACTGCAAAAAGTCGTGCTAAGCAGCTTTACACCACATTGTTGCAAAAAAAAAAAATCTTGTACCGATAGAAAAATACTGGGCTCTGGTTAAACGGAACTCTTTGAAACTACAAAGAAAGCAACTGGGATCGACGATTTCAAGAGAAGGTGGAGAAATAAACAATCGGTTTTGTTGAATTACGTCTAGATTTTATTTGCTGACACTGACTTAGTGTCCGAAATTTAACGTGAACAGGATTCAATACGGTGCTCAACTAAACGCATTATTATAGAAAAAGGAGCTTGATTAACAGGCTAAACTTATGGGTATGGAGAGGCCTCTGAATTCGTGAACTTCAGCAAGGCGAAATGGTGATTTAAATCTGCCATTATTATATCAGCTTTTAGCCTGCATTGATTAGAACTGCTGTAGTTAATGCCACTTTACCGTACATGTTTGGCAAGCCAGCCACAATCACGAATGATCAGCTATTTACATCAAAACAATTCCAATCAGGTATGATGTGGTTTATAATATTACATGGATTACTGGATCAACGTGTATGATTCATATACCGAAGTAGTGCTTCAGCCTTCAAGTTAAGATGGTGAGAAACTTGTCCAAACTGTGGTGTTTCATAAAACTTCTAGATTCTTTTGCAAAATAAGAAATCATCGACTTCAACATGCCCCAACTAAGGCTTGAGTTATTTAATATCTGGACGCACTGTCTATTTTACTGCAGCGCTCCTAGTGGTCGGATCTGGATCTGGGTTTGACAGCAGTTTGTTTTTAAATGTTTGCTCTTTCATGCTTGTTTCAATGAAGTTATACTTGGTAGAAGCCGCGAACCGAAATTTATTTTGGACACCCACTCCGAAAAATCGACGTGATCAGGTTGAAAAATCGCGAAGTCGTTGAAATTGGCTAAATCGACCGTTTCCGTGAGCGGCATACTATCGATCGACAGGATTACAGCAAGCGTCGTAGTGGAACTAAGGATCGGAAGTTGCATTTGAAAGTGTGAGACCTGGGCAAACCAGGGCTGTCGGATTATGATATCGCTAAGGAATTCAATGCCAGCACCGTAAGAAGGATTCGTTGGCGAAGTGAATTTCGAACTTCTTGGGCCAGTAAGCAACTAAACAGGATACTGAAGCAGAATCCAGTGGCCAAAGGACGTGCCCGCAAGTTGTACAATGAGGTTCTTACGAAGTACGAAGGAAGCATTTTCTATAGAGCGACTGGTCGAGGTGATATCCCTTGAAGGTTCAAATGATCTGGCAAGGTATTTGCAGCTGCGGACAAAAAACCCAGGTTATCGTGACAAACAAGACTATGGATTCCAAAATGTACAAGCAGGAGTGCCTGAAAAAACGTATTCTTCCGTACATTGAAGATCACAATGGACCTGAAAAAGTTTTGGCCTGATTAGGCAAGCTGTTACAACAACGGAGAAGTCCTACAGCGGTATCGAGACAATGGGTGGATTTCATCGAAAAGGACACCAATCCAACGAAATACCCTCAATTTCACCCAATTTTCAAACAGAACTTGAAGAATTGAAGAAGTGTGGGAAGGAATGGACTCGGGATGCAACAGAGATGAATAGATGGTGGAACAAAATGGCCGCTCAGGTTAGCCAACAGAATGTTCAAAATATGATGAGTGGTGTTCGGAGGAAAGTTCGAGATTTCATCAAAACCAAGACGGAATATTTTTTTCGCTATCTTTCCTTTAAAGTGCAAAAAATGATGCTGGTCATTTTTGTTTCAATTGGTTCCGAGATAGATCCGTTTTTTAGCGTCCAGATTATTAATGACTAAAGCTTTAATACGTTTTCATCTTTGCGAATGAACCATCAGAGTAAAACAGTAAGTTTCCGTTCATACTTCCAAGGTTATAGTTCGTCTAAAAGTAGGCTAAAAGAATGACCGGACGAACGAAACGCGTAAGATTTTGTTAATTATGCTTTAAGTATATTTACTATCGAATTTTTCTGCACTCAATATCACGAAAAGAAAGAAACAAAGTGGCAGACCTTTTGCGATTTTAAAACGATCCCAACGAGTCATCAATAAACTCCCCGTACTAACTCTCATAATGCACTCTTGCGTTTTCACTGTTCCCGAAGCTAACAGATCAAGCTGCAGTGTAAGCTGATAGCCAGACCCGTTTGACTTATTGTCAATTCAAACGTACTCTATCAGAGAAAAACGAAAACAAAGTCGATGTGAACCGATTCTTTTTATAATTGGAATGAACTCACCAAGTTGTACTATTTGATGAAATTTAACTTCTTCCCTATCCGTTTGAAAATCTGGAGAAGAATGTGTACTGGGGCAATAAGAACACATTTTTGAATTCTCATTTATTTGTTGGACCTTTTATGGCTTTTACACATGATTTAAAAATACAATAGTTATATTCACTAAACCATGCACTGTATTTTTAAAGTTATGAATTATTAAGGAAGTTGAGCCTATGATCCCGAGACGCCTAAGCTGTTTTGGTAACTTATCTCATCATCAAATCTCGGATACTTTTTCAAACAGACGTATGTCATTTTGTAAACGAAGAGGGGAAGTAAGATTCAAACGTAAATTTCTCGAAACCCTTAGCACTTTCATGCAAACTTGGGCCACCAACACAAGGAATAACATTGCTTTACATGATTGTGATGCTACTTTATGTGAGGGTACTGAGAATTTCGAGAGATTTACTTTTGAATGTTACTTCCCCTCTTTGTTTACAAAATGACATACGTCTGTTTGAAAAATTTTCCGAGAAATATCCTAGTAAAAACAAGCGACTCGTATATGCATCCTTAGATATTTATTGGAATGAATCGCGCAACAATGGGACTAAGATAGACAATAATTCTATTAGAGTTTAAAACTGCCGGTACGTAACCCAGACTCTTAGTTCATCTGACAAAAAAATCAACAGGAAGCTAATCGTGTGAAATCGATTGAATAACTTGTGTTGATACTATCATTTGCCTCATTCGTAATTTTCAACTATTTCTTGTCAGTTTCTTCGAGCTTTTCTTTCCTCGGAAAGTTTCTGCGCTTTTAATACTCTTTTCAACCATGGAAAGTCGCCCGCAATACACCATCTCGAATTTGATTGGCTTGTTCCCACTCTCGGGACAAATACATCTTTTCCCTCAGCTCTGAAACACGCATCGCAAAAGGGACGCGGAAACATTCCAAATTACAACAATAAAATAATATAAACAATTTACCCCTCAGTGTGAACAGCAACCACACAAACACGCTCAAAGCGGGTAGATAATGTCCAAAGCCAGAATGGTTTGTTTGCAGTCGAAAGCCGTAAACCAAAAGTAATGGGAAAACAACAGGGCACACGCCGGAATACTTAGTTGAGAGAGATATTTCAGAAAAGCAAATTATCCGGTCGGTTGTTTTGTTGCCCCTTTTGCGTTTCTACAGTCAAGTCAAGTCAGTCTCGACGAAGCTAATACTGGCTGGCTGTGTTGAGAGATGTTTACGTTATACAATCACCACCAGTTAACAGGCAGGCAAGTGAGTGCTACGAGTAGCAGCGGTAGCACCAAGGTAAATCGTTTATTTTTTATTTTTATTTTCTTTTATTTCCATTTTCATATTCCACTCCGTTCCATGTACCTATTTTTGCTTTGAAAGTTTAACTATTCGTGTTTTGCCGACTCTTCTTTAAAAATGATAGCAGCTTAGTACATGGGTATTGGTGTTGATGGGGGAATGCACACTTGCGGAGTTTCTCTGTGTACTTGTATTGGTGTCATCTGGCTAGAGGAGAGACTCTGAACTAATGAAATTGAAAGGTGAACAACTGTGGCATGGTCAGTGCGGGAACAAGGAGGGAGGGGCCTGAAGAAAACGATGTAATTCAATCTTTATTTTCTGCGTGAATTATGTAGGCGCTGAGGCGGCGCGTACAGTGACACTCACGGAGGAAGGTCGAATCCGGAACTGAATTAGAGTGGAGAAGAATGAAGGAGTGAGGGAATTGTATTTGCCACGTCGTAGTCTTGCAAAGTTCGTTGGACAGTGTTCGTAGATGAAACTTACTGTTATTGGGACGGTACTAACCATGATTAGCAGAGGGGTCCATAGGGAATATCGAGTAAAGGAGAATATTGAGTAACGGAAGCTGAGCAACGAACTTAGAATCAAAATAATACATCGATTGTTCGGAGAGAGCGTGTGATAATTACGCTATAATTCTCCACAAACTGTTGATGGTAACCCTACACCTGTTGATCCAACAAAGTGACGAAACCGTTTCTTTTCATTACATTCAATCGCCGGTCTATTACACTATTCAGCTGCACCGATTTGAGATCTGAATATTTCCACACTGAAGATGTTTTCATCGTGCATTTCTTTCGTCACATCTGCCAGCGCTAAAGAACGAAAAAAGAGAAGCAGAGTTCATCAAACTTTCCACCCGTTTCGTCCACCAACCGACCGATTCGAATCGACCTCGCTCGCACCAACAAGCGCGCAATCGGATAATGGATAGAGTCGTACATGTACACGTACATTCCGGCAACTATTGTCGACAAAGAAAGAAAGAAAAATGCCGAGAAATAAACCGAAAAAAAACCGTAAATATTATTCGTTGAAGCTCCTCTGAGTAATTAGACAACCGTTGCGCAATGAAACTTGTACAGCAGCGATTACACGATGATGCTAATGGCCAAAGCCAAAGAGAACTTCAAGAGGCCAGAAGAGCTGACGGGGTGGATGGACTTTGACAGAATGAGCGAAGCGAAAAAAAAACGTAAACACAACTTCAACAACAGAGATTTTTGTACGCTTCGACGAGGACGACGACGACGTTGAGTTATGACGGCAACTTCGAAATCGAATCTTCTCTCCCATAGCGTGCGCGCAGAGTGCAGTGCAGTAGAGGAAAAGCAAGCTGTTTCCATCGTGCACCAGTTTTGAGTGTGTTTAGGAGGCCGTGGAAAGTTTTGTTTTTCGCTCTGATTTTGAGTGAGGCTGTTCATTTCGTTCATTGACTTCGCCTGTCGTCAGCTGCCAATGGTACAGTGACTCGCATGTAAGCTATTATTATTACCACACTTATTCTATGCTAGCGGCGATGGTAGTTCTAGTTGTTGTTTATAAGATTTTTCGTTTGATAACAAAGCGCATCTGGACTCGTTTTGGAGATGTAAAGTGCTGTCAAAGTTTTGGAGGAATGTTCGGAACAAGATCAGAAAAATATGGATCTTTGAAAGTAAATTGTGTTTCGTAGTTCTTCAGTTCTAATGCTTTTCGGCTATGGAGTTTGCATTATTGAACTTTATAATTTCTAAAACAATTTATTCATATGAAAAGGAAGCATTTTCCTTGAAAGCTTGCCAATATGGGATCAGAATTTCTTTCGAGATTCTCTAGCTAACTAGAATTAACTATAGGTATTCATAGGTTTAATACTGGAAGCTGTCACGTGACCTACTACTTAATCACAAGACAACTCTCCAGTCAGAGGTCAGAGTAGATGAAAAAGAAAATTTTCATTCGGTTATGAAAATAAACGGGGGAAAATTATGATGATATGACTCTACTTAACGAGAGACCAGCAACTTAGTGACGTTTTCATAGAGGACAAGGAGTTGCGGGATTGGGAAAGGATTCACCATTAGCGAGCTATATTCAGCTTTGTCGCCCAACAGGCAGACCTTTGATATCTTACAAAAACTGAAAGGCGCCTTAAAAAAACTTTGTGATTACCTTGGGGTCAACCCGCCTCAGGACTGTTCATTAGAGAAAGTGGACACCTGTTTATCGAAAATTTCCGATTTAGCTGAATGGATCTCCCCCAGGGATCATGTTTTGTATAATTTTTATGTCAATGACATTGACGGTTGTCTAAGTGACAACTGTACAACTTGCAGATGACGGCGTAGTGTCTGTCACGGGACCCAATGGGGTCGATCTGGAAGGACCCTTACAGGATACCTTAGACTATTTATCTTCTTGGGCTCTAGAGCTAGGTATCGAATTCCCTACGGAGAAAACTGAGTTGGTAGTTTTTTCTAGAAAGCATAACCCTGCACAACCGAAGCTTCAAATTTGGGGTTAACCTATAACTCATTCTATGTCATTTAAATATCTTGGAGTCTGGTTCGATTCAAAGTGCACCTGGAGATCCCACATTGAGTATCTGAAGCGAAAGTGCCAGCAAAGAATCAACTTTCTTGGAACAATTACCGGAAACTGGTGGGGATCACATTCGCAAGATCTTCTAACGTTGCACCGGACAATGATTTTGTCAGTTATAGAATACGGTAGTTTCTGTTTTCAGACAGCGGCTCGGTCCCACATAATAAAACTGGAACGTATTCAGTATCGGTGTCTTCGTATCGCTTTAGGTTACATGCACTCGACCCATACCATGAGTCTTGAAGTGCTGACTGGCATGTTGCCACTCTCGGATCGGTTTTCAGAATTGTCTCTCGGGCTCCTCACCAGGTGTGAAGATATGAACCCCCAGGTAATCAAATACTTTGAGAAGCTTCTCGAGTTGAATCCTCAAACTCGCTTCATGACTTTGTACCATTTGTGCATAACACAGGGTGTCAGCCCTTCGCTCAATATTCCCAATGCTGTTTACTTCTCCCAATTCCAGAGCATCATTGTCCTATGATTGCTCCTGCTATATTTGCTGCAAAGTTTGGCCAAGTATATGTTGCTGAATTAGCGGCAATACACTTTACGCTAGATATTATTGCCTCACTTACACCGGATCAGTTTTTCATTTTCACGGATAGTCTCAGTTCTATAGAGGCTATTCGCTCCTTGAAGCCGTTAAAGCACTCCTCGTATTTTCTTATGATAATACAGAAGCTTCTAAGTGCTTTATCTTCGCGTTATTTTTTCATCACCTTTGTATGGGCCCCTTCTCGTTGTTCGATTTTAGGCAATGAGATAGCGGACTCGCTTGCAAAGGTGGGCGCTATGGAAGGCGATATTTGCGATCGACAAATCGACAATTCAATGGATTTATTCTATTTTTCGTCAACAGTCACTCGTCAGCTGGCAGTGTGAATGGAGTAAAGGAGATTTGGGGCGATGGCAACATTCTATCATCCCAAAGGTGTCGAAGAAATCTTGGTTCTGGATGTGGGTCGAGACTTCATTCGCGTGATGTCTCGCCTCATGTCCAATCATTATTCTTTGAACGCTCATTTATACCGTGTTGGGCTGAGCGACAGCAATCTCTGTGAATGTGAACAAGGTTATCAGGACGCAGATCACGTTATTTGGTCTTGTGTTGAGCATCGTGGAGTCAGATCTGAGTTTTATGATTCCCTTCGGGCTCGAGGTAGACAACCCAATGTACCGGTTCGAGATATTTTGGCTGTACGTGATCTGGAGTATATGAAACTCATATATTTGTTTTTGACTAACATTAGCCTTATATTGTAGTTAGTTTAACCTGCATGTTTACCAAATGTTTTTTTTATCTGGTTTGTGTGTGCTTTTTTTTCTTTCTCAAAAATGTTCAACTCAAAAGAAAACCATTAGTTGTGCAGTTATAA
Organism: Aedes koreicus; assembly: GCA_024533555.2. NCBI lineage: Eukaryota > Metazoa > Arthropoda > Insecta > Diptera > Culicidae > Aedes > Aedes koreicus. The sequence goes on along the minus strand of JAHHFK020002478.1, from coordinate 218,529 downwards.
GTTTTTAGACAATTTAGAATTTAAAATAAATGTGTTATGTAAACCTTACTTTGAATTGCCGCCCAACTTCCCATCCGTAAAATTGTTATTCCTATTAACCTCGAGACAGGCGCGAGTAATCGGTTCAATCCCCCGAACTTTAGTTTTAAGATATCCGATTGTATATAAATATGAAAATTTGGCTCTGTATAGTTGATTCGATTGAGCCTGTACAAATAAATAATTTATTTAAAAAAAACCTGTTTATCGAAAATCAGGACAGATGTGCCTGATACATCCGAACCGAAAAATTTGGGGAAAATGTTTTGAAGAGTTCTTCATATTTCACAACGGGCACAATCAACGATGAAAATTACAGAAAAGAGTGCATCAAAAAACGGGGTCTACTCATCTACCGAAAGCATACGGATCCGCCATTGTTTTGGCCGGATCTAGCATTTGCTCACTATTCTTCTGCTACGTTGGCGATGCTCAAGAAGGAAAAGGTCGATTTTGTCGAAAAATGCCAAAATCCACCAAACTGCCCTGAACTGCGTCCTATCGAAAGATACAGGGCAATAATTAAGCGGCATCTTAAGAAAAATGGAAGAGAAACAAGCTCGGTTGACAGCTACAAGAAAATTTGGTCTACAACACAACGAAAAGTTACGGAGAAAGTTGTGCAGAACTAATGGGAGGTATCAAGAGAAACGTCCGAGCTTTTTTTTCAGAAATGATAAGTAAACATTCAAACACTCGTGAATACGGTCATATGTATGTTGATTTTCATTTATATAAAGCAAACCTAGGAATTTGTTCGATAATGGATATTTTCATTTGAGGAACAGGTGTCCACTTTTTTCAATGAATAATCCATAAGATGTATTGAAAGATCAGCGCCAACACACTCTTACACCACCGCTACATACAGAGGATAGCTGTCAGTAAGCATGTCTTGGTGTTCGGAATATTCGGATTCTATGCTATAGTTTACTATGATATAGCCGTTATAGATATCTATTTCATAGTTCTATGAGATTCTAGAAACAGTTTTGCAAAAATATGAGCTATGAAGTAATAGAAGCTATGATTGATTTTCTTTGTGCAAATATTCAGTTGCGAGGTTTAAAAAAGTAAATTTCGGAAGTATTCATGGGCACATTCGGTAGCTATGGACAGAGCATGAAAATTTGCTGCAGTTGCTGCGTACATCATATTGAAAAGGCGGATAAAACGAAAAACTCACAAAGTCTGGACAAAATCGTGGATTGCTCGTCTTGAAGGCTAGGGAATTTAAGCTAATCTGCTGATAGAGCTGGGTTATGAAGATCCGGGTCACTAGTTCAGGGAAATTCTTCAGAGAAGTTCAGTGGAGTTCTTGAGAGATGTTAATGGAAGTTCTTTACAGAAATTCGGGGAGGTTCATTAGAGAAGTTCAGGGAAGTTCTTCAGAGAACTTCGGTGGAATTCTGCACAGAAATTCGGGGAAGTTTTTCAGAGAACTTCAGGAAAGGTCTTCAGAGATCATCGGGGAAGTTCTTCAGAGAAGTTCAGGAAAGGTCTTCAGAGATCATCGGGGAAGTTCTTCAGAGAAGTTCTTCTGATCAGTTCAGGGAAATTCTTAAGAGAAGTTCATTGAATTCGGTTAAACTTATTGCTTTGAGGTTTCAAATTCCTGCCGGTTCTTAGAGCAGCAAAATTAAATGAAATTGAAATGACAGCTTTATTTAAAATTCGTATATTATTCACAAGAGGATTGTCCGTCAATTTCACGTGATTTTGAAGAAAAATGGCAATCGAAAATGGACAATAAAGTGGAAAGGCACTTTAGAAGTTGCACAGCACGACCAACCTGTACTTGAATGTATAGAATCAGCAATGCTGTTTTTATCAGTTATTAATTTCCAAAAACTACTCCATCGGCTACCATCTTGAATATCAACATATGTACTCGTGTACTTAGACCAGCTATGGCAGATTATGCACGAGTATGGATTTCCAGAAAAACTGACGAGGTTGATCAAAGCAACGATGGATTGAGTGATGTGCGTCGTTCGAGTCTCAGGGACATTCTCGAGTCCCTTCGAATCTTGGAGAATGCTACGGTAAGGAATTGGATTGTTGTGTTTGCCATTTAGCAGTGCATTGGAGGGTGTGATTCGAAGGGTGAGGATAGACAGGAGTGGTATGATCTTCAGGTAGTCCGTCCAACTTGTTGGCTTCGCCGACTACGTTGAAATCGTAGCATGCAACTTTGAGACGATGGCGGAAGTGTACATCAGATTGTCAGATTGTCAGGGCTTGTCATCAATGCACTGAAGCAAAATACATGAAAGGAAGGAGCTCACGAGAAGACAATGTTACCCTTCCACCACGAGTTCAGATCGACGGTGATGAAATCGACGCGGGAGACGAATTTGTGTATCTGGGCTCATTGGTGACCGCCGATAACGACACCAATAGAGAGATACAAAGGCGCATTATGACTTATGACAATCGTGCCTACTTTGAACCCCGAATGGCCTAAGAGTCGAACAAAGTTCGCCTAAATACAAAGCTGACCATCTACAAGACATTCATTCGACTGGTAGTCCTTTACGGCCACGAGACATTGTTCGTGGAGGACCAACGCGCCCTTGGTGTATTTGAACGTGGAGGAGTCGAATGAAATACGAATTGCATCAGTTGCTGGGAGAACCTATCGTACACACCGCTAAAATCGGTCGACTATGGAGGGCTGGGCATGACGTAATGACGTATGACATCCCAGTTAAAATTATTCTCGAAAACGAACCGACAGACACAAGAAGAATAAGTGCGCAATTAGCAAGATGGAACGATTAAGTAGAAGGCGACCTGCGGACCCTTCGTAGACTGCGAGGCTGGCGAAATGCAGTCATGGACCGATTAGAATGGTGACAACTTCTGTATACAGCAGAGGCCTTGGTCTGATTGGTAAGCTAAGTAAGTAATGGAAATCATTGCACATGAAACTAAAATGTACAGATTCAAAAACCACGATTAATAGTCATGCAATGTACCATTGGAGGAAGAACCAGCCTTTTTTTTCAGAACCACAAACCAGAATCATTAACTGTTGAATAAAGCTACGTAACAATTAAATGCTGTACTAACACATCAGGGAGCTGGTTAAAGGCAGGAATTCTATATCGTTCCTCGTACGAACTACATGAAACTTGCACTGCGCAATTTTAAAATAGATGTCAGAAAAACGCCTTCCATAACGTTTCCGTCGTCACTCTCATCCCGACAGTCAAACTGATTGAAAACCTGAATTGCACAAGATTAGGGTATTCTGAATTATTTTCAGTCATTAAATTTGTAGAGCAGCATGAAAACGCCCGTCAAAATCGCTTTGATAGTCATTCTCAATGAGGTAGTCGAGTTGATATTAGCTTGAAGTGCCTTCAAAATAACCAGAAGTGAAGGCAGATCCATAAAAACGCTTGTCGAACTACAACCCCCGTCATTCTCAGCCATTAAACTTAGGTGATCTGGGGTCGTGATAACACTAGAACAAAATGAAAGGAAACTAGAAACTAGGTCGCCTGCAAAATTGCATCCATCGTTTTTTTTAGTCTGAAGCAAACCTATCAAGAACAGCCTATTTGCAAAAAGCTTGCTTTGATTTCCTATGCAACTGTTACACATATTCAAATCACAACAGATAACTGATCGAACATAAACGATAGAAATGAAGCAACGAACAGCTTATTTGATAGTTTCTTACAAATTACAGCCGATCAGTTCCAATTGAAGGGAAGAAAAAGAGAAAGGCAGTTGTATCATCCTTATGGGCGCTTGTTAAATTGTATCTGCTATTATTCACAGCCAAATTCGACAAGGGGTGGGGGTGAGGGTTAAAACTCCAACAACCAGGATTTAAAAAAAAGGAACAATTTCGAATATTAAGCTATAATTAATAATAAACATTGGGCAACCTTTGAGTACGGACACTTCTCTTGTGAACAACAATTAAACATTACTAGGTAGCGAACGCAAGAGGTTTTACAGAAAAGAGTCGCCAACCGAAAAAGATTGAGAGCCACTGCTCTGAACTTATCCATCACTCACAAATTTCTAGATTTCTCCAAAAAAGATCTCAGTGTAAAGGCTGTATTCGATGAAATTTGGACACACAAAATAGGTCACCAAAAATTTTCCTTGAGCCCGATTCTTTTCAAACTTTCTGGAAATAAAGTACTACTAAATGGTTAAGTTTTGACATCATTGGTTTATTGAACCTCTTCTCCCAACCCAAATGCCCGCACCTTTGCCTTGACCCCTTTCATCAAATTTTGGGCAATGATAGGACCGACTTGCTTACTTACTTTTAACCACACTTTCTTTAGTTCAAGTTCATTTTCTATCAGTTTTGGAGTTTTAACGAGCTTTGCCTTCATGATTGCCCAAAACTTTTCAATTGGGCGAAGTTCCGGAGTGTTTGGAGGGTTGACGTTTTTGGTACAAAAACTACATTATTATCTTTGTACCAGTCTAAGACGGACCGGCCATAGTGGCAAGATGCCAAATCCGGCCTAAACAGTGTCGGGCCATCGTGAGATCTCAAGAAGGGCACAAGTCGTTTTTGGAGGCATTCGTCCTTGTAGATTTGTCCGTTGACGGTCCCAGAGGTGATGAAGGGCTGACTCATTTTGCCACATCCACAGATCGCTTGCCAGACAAGGAATTTTTTGGCGAATTTCGACAGTTTCTTCTTCCGTACACTCTCCGGAACGGCCAACTTAGAGGTGGCGACGTAGTTTTCCTGTCCTGGTATTTGTTTGGTGTCGGCTTTAATGTAGGTCTCATCGTCCATCACAATGCAGAACGGTTTTGTGAGCCATTCCCTGTACAGTTTTCTTGCACGAGTTTTGGCCACCGAGTTCTGTTAATCGCTCCGGTTCGGTGCCTTCTGGACCTTGTACACATGTAATCCAGAACGTTTCATTGTTTTCTGCACAAAACAAACTGAAACTTTCGCCTTTTTCGCAACATCCCTGATCGAAATGTTGGGATAACGCTTAAATTGGTTCAATACCATCCTGGCCTTCTCCGGATTTGATGTGCCACGTTTTTTGCCACTACCATTTTTCCGCTTGGTTGTCTTACGGTCCTTGAACGTTTTGATCACATGAGATACGGTTGAATGTGCAATTCTGAGCTGTTTTCCGATCCATCGATGAGAAGCGTTTGGGTTTTCGAAGTGAGTGCCCAACATTTGTTGGCACACTATTTCTTCATTCGAAGCCATCACTGAAATCACTCGACCGATTTTCACAAAACTCATTACACAATTGACACAACACAATGAAATACATTCAGTTAAAATTTCAATAATTTTTACCCACACGCTAAAAAGTTACGAACAATTGCGTGTGTCCAAATTTCATCGAATACAGTCTTTACATACTGGTTTTACAACAGGTCATTATTACCTGCAGCTGACTTCAAGATGATTCACGCCGATTTTGTGGCATGGCTAAAGAAGACTAGAAAAATTTATTGTGCTACTGTCTGGCAATTGTCAATAAAAGATATAACTTAAGTAAATAGCTGAAATCTTGCTGAAATTTTAAAAATATTGCCAAGGTTCTGGGATTTTTGTTTAAAGTTCCAATACTTTTCAGATGCTTCACTGAAGCTCAAAATGCTTCGATGTTTCGAAGAATCTACTGCAGCTGTGAGTGTGAACTTGCATTTGGAAGGAGATTCTCTTCCCTAAATACGGGGGTTTCCTGTAAGTGGCTGCTTACGGGGCGGCCCGAACATTTTTTTTTGTCATACAGGAGATCATCCAGCTCCTACAACTACAATTTAATCCTGATCAAATCGTTAAGATTATTCCAGTGCTATGGAAAGTTACCTAGCTACAATAGATGGTATTATTACGTCATCAACATGTTGAATCAGATATCCTGATTTTTTTCAGCATTTCCCGCATGTTTTACAATTTCCCGGTTTTATTTCACATTTTCTAACTTGGTGATCACCTAGATTTTAGTGACTTCTTGGTCTAATAGTGACTTTTCTGTGACAACAGCCAACAATCAATCACCGACGGACAACGATGACTGTCATCTATTGAAAAGCCAGCGAGGCAGCTTGGCCGGAACTAACGGCTACAAATCTCTGACGTGATCATGAGAAGTTCATGTCAAGCGTAGGTGGGACTAAACGGCCACGCGTAGCCCTTCATTGCCGGCCATATCTTGATTCAAGTCTGGTTATAGTCCCACCTTCGGATTTCACTGCAATGTAAACAATACCGCTGGTAACCCTTGCAGCCAGAAACTGCGTTCAACAATTATGTGGCCTGGTTTTGCGCTCTTCTTTGCTCCGCTAGCGAGGTGTTACCTTCTGCATGCATGGTTGGTATGCCCAAACAGGTCGTCGTACTCTAGTCTCAACACAACGACGGTGCTCGCAGTCCAAACAACAGTCAGCGCTCTCTTAATTCTGCTGCTGCTGCTGTTGCAGCAGAAGAAGGAGTTGGATAATCAGTTTTCGCCTCTTCTCTCTTCTGCTCATATTCATCATTGCCCCTCTTGACAGCTAGAGGTATGTAGCCATGTACATAAAGCTTCTTGTGAATGGCCGGTCGCTGATGTTTGCAACTGGCCAAGGATTTTCTTTCCCAAAAGAAGTGGGCAACCTAACGCGACGAGGTAGAGAAACCAACAGCTCATGAATGGTGCTCGGCGGATGTGTACATACCTCCAATTCAATTCAGTACATAGCACGAACCTACTATGCACACATTCTCCGGAATTTGTCCGTGATTATGAGAAGCGGAGGGAAGCATCAAATAACTGTTTCCTTTCTTGGTCCGTGTGGTTTTTAATAGTTGCGCTATGGGCTTTCTTCAGTCTTGTCGCGATGAAGACACGCACAAGTTTTCCAACGGAATTCAAAAGTTTGATGATTAGTCATCGCTCCTGTGAGCAGAAAGTAGGGCACCATCGCGAGGTATTGCTAGATACGTACAAACGAGCAGCTCATACGTACTCGTTCGTAAATACCAATGACGTGACATTTATCTCGTCGCGAGTGTGTCGTGTGTCGTGCTTTCTACAAAATTACTCTGTATCATATCATTTCATTGACGGTCGCGTACGGGTACGACTCATTCGCTGTGCCTGCCCGTGTGTCTGCAATTGATGTCAATGTCAGCCTCTCTACGGATTTTGCAACTTAGCACATGAACATTTGTGTGAGTGCGCGCACGATCATCGGCTGTCATAGCGTGTGCAGTAATTCAATCTCCTTAAAACCAGATTTAGACCTAATTGGCACGATTAAGTTTTTTTTCTTATTCTCACACATGTACCCAATTTCAAATGATTCATTTAACTGAACGACCGATTTTCATTTAACTCGATTGTGAGTGGTGTTGGTGAAACCACCGTTGTCTCCGTCGACGAACGATTACGATCGTGTGCGATGCGGGAATAATGATAATATGACAACAGCGCATTTATCATCATTTTCCCGGTTGCTTGGTTCGCTCTTTCATGAGCTTTTTACTTCCCTTCCCGTCGCAGTATCGGTACGATCTGCCCCAAGGAAGCAGACAGATTTCCACCGCTCGGATGGGAGTAAACGTTAAGACGCAGAAAGCTGCTTCCTAACTAACTGTCTATGTACGAGGGGGCTTGACGACGTTGTTTACTATATTTTTCTCCGTCACGGGTCTGGTCGGTTTAGGATTGAGACAAAAAAAATAGCGCCCTGGTACCCAGGCTAAGGACGGCCGCGAGGTTTCCAACCATGGCGGACTGACGGCGTTTCTCACATACCAATTAGATAATTAAAGTGTGCTTTAAGGTGGGTGCTCCTCTGCTTCGCTTTGCTTGTTTACCGTTTACCGGTGATTCGGCCGAAGGGGTGGCGTGGGTTTTCACTTGGTTTGTTTAGTTATGAATAGATACATGTAGCTACAGTTTATGGCAAAAACGTACAATGATTTTCAATCACATAACAGTTATTAACAGCGATAAGCTGCGAATAGTAGAGATCTTCGGCAAATGTATGCTATGAGGCTGAGACTCGCCTGCCTTGGGTGAATTTTATTTTGTGTTGAATGAGTTTTGATTAGAATTTTGACGGGCTGCAAAATGGTGTGTAGATAGCTGGGATGGAGCGTGCGTCCTCGCAACATAGCTATGGTCCTCACAAGTTCCTACCTCATGCTTCCACGGGTCAAGAGATGACAAAGACCGCCAGCTAAGGGTTGCGTACTTAGCTGGTAATGCAGCCTGGGCACTGTTGTCCTTCTGACTTCAGCTAGATTGAGGAGGTGCGTTCCGAGCGTCTGTCTACCAAGGAGGTGCGGCTCAAACAGCGTCTGTCCTGGCATCCAGCGGTTGAGTAAGAAACGCAGTATCGCGTCAACTATACATTAGGTGGCAGCCGCACCAAGGCGAGGTAGCCAGCGTGACCCCGGTTAAGTAGCATGCTGAAATCATACTCTGCATCGAAAAATGGAAGTATTCTTTATACGGTATATAATCTCAGATCATCCATAGAATTCCCGGGTATTGTGTAATGGGTTTGAATTGTTTTCTTCCCCCGTGGCTATGATAATGCAAGTCCGTCTACAATTGCAGCAGGATCAGCAGACATGCAGACATTACAAATATAATTGTTATTATCATTTTATATTATAACATCCCTTCACAATATTTTTTTATGCTATTTTCAGCTTCGCATTTGCATCGCTGTAAGTTTTGGCCCACCTAACTCACGTTATGTATTTGAAAAGATAGGATGGTTTTTACCTTTTTTAGAGAGAGGAATATATACGACAAATTCTACAAAAAAAATTCGTTTTGGATTTATTGAGTTTCCGTTTTTGGGCAGTAATCATACTCATATGAAATTTATTTGCCATTCTTTGCTATTTTGCTAGGAGGCCAGGTGATCAATTTTATTTAATTATATCACGTTGGAATTTTCGCTATTTTAGAGTTTCAATCATCTAACATCGCAGCGGAAGAGGCAAATAGCGGCATTTATTTATTATATGTACATTATGTAGTATTTCTTTACAACATCGTATTATTTCCATCATATCATACCCTTCACATTTTCATGCAACAAACCTGATTTAGGCGGTATCTGGCTTAAACACGAAACATACATTCAATTTATGACATCTAGCATTCCTTATATGTCCAGTATATAACGCCGAAAATTACAGCAGTGGTAGGCTTTTGAAAATCTGTGGTAGGCTTTTGCACTTTTTGCTGAATGTATTTTTCATTTCCGGTTTGCAAATGACTTTTTACCAATTCTGAGCTGAGCTGATTCATGCAGCGCTGTGTGCCATTTGGCTAGTGTTTGATTTTACATTCAATCTTTGTCATTACTTCATCATAACATACAATATCATTATATATGGTAATATTATTTTATTGAACCACAGAACTGCATGTAGTATTTTTCATTTACATTAATATATACACTATTATATAAATATTTCATGGGAATGGGAGGGACCATCAGGGCACTCGATTGAAGCACTCTGGATGGGGAGAGTGGGAATGCCAACTCCCCATTGCTAACAGTTTGTGAATAGAGGGCGGGCTCTTCTCCCCGCCCATTGGGGCATCCTCATGTTAGATAGCTTGCTCTTTTGACCAATTGTTCAGTCTTGTTGTTGGAAGGAGATTCTTTATATCCCTGTGGATACGTATAAGTGATGTTGCATATCGATCCACCCAACCCCTTTTTGGCCCTTCATACAACGGCATGATTAGGATAATCAGTGGTTATTAAAGCTTGATCAAGTCTAACAGAGGGGAGAGCCCATTGCTGTCGGACTTAGTTTCCGTGCTACAATGGGTGGTAGTACATATCATACATCATACATCATACAATGAGTTTTGATTAGAATTTTGACATTTTTGAATCACCGAGGAGATTTGGTGAGTTTGTTCCGGTTTCATTATTATAGATTTTCATTTGTTGTAGTATGAGTAAGGCAAAGTGTTTGAAGATTAGTTTTGGGTTCGCGATTTTTTAACAAGTGAAAATGCGCTGATTTCACATTAACACAAAACATTAACTTTCCTTTATAAATTTTAAAAGGATTTCCAGTTGTAGGTGAGCTCTAAAAGCATATTAAAATGAGAAATTTTCTAATTTATTTGCCTTCTAGCTGCTAATTATAGCTCTAGTAAACTTTAACCAAATTTTCTGAACACTTAAAGGAACATTTCATTGCTCTAAATTCATCATGAACCCTTTTTTAAATTTTCTGGGAAAATGCATGACATCCAGAGCACAGCTAACTTATTCTGAAGTTCTTTGACTTCCACTTTGGTTTACCACTGGATCACAAACAAATTTTTGGCAATGCTTAGACGTTGTTAGCGCACACTGAAAATATAGATTAGTTAATTCTTTTTTGCTCATTCCGTAGATGGGAGTTTGGTAGGTTGAACATATTTTTCATACCTTTTGCAGACGCCATTCGTTCGATATCACATCCGGCAAAATTCTAATATTACTCTTTAACGTACAATACACCAGTTGTGTTTAGTAGAAATGAGTGCTTCCCTTGATTTAGTATCGCATCAACTAATTTGGAGCGAAGCAATATCTAGGTGTGAGATAGCTCTACTCTGAGTTGCTATGATGCACCGAGTAACTCAATATAGCTTGAAATTGAATCAAGCTTCACTTCGCTACATCTTGACTTCCAATTTATTTGAAAAAAATAGTGGACATTCCGCTAATGGCAATAGAAGATGGAACAACAGCGAGCCATATTTCAGGACTATGTGGGCGCTTGGGATATTTAATATGTGATACGTGATACGGATGGCTTCACTGAAGTCCAATGATCAGCTTTGATAAAGGAATGTATGGATTGGTAATTTGCAAAACATCGATTCTAACAAGCTTGAAGATGGAATTGGAGTGCAACGGGCTGAGCTCGTTTGTCTCTTCTCCTGGCCTCCTGTCCTCTTCTCCTCAAAAATGAACAGGCCCAAACAAGCGGGGAAGCTAGCTCATCAAATCTTCCGGTCTGCCTCTAAGCATCTTGCTATGAGGTACCAGGTGGGTCTCCACCGATTGCCTGTCGATCTGCTCAATTTGGAAGACGTCTGCATTGAGTTATCTCAAATTATAATAATGCGTCCATATATGTCACAAAACATTGCGATTTGTTGAGCGGATTGGAGATAATGCAATCATTGGGTATAGGTCCAAGTCTCCCTCGGTTGGTGCTAAATCGACGAGCAATAGAAGCACAAACTGCATCTACGGACTCTTATTTTTACCAGGTCCCTCAATCTTAGTTTTGGATTGATTAGCGTGGATTGTTCTTTAGAAGCTTCTACTTGGTTGATGCGGAGATTAGTAAAAGTAGTGAGGTGGTTTGTGGAGTGCGGTTGTGAACATTGAAAGTTTGTTTCGAGCATCGACTTTATACGGCTGTTTTGATGGTTTATTGCGTTTGTATTGTGTCGGTTATCTATTGTTTGGCGGCGCAAGTTTACTAACATTTATGAATCCTCAATATGATCACATCACTCATCAAGGTGAATCCTGATCCATCTAGCCCTACCCTACTAACATAAAAAAAACTCCTTTATGTGACCTTTGTGGGATGCAGAGGTAAACAGGGTCCTAAACAGCAAAGGTCACACTAATATTCCTTCCATATTCCAACCTTATTGCAAGGACGGGGAGGGCGCCATTATTGATTATTAAATAAATTGATTCACTGAAACGTGTGAGAACGATCGGTTACTCCCAGCCCCATTCAGTTGATTCATTCTGCAATTTCACTGATTTTGATCAATCACGGAGTAGCAATCATTGATACGTGCAGTCAGTCAAGCTAAGCTGAAGACAAAGGCTAACACTAGAAGTAGTAAATACGATATCAAATTGTACGAGCAAATATGTAGTTTGAACGAATATAGGTTATTTACAAAATCAGAGTTAATTAGAGAAAATTAAGAGCAAAAGCAGAGAAAACAAATCACTGTTCCCCCCTCCTTGAGCAACGTGCGTTACTCGAGGTTCCCCAAAAACAACTTTGAAATTGCTCGCGATAAGGCTGTCTTGGGTAATATTCTTGTTTATCATACTAAACAATCGATACCTAGGTAATGAAAACAGTTTTGTTTTTTTATGACGGTTTACTGGCGGGACTCTGAATATAGTAGAAACGGCACTTGACAAAATTAACGTTTAACTTTTAAACGTTGAAACGAGCAGATCGGTGTAGAATCCGTCGTTTCAGATAGTAGCGTTAGATGAACTTACGCAGTCAATATAGGATGCCAGATATGTGATGCGACATTAAATAAAAATAGACAACATGTCATACCACCACGACAGGATATGTCTTTGTTTGCCATCTCAGTGCTGATGGCGTAGGCCCACACATCGCAATCACATATCCGAGGGAGGGTGTTTCAACCAAAATTCGAAATTCAAATTATACTCAGGATTAAGAAGATCATGAGATCATAATCCTCAAAACATCATTTTATGAAAATAGCTATTGAATGTTAGTTGGGAGTTTCTCCTAAATTCTGCTCGAATTTAGGTTGATTTTTTCTAAACTTCTGGAGTTTCTGTTAACAACTTTAGGTGTTAACCAGGTATTATTCTTCTATTTAACAATGAGGCTCTTTTCAACGAGCTTTTGCCTTTTCTCATCTTAGTACCCTAGAAGCACTTGCACAGTCATTAATTGAAAGCTTTCTAGAGAGTATGAATTTGCATATTTGCAAGCCCAAATGCCTTCAATGATTCCCTCGACCGGATCGGGGATGGAACCCACCTCCTCCGACTTTGTAAACTGTACTCTTACCGACCGAGCTTTCGTGGCCTTTAAGGTCGTTGATCGTGATTGATGATCTTTAAAAAAAAAAGTTCGGGCAAACGTTTTGAATTATTTACATCGTTCCTTATCTAAATGACTTTTTTTTTTGTAGAATTAAAATAACCAAAAAAAAAACTAAGCTTCTGAACTTGTTTTAAGATAAAGCAAACTTGTAAAGAAAAGTAGAAAATGACAAATCACTACAAAACCTCCTAAAATGAGTATTCAAAAATTCCCTAAATAAATGCTTCAGTGTTTGTTAATATAAAAAGAATTTCCCTGGGGATTCCCAGTTTTTTTTTTTTTTGTGGAAGACACATTTGAGCTAAAATTGATTAAAAAATAACAAAAATATTTGTCGTTGAAGTAACATTTAATACATCACGTTTCTAGGGGGAAGGGGAGATTTCGAAACTGTGACGACTCATGTTACGATTTTTTCTTGTCCATAGAAAGTACGTGACGAAGGGGGTGGTTGAAAATGGCCATTTTTGACATGACGTGCTTAATGAACGTTCCCTTATTCAATTCTCCATGCCCAACTTCAATCATCCATATACAAACCCAATGTTGGTGTCCAACCAGTTAAATTTGCTCGTCCCTTTGACTAGATCAGTTATTCCTTTTTGGAGCTTCCGGAGAATTTATCGTATTGTTGTCAAAAGTTTTCCGTGACGCCTTTTTTGTCTTCCTTTTCATTGTCAGTATACAAGATAACGCTCTTGAATCGGAATGGTGATGCTAGCTGATAACGAAACTCGATCGCCTAGCCATCCCTTTATGACGTTGCTCAAGTGTTTCGCATGTTGCTTCAAATTTCCCCTTTCCAATGCTTCGTCCCGTTTAGGATTCTATCCTAAGTCATCACCCCGCCTGAAATTCAACAAACAAATGTCCCAAGCATCGTTTTCTACTTATTCATCCTAGAGAGCTTGCACAGGAAATTGAGTGTCCATCACTACACAGTTCAGAACGTCGAGCAGGTCGTTCGGAGAAATGCGCATGTGCAACAATAGCCAAATTGAGCGACGATAGTGACGGTGACAGCACATAGAAGGGAACTCGACACGGGAATGTACTTGAAATGACGTCTACAGGACGAACTTATCTCGGTTCAATTTTTATTTCTTGTGTATTTCAACCCCCACGGTCGTCTTCTTCGTGGTCGTCATCGTTGCAGTGAATGCTGATAAGGACTTTGTAGCCGAGAATATCTTTATCTGTTTATTCTCATCGCTTGGTCGCTTGAAGACGACTCTTTCGTCGCGAAAAAACAGGCAGATAAAGCTACCGTTCCTCCCGTAAAATTCCCCTTGCTATACATAATTGAAACGTTTGCCGTATGTGATGTGGGAACTCTGGGAAACACCGCGTTCTGATTCGGGAAAAAAAAAACATCAACCGGAGAGAACCAGTGTCTACAACTACACACGCGTTTTGTTCTTACCCACACATTCGCAGAGAACTGTCACTTCCATCCATGAAGGCGGCGAGGGTGACAGAGCAGCGGGAAGAGTTTTTGTTTTTTATCACAAACCGCATCGCGCGTCGTTGTATTGGTGTTGCTCTGTTTGGTTTCACGGAAAGGTTCCCTTCGATGATGCTGATGATACTGATGATGGTCATGGTAGTTGTTTGATTAATGCGACCGCCCCGTCGTCTCGTCGCACGCCGCGTTCTTTGCCCCCCCACGCTATGGGAATGCGAATGCGCGAATATTGGGGTTTTATATCGATGGATACAAACGAGGAGAACCTCCTCGGTCGGAACAGCGACGACGCTTTGGATTTCACTCTGATAGTCGCGCGTTCAACTGTGAACGGAGGCGACTCGCTGGCAGCACAACTTTAGTGAGGTAGGCAGAGAACCAGCGAAACAAAAAACTGCAATAAAAAAATTTGCAAAATAATAAAAGAGAGGCGAGACCTCATAAAACGATGTTCAACAACGACGACGGCGGCGGCAATTCGCCCCTTGCTTATTTGCGGATAAAAACGCCGGACACAGAGAGGTGGAGGATTCTTACATTATGTGAGATTTGAATCTTCGAGTTCCAATCCCTTCTTCGGTTTCACGGTCCTATGTGTAGACGATTCGTATATCTTGCGAGCCATGGTTGAACGTCGCTTACAGGGTAGCTCACGTTTCTCGGAGCTAGCGGTGCACGTGTGTCGTTGGTTGGACGGCGGCGGTACGCATGTGTGTATCAGCCTGTGTGGGTGGCTGTGATTTATAGGTTATAGCGAGAAAGTTATCTCTTACACGGTGTATACTTTGTCGGGTAATTACGGCTCGCTCGGTCCACTTATTCTGCATTTTGATACTCATAAAAAACGAGGAAAAACAATTCACACCGTTTTTTTTTTTTCTGTATTGTCGTTACAGGCTTGAACTACCACCCATTGTCACACGGAAACTAAGTCCGACAGCAAAAGGCTATCCCCTCTGTTTGACTTGATCAAGCTATAATATCCACTGGTTGTCTTCATCATGCCATTGTCTGAAGGGCCAAGGGGTGGATCGATAGGCAACGTGACTTATACGTATCCACAGGAATATGAAGAATCTCCTTCCAACAACAAGATTGTACAATTGGTCAAAAGAGCGAGCTATCTAACATGAGGATGCCCCAATGGGCGGGGAGAAGAGCCCGCCCTCTATTCACAAACTGTTAGCAATGTGGAGTTGGCATTCCCACTCTCCCCATCCAGAGTGCTTCAATCGGGTGCCCTGATGGTCCCTCACATTCCCCAGTATTAGCATGAAGTATTCATATAATTAGGGAAACATTCATATAAGAGAAATAAACTGTAAGCATGTGTCTATTTTAATATGATCTTCTTTTGGATGATACTGACAAGAAAACGCTAGAATCGGTTCCAGTAGGGCCCAAAAAGGGGCATTTTCAGAAACTCAAAACAGCTCAAAATTTATGATTTCTAATCCAGAAATACCTTCAATATATACCTGGACCAATAAGGAGATTTGACCACTTCCAAATACTCTTTAACCGGATACGGAAGGGTTCAAAACGGACACTTTCAGATACCATTCGAAGATTAAAACTTCATGATTTTTCACCCAAAAATATATAAACATCATGTCATTGGCCAACAAGGGCACTTGGCCTCTTCCGTATATTCTGATCTTCTTTGTTGGTCCATGGCATGATGTCTATGTATTTATAGGTAAACAAAAACAGTAACGCCATCGAATGGTATCAATACACGATGTTTTGAAACTGTCCATTTTGGGTCCTATCAAAATCGGTCCCAAAGTAACAAGAAGTGCCCAAGTCCCTCGTTGGTTTATGGGTAGATGTCTATGTATTTCTGGGTGAAAAATCTTGAACATTGAACGATCAAACAGTACCAATACCTGAGGTTCTGAAAATGTCCTTATTGGGCCTACCGAAAACGGTTCCTTCTTCTTTAGCATTTCAAGCTTATTGCTTTCACAATTAGCTTATTGCTTGCTGTCAACTGAGTGTTCTAAGTGCACTTCCACTTTGAGAGCTTTCGATGCCAAGTACCACTTTTGCATTAGTATGATTGTGTGGCAAGTGCAATCATATGCTATGCCCAGGGAGTCGAGAAATTTTCCTTAACGAAAAATTCCTAGACCAGACCGGGAATCGAACCCAGCCACCTCCAGCATGGTGTTGCTTAGTAGCTGCGCCTTTACCGACAGAGCTAAGGGAGGACACACGAATACGAAAGCGGTTCCACAGTATCCGGATGTGGCAAAACCCCTCGTTGGTCCATGGCATGATGTATTTGAACCGATGGGGGTAGTGTGCTAACGTCAAATATAAGGGAATCCACTATGTGCGCCATCTGTGACAATACTTCCAACTAAGAAACATTTGAATTGACCGTTTAAGGTGTAATCGTTGAAGAATGTGCGTCCTTTTATGTCCTAAAAGTCATCCAAACAAAGTTTTCAAATTCAAATTGAAATAAAACAATTAGGGCGAAAAAAACTGTTTTTTTAAGTCCCACCCTAAGGACAGTTAGGAAAAATGTTATAAAACGAAACGTAGATGAGATAGAAGTTAGGTAATTTCAGCAAAGTTTCATGAAATTAAATTATCAACAATTCTGTAGAAGCAACAATTCCTCTAAATCAAAAGAATAAAAAGTTAGAGTTTTTATTATGAACATAAAAGGACCACCACATCATATGTCTAAAGTTAATGGTTTTCAAATTATCGATTTTAGTCGCGAAATTTGGCTATTAGTACCATAGTGCTTTGGATGAAAAATCGTGAAATACTTGTTAGTTCATGGTACGATGAGCATGTACTTTTGGGTGAATAATCACGAATTTTGAGCCATCGGACGCGGCAACAGTACATTAAGTTCTGAAAATGTCCGGTATGGACCCTACCGGAACCGGTTCCAATATATCCGTAAGAGGCCAAACCGCTAGTTGGTCGAAGGCATGAAATTGTTTTTGGTGAAAAATCGTGGAATTTGAGCCGTCGAACGGTACTAGTATATGAGGTTCTGAAAATGTCCCTTTTTGAGCCCTACTGGGACCGATTCGACGGTTTCCGAAAATGACCAAATTTCCTTGCTGTTCCATGAAATGAAGTTTCTGTAGCTCTGGTTGAAAACTCATGAATTTTTAAGCCATCGAACGGTACCAGCAAATGAGATTCGGATTGTGTCCACTTCAGATCACTACCGGAACCGATTCCATTTGCACTAATCGGACCCATATCAGACTATCGGGAAGTGGCCAAATCCTCTTGTTGGTTCAATGACTTTAAGGTGAAAAACCATGACTTTTAAGCCTTCGAACGGTACATGAACTTCTGAAAGTGTCCCTTTTTGAGCCCAACTGGAACCCACTCTTGGGTTTCCGGAAATGGCAAAATCCCTTTGCTTTCCCATGCAATGAAGTTTTTGTCGTTCTGGATGGAAATTCATGAATGTTGAGCTATCGAACGACTTCAGCAAATAAAATTCAGAAGTGTGTCTTCTTCAGATTACTTCCGGAACCAGAACCCACGTGCTTCAAATGACCGAATTGAAAAAAAAATCTGGTGTGGATACTATTTCTTAGTACCCATACATTTTAGATTATGGCAAAAGATCAATAATGGGATCATTAGTGGAATTTTGAGAGCGAGCCAGTCATTGGTCATTTTTGATGCTTATGAACAATGTGTAACTTTTTGCAAATGCAAAATGGTTAAACAAGCAATACTGAGCAAGATTATTCTCATGGTGGACTTATTCCTGCTATCGAGTTCCTTAACAAGTAAATATAAACTAATAATTTTGTTAGCTAAAGTCAAAAATCGTACTGCATAAGTTATAGATGGGTTCTAAAAATATTGCGTTCTCTTAACTTATGCGACAAGCAGCAGAATTTATTTCTTCTTTTTTAAATTTAGTTTTTGAAGCGTTCAGTCGAGTTAGCTGGTTGGTTGTGATTTAACGAGTTTAACTTGGACACTAAAAGTAGATTAATCGTGGTATATTAAAGATAAGAAAGTGCAACATATTTATAGAGAACTGTAAGAGGAGGACCTTAGCTGTAAAACTTTATAATTTCGCTTCTATCTTTCGGATTCCAGCTATTTTATATTGACGTTTCGAATGAAAATATAACCAATTTAGAAGAGCAAGTGTAGCCTAAGAAATAAAACTGGCACATCCATATCTCAAAGGAATTCATAAGTTGCTGAAGATTTCCAAATTAATCATTTCTTTTAAAAATTAAAAACAACGAAAAGTACATCATATATAATTATAAAGGATGACTAAAAGTAAATTGGAACGCCCCTCGCGCGCCGCTAGCACGCCTATGGTGTTGGGAATCGAAAATTACAATTCTATAGAGAACAACTGGTGCAAGTTTGATCAAAGTAGTCGATGGCGTTCAGAAATAACGTCAAATGGAACTCGAAAGAAGAAAAAATATTGTCCACAAACACCTGAAAAATCCGGGGTGGTCCGGTTTCAAGCTGGGTAAAGTGATGAAGATGCCGAAAACAACAATTACGAAAAGAACTGGAACCAGGGATCGTCCAGGGATCGGTTTCAAACGGTGCGGAACATTCTTGCCAGGATACAAGTCGTACAAAGCCAGTAAACATCCGAAATGGCACATGAAGCAGAAATCCGTGGCCAAAAGGCGTGCATGGCTTTTATACGCCCGTGTTTTGATGAAACACAGGGCTGCACTTTGATCGATGACGAAGCATAGGACAAACTCGGTTTTAAGCAGCTTCCCGGTCAAAAGTTTTACATCGCGACTGGACGTGGGGATGTGCCGGGAAGATTCAAGTTCGTGTTTGCCGACAAGTTCGCGAAGAAGGCCATGATTTGGCAAGTGATTTGCAGTTGTGGCCTGAAAACGGAAGCGTTAGTCACATCTTCGACGATGACATCCCAAGTTTACATTGAAGAATGCCTGAAAAAAGCGTGTATTGCCGTTCATCCGCAAGCATAAGGGCAAAGTCATCTTTTGGCCCGATTTGACCAGCTGCCACTACTCCAAGGTGGTTTTGGATTGGTATGCTGCCAACAAGCTAATGAATTCTCCGAATTGCCCGGAATTTCGACCAACCGAAAAATACTGGGCAATTTCGAAGCAGCGATTTCGACGAAGCGGCGGGGCAGTCAAGGACATCCAGCAAATGCTGGCAAAATTGGAAGAAATGCGCTGATTCCGTGTCCGTTTCCACTGTGTGGGCGTTGATGGGCTGCTTCAAGAGGAAGTTTCGAAATTTCGTTCGAACTGGAGAAATGTAACCATCTAATGCTGTAGCTTTGAAGTTTTAATAAAATTACTGTGAAGCAACCATTAATAGACTTTTTAAGCTTATTGAATCACGAATTGCAGGTCTTTTTCTATTGCGTACCAATTTACTTTAAGTCAGCCTTTAGCGTTCAAAAGCTGACCACTTTTCGTGACGCTTTCATTTTACGTACCCGTAGAGTGTACCTCAATATAGAAAATAAGACATAGTCTACGTCAGAAAAAACTAAACCTATGACTCGAATCACAGATTATTATTTCCGGAACTATTTGCGATTAGGGCGAACATGCAAAATGTAAACAAAAATGTTTTTTCAATGCAATGTATACTATTACAACTTAATAATGAATTTTGAACGTTTTGTCCTGATTGTGCTTTAATTTTATTCATCAAATTTTGTTTTCGCAAAGGGCGTAGTTTTATTTTTTTATCATAACAATTTACTGTGCGATTTAGTCATATTGATTGTTGACAAAGTGAAAGGCATAATTTATATCAAAACGTAAACTTGGCGTAAAATAAAAGACGATACTGACAAAAAATATGTAGGCAAAATTTATGAAAATGTCAAAAATAAGCGAATAGTATAGGGAGATACTTTTATTTCCAGTACTTGTGAGGCTAACATTGAAAATGGCGAAATCAAACATACTAGCATTGACAGACGAATATTAAAAATTAGAAAATTTCAATGAAAAACTAACGAATTTCCATCAGTATTATATATGAATCAAAAGCTAGCTTTGTTCCCTGTCTGTATGCTAGATTGTATTTGAATATGTACGTTAATTTGTAAATGTTTTGAAATTGTACTTGCAATATTACAATCATCATTCCCCTTTTGTTTACATTCTGCATGTTCGCCCTAATAGCAAATTGCTCCAGATCTCAGATAATTTCAAACCCTACGGAATATAGGAGTTTTCTGTAGACGATGCACTTCTACAAAGTAGCTATGCAGATGATTATAAAGGATTCTATTGAACTGAATTCTAAGAAATGGTCATTACTGAGTACTCAATTCGGTCGTATAGAATAAAATCGCCACTTAGTTTACTAACTAATTGAGAGCTCTAAATACCATCCAATTCGTATTTAGTCTTAAGTTTTAGGAGTCGTACGAAAATTCTAACCAACCTTCCAAAAAAGAATAATAAACAATAACCGAAAACAAACTCCTGACCGCAGCAATGTCCTAATCGAATGTTTACAAAGTGAATCACAGCTAGCTGACTTAATCCTCACTGACCCCAGCTAGCTCGATGTACGCTTGGTATTCAGCACCAGCCTTCCTCCACATCTAACACAGTTTTCAATCCGTACTTGACCAAACTACAATATTATACAGCAGCACTCACTATTATAGCGCACCGCGCTCTCTACTTGTGGTAGTGCAGTAGTGTGTTGTATATTTATTTTCGCAATCTTCATAATGCCTTCATACATATATTCCTAAACTTGAAAATAATTATTGCTGATAAAGGCAACAGCCAAGGCTCATTGAACACGCCACCCTCTCCATCGCGGCGGACCCCGCTTCCCTCCCTCTTCGTCAACCACATTCGCATCGCATGCATGCGGTTCAACGAGCTGTCTTCTTGCACCAGCTGCTATTGCTGTTGTTACATACAGTCAGTGCTGGGCTGCATCCAACCGTTTCTGTGTACATACAAAGCTCTGGCTGCCTGCATGTGCACCACACGACCGACCAACCTACCGATCGACCGAGCGAGCGAACCTTGTTTCCGATGTAGGATTTTTTCGTCGTTTTTGTATGGGTTCTATTTTAGTATATTCTTTTCTCGGTTGATTCTTTTTTGCCGCTGCTGCTGCACTTTATTCGTCGTCTCGTTTTGGTGTGTTCCCAGCGTGTGTTGCATCCACAACATTGCAACCTAAGCTGCTGGTGTATCCTATAAGTTGATGCAAATTTATTCCAATGTGAAGTTCTCTGTGTCATGCACCGTGAAGCCGCACTACACTTTGTTCGCCCTGCATCTGGCGTGGAAGGTCTTTTGAGAGCCACGCTTGATCTATCTTCTGATGGTTGATTCGTTGCTTGTTGCCTCTTCTCAAATTTATATCATCGAAACAAAACAAAATTGCCCCTTATCGTAATCACTCGACAGACAGATAACTTCCCACAAGCATAGCATTTCCTGGCTTGGAATTCCAAAAACGCTGCTTTGCGTTCACTTGGCTCTGGATATGTATTGTCTTCCTTACTTCCATGCTGCTGTTGTTGATGCTGTTTCAACAAACAGACCAGCGAACGGCGCGGCGGTGGCTGCGAAGATGACGACGCTGATGATGATGATGTCGAATGACACCCCGCACTCACCATCGCGACTCTGCTTGCCCCATCACATGCATTACATGGCGATCCTTCCAAAGTCTCTTCGACATAGATAGCGCAACTAACAGGCAGTCATTGACGTTACCGTAGTCGTCGTCTTCGTTTTAGTTAGTGGAGAAGCGAGCGCTTTGCTTATTATTGAAACATTTTCATTTATTTTTAAAAGCAAGTTTTTCTGCTCCTCTCTTCCCGGTTGCTGCTGCACGGGCACACACGATGACACGATGTGTGTTTCTGTTATCGAGTGCCGAACTGTGGTGCTGGTATTGGTGTCATCGATGTCCAACCGGAGGTTTAATGCTTTTTTTTCGTTTGCTATTCTGTTGCCTATTCCTCTCTTCGGTCTGCTTTGGTTGGTTGCTGCCGTTGTCGTCACTGCGCTGGTGGACGACGTCTAACAGCACACACAAACACACACACTCATGGGCGAACAATAATGAAACATGTGGCTGTGTTTGTGTAGGATTAGGTCGGTTGTTTAGATGGTCGGTGTTAGTCATTTACGTGCATAGGTTTGATTGAAAGGGGTGTAGCGGATTTTTAGAAAGAATTGAAGTCTCGACGAAAAACAAATGTTGCCCCTTCGCTCCCCCGAATTTCAAATAGATTAAATTTGTGAATCTGCTTAAGTGTCTCCGAATTGGATGTGAATTTTGTGGTCAGTGACTGAACTTTTACTGCTTTATATAGCAGTGGCTATCAAGGGAACACAAATGCATCGGTTGCGTGGAAAAATGTGCAGAGGTGCCCGCCGCGCAGGAGAAAACATATGAATACCTAATTTTGATCTTGATAACTGGCCTTGGTATTGAAGAGCTCAGATTGACAGGTAAAATATCTAAACAAAATACCTAAGAATTACAAGCAAAATATCTCTCGAATAACAAAACAAACTTATTTTTGTGACTAGCTGAACCCGGTGCGAGCGATGCTATGCTTGCAACTACATGAATGACAATTTAATAGAACTGACACGTTTATGGTTGTTTTCGGGATTTTTTTTCTGGACTAAAAAGAGATTCAAACAGGGCTTCAAATGGTGAGTTGACAACTTCGAAGGAGGGTGCAACCGACCTCCGGTCCTCACAAGTTCCTACCTCACGCCTCCACGAGTCATATGATCACAAAAGACTGCCAGCTGAAACATGGAGACGCTGGTTGGCGTAGCCTGGGCAATGTTGTTAATCTGACAATAGCGAAGTGAGGGGGTGCGACTGAAGATCGTGTACCTTTAAATCATATTGTATATTTTCCATTCTCATTTTAATAATAATTTCAGCACGCTTTAGAATCATCTTTGCATTCCAAAACCATGTAAGACCCTGGAGCAACATGACAAGCATGAAAGGCTCAATTTATTTTTCATGAAATTATAAAATCCGAAAAAAAAATGTTTCACAAAATTCATAAAAGGCTGGAATGTGCTTATAAGCAGTATAGGATTATATTTAAATATTTTGTTTAGTGGTATTATTATTAAATAAGCCATTTATTTCAGAAATCATCAAACTGGACTCTTCGATTACTCCAATTGCTATCTTTGAAATGTTACTAGAACAGTATGAAGAAAAAATATTACAACATGTCTTATAAAATAATATTAATACATATCTTATTTTTATTTATTTTTCAGTAACAATCCATTGGATGTCAGGAGGTGGCAACGGAGTCGTTGATAGGCTTTTGCAATTATTATTGAATGTATTTTTCATTACCGTTTTGCAAATGAACATTTAACCAAATTCGAGCGGATATGATTCATACAGCGCTGTATTAATTTAGCTTGTGTCTGATTTTACAGTTCAATCCTTGTCATTACTTTATCATTACTAACAATATTATTATATTTGATAATTGTGGTTTTATTGATTTTACTTTATAGATGAGGTTATAAAATCAGCATCAAGCAGCAAATAGTGACCAGTAAATAAGAGTAAAATAAAATGATTAAATTTCAATAGATGTAACAAACTTTTTCAGGATACCTCAAACCGAGATTTTAGTGAATTGCTGCTATCGCTGAAAACGAACGAAAACGTGCTTAAGCGCGAACCACAGAACTCACACTGTAACATCTAGCATCTTTCATTCTAGCAAAACATTACTGTCCACTCTTGGTGCCTCATGGCGATGAGCGAGACATCTCCTTCTACATCATAATCGTTACTCCACGCACGGAGAACACAAACATAACAATTAATGTCTGTAAAACCCATAAATGGTGGTATCCATTAATTCATACTGGTGGGGACCAGTATCACAACGCTTTACAGTCTTTTCTCTCCGAGGTCTCTAAGTCAGAGATGACGAGAAAATAAAATGTGAGTGTTTATCAGACGTTGTGTATCAAAAACAAACCCAATGGGAGACAGTCTCCTCTCGCCCATGTATGCATCAAAACAGAGTGTGTGCAATCTACCGCTAGAAAACTATCGCAAGCTATCGGTAGTATTAGAGTGCGTTCTGCCACGTTTCTTTTGCCTCGTAGAGGTGGCAGGGTTATCTGCTTCTCGAGCTACCCCATAGTGGGATGTTAGGCAAATGAAACGTCTGTGGTTCGAATACTACTTTACCATGCCCTTTCACTCAATTTTCAATACCTCTGTTCTATTTCTAGCCTACCGTACACTGACGGAACTTTCAACTTTCTCTTCATATCTTTCATTCTAGCAAAACATTACTGTCCACTCTTGGTGCCTCATGGCGATGAGCGAGACATCTCCTTCTACATCATAACCGTTACTCCACGCACGGAGAACACAAACATAACAATTAATGTATGTATTTTTTTTTTTTTTTTAAAAAAAAAAAAAAAAACACACAAAAAAAAAAAAATACATAAAAAAAAAAAAAAAAAAAATTTTATTTTTTTACTACAAACGGTTTTTTTTTTTTTTTTTTTTTTTTTTTCCCGTTTTTTTTTTTTTTTTTTTTTTTATTTTTTTTTTTTTGGTTGCAGAATTTTTTGTTGTTCGGGAAACAATTTTTTCTTAGTTTTATAAAAAAAAGCATTCCCCCTCTTAATTTTTCCTCTCTTCTTTTAATTTATTTCTCCCCCCATTGGGGGGGGAGGAACACCCCCGGAGAAGGGAAAAAAAAACCCCGGGGAAGGGGAAAAACTTCCCCCCCCCCCCGGGGGATTTTAGGATTGTTTGATTGGCAAAGCAAAATCCGAAGAGATTGCTGAATCACTCATCGAGAGATTGCTGAATCACTCATCGAGAGATTGCTGAATCACTAAATCTAAGTGTTGATCAACGTACTGTTCTTCCCAGCGGAACCAGAAAAGCGGCTGGAGTTTGCCAAAAAAATACGCTGGTGTATAGGTAGACTTCTGGAAGTGGGTTTTATGAACGGACGAGAGTAAGTTTGAGCTATTCGGAGTAAAACGGCGCTCGAGAGTTTGGAGAGCTTCTGGTGAAGCACACAAGAATCGATAGATACAGAAGATAATGAAGCATGGAGGTGGGAAGATTATGGCCTGGAGAGCGTTCTCATGGTATGGTCTGGAGTAGGAAGCTTGACCAGTGGTGGTAAATGTACTGTATTTTGCCTTTTGACATTTTTCAATACGATCGAACGATTCAGCTAATCTCATATGACACTTCTGTTCAGTTTTCTCCAGGCGACGAAGCATTATTGCTTCCACCCACCGATGGTTTAAAAATTGCGACATAGATTTGTGGCGCTCAGAATTTCGTTGATTGCTGGCTTATTACTGCATACATTAATCAAATCATAAGAATGGATACTAACAACTCATAGTCAAAAATTACCTAATAGGTGCGTTTTTATTCAAGCTATCAAATACAGTCACATACCATTTCTAAACTGTTTGAAACTGTCGGCAGAAATATTGAGAAATGTTTCTTCTTTCTGCTTCTATCCCCCGCCTTCGCTAGAACTGGACACAGAAACTGTTGGTTGGACGCGGGCCTCAAATTTCGCAGCAGGCGACTGTTTTGCTAAAAATGTAAATGTTTTTTATTTCTAACAGGGTAAGTTAGCATCAAAACATCCCGCATAAGACGGAAAACGCATTGCTATGATTACAATAATCGTCATTACCGGCCATGAATGTCCATTTGGTAAATTAGTGTGGATCTTGAACGTTATGTTGGACCCTTTTGCTGTCCCCCGGGTTTGCTATGATGATGCATTTCAATGTTGTAATTGAATAATTTTGAATCAGAATTTAACTTTTATAGCTTTCGTTGTTTCAAAAGACGGCATTGTTGTGTTTTGTTTAAAAATTCTGGCTCATTCTGCTGTTCGGAAGTATGTTTGTAATGAAATTTCGAGGGTAAATTAGCATCAAAACATCCCCGCATAAGACGGAAAACGGATTGTTATTATCGCAATCATCGTCATCACCGGCAATGAATGTCCATTTGGTAAATTGGTGTGGATCTTGAACGTTATATAAATATATATAATGTCCCGCAGAAGAAACGTTGAGTCAACTTTCTTTAAAACGCAAATCGAAAAATCGATTTGGAAAAATTAGGATGTCAGGACCAAGTCACCTTATCCACATTATTGCGTATTCGACTCATGAATATCAAAGATATTAGAGATGCTTGAATCTGCACCCCCTTTCGCCAAAATCCTTCGCATGACGGGGTTTTGCACCGATGGAGGTGACGAACGAACCAGTTTTCCAGCACGGCTAGTTGCTTGCATGGTCTGCCGTTGGATTGGTTGACTGACTGGCTGGTGCGCAAATTTGGAATTCTTCTCCTTCTCTTGCTAGCAGTTTGGAGCTGGGAGGAATGGCAGCAGTAGCAACTTCTTTTGCTGGTCGCCACCGACCATCCCTTTGCCCATCTACTGTTCGTGTATGTGCGACTGTCGTTCTTTAACTGTATGTAGCGCCGCAGATATGCGGCGATGACACAAGGGGTATGTCTTCGATTTCTCGTTCGCACTCAACGGTCGATTTTCGGGATTCGTTTGTGATAAGATTCGCACATGAACCAGAAGGGACGCTCTTGTTGATAGCAGGTTATCAGTGCGAAACACAGAGGCTTACACATACCGCCCTGCCGGATAAGGCTCAATTAGACATGACCTCACTCGACTAATGAGCGACTCAGCGATTGGCGTGTACCGCACCGAGGTGCTATTACCTTGAAACGGCTGGTACTCTTTCGTTGGCTGATGTTTTGTGTTTACGTTGCCTTTTTATGATGTAAGTCAAGGAAACCACATAGAATTCGCTGTTGTCGATGACGATGGACAGTGCATCAACAAAACGTCACTTTGTTTAGTTTTGGACGACATGCGATTTCATTGATAGCGTTAAGATCTGTTCAGCATTTTCAAACACTTAAATCCGAAAGAGGTCAAAGCAAACATACCGACAAAAAACTCCGTCAGGAACAAAGCTGAAAGCAAACAGTAGGACTGAAAAAAAAAACGAACGGAACTTACCAGGGCGAAAAAGTTGGTGTGGCAATCTTCCAAACTTGCGCCGTTAGTTTGGTGATTCTGGTGCGTCATGGTTATGTTATGCTTAACATTTTCACTAGAGAGGTAAAAACAATTTCTACACTGCTATTGCTGCCACTACTTCGGTTATTTACTGTGTGGGTAAAATTGCGCTCTGCTGCTCCCTGCTTCGATTCACTTCATGCACCATCCTAGGATTCGCGTACATTGAGCATACACACACTACTGCACATTCACAAATTTTTATTCGAGACTGACACCTCTCTCTCTTTGCTTTTCGCCTACGGCACTTGAAACCGAGAACCCTTCTCTTCTTGGTAATCGAAAAATTTCTTCCCGAAGTAGGCTTGGAAATTATTCACTTTTGCACTGCGCTTTCTTTCAATTCTTCACCGTACGACGGCAGCAGACTCCTTCAGGATTCGATACGGTTAACTCACCAAGGTCGGCACCGACTACTTGATGGCAAATTTTCACCATTCGATGGCAACGGTAGAAAATGGCGGACATGGAAAACAAGCTAAAACACTGTTGTCATATTTGACATTTGCGAAAAATACGCACACATACACCTGGTGTGATAGCGGGAGATCCCAACACATCCATATCCACGCAGCTAGATAGATCTCGACCGCTTATATTCATGCATATTTTTCCACACACCAACGCGCGCTACCAAAAGGCACCAACACACCCACAGAGATTGAAGAAAAATTGAAGAATTTTCCCTTTTTCCTACTTTGCGATGAAAAACTTTCTCAAAGTGAAGAATCAATTCACTTTCACCACTTGGTGAACATTCCTAATCCGTTATCCAGCTCAATCCACTTTCAACTTCGTCTCACTACTAGCCAGGTTTCACTTCAGGACAAACCTGCGCCGATAATTTACTGCCACCGGGGTATTGAGGCATAAAAAGACTTCACTTCTTGCTCACTTCGGGAACGCAAAAATAAACCGTCCGTTCGATTCCCACGTCGAGAGTCAATTATATTTAGAAAGTATGTTAAGTCTGAGATCTCGATCTCGCTCGATAGACAGCGAAGTGTATTTGTGAACGAATTTAAGTCTCAATATGTGTATCTCTTTTCTGCCATCGCTGCCTTCACATTCAGTCCAAAAGAGCACCTTTCGAGAAACTGGATTTTGTTCACAACCACGATTACACCCCTGCGCTTCAGTCGTGCACTAATGGTTGTATTCGTGATATCCACTGCGTTCGCACCTTACACAACTAAGCCGCCGCGTAATGTTCAATAGCGACTATTATCGCCCTTGTCAGCCGCTACAACGCAACTCTGGCAACAATGTAATGTTGCTTTTTTGACACAAACCCTTGTGAGAGTGTGTGCGTGTCTATCAGCCACTGTTTATTGCCTCTCTCCGAGTTACTCACTCAAGCTCAATGGAAATGCTGCTGCTGTTACCTTTGATGATGCGATTGTATCTCACACACTAGTCATTAAAACTGTATATCTCCGTGGTGGGCTCTTCGCTGCCGCCGACACCTTCTTCACTTCCAAAGGGGGAAGGCACAGAAAGGAGGGGGGTGCCCAACGAACGGGAGCAGTACTGTTGTAGCGAGAGAGAAATTGCACTTTTTTCCTGGTCGACGTCGTCACTTGCGAGCCCACTTTCACCAATTTTATCGATTTGAATTCTGTTCCATTCTAGCTCACGAAGACTGATTGTCAGACACCAGAATAAAGCGACGGATTAGCCACCGCGAGATTGCACACACTGTCTGTCTATGTTCTTCTTGCCACTTCTCGTCGCGTTCGGCTAAGAAGGTGGACTCTTTTCCAAAGAACAGTCACAAGCACATAAAGAGTAAAGCGAACCGACGACCAAGCTAACGTCCGTTTCCGACAACGGTTGAAAGCACAATGACGGGTGATGATTTGATGAACGGTGAGCATTGAGCAAGAGCGGACGAACAAGTAGTGAGTGCTGAATAGAAAATGCCAGAGAGAAAAGGAAACCCTCTGAGTAAGCACACAACTGACGGAACTCACGCAATATAGGCGATTGACGGCGAGTTGAAGATTGCAATTTTTTTTATCAAGGGAATGAGTTCCAACCAAGCTCATGCAAATGAAGGGTGGGTGATTATGCGGGTCTTACACCAAAATCGAATTGCCTCAGATTATCCAATTTGCAACGGCTCTTAACTTAACCTTATGGAATAATTTCGAAAACAATTTTTCATTAGGGCCTAACTGACAAACGTAAACAATGGTAAGTTTGTTTTAAGGACTGTATCGAAAATAAATTAACCACATATTTTTCTATCCAATCATAAAAATATAATGTTTTATTCAAACAAACAATTCATCCTTTATTGTACGAGATTGAAAATGCACAATGTGACGAACGGATGAAACTAATATTATTCCGATTTCGATTTTCTGATTTTCTTCGAATTTTCGAATTTCTGATCGAAAACTTTTCATCAATTTCCGATGTTTCATCACATTTTTTTGGTATTTTTGGAACTCCTGCATATTCCCAGTTGCTTTACCAGTCTTTCTGGAGATTGTCTTCACAATCACCCAGTAACTCTCGATGGCCCGAAGCAGACGACAATTTGGTGGACTGATGTTTTTCTTAATGCAATCTATACCCTTTTCCGTGAACCAATTAAGAGTGTTTCCGGCCAGAACAGTGGTGGAATACTATCAACGTACTACGCTTCTCATATAAAGGCAGCATTCTCTTCTGCAGACACTCCTTGCACTGTTCCTTCAGTGCAGTGGAGATCTCGTCTACCTCGGTGATCTCATCTTGGTTCTTGCACTGGATCGTCACCTGTGAGACGAGGGCACGAACGTCCACACCCTCACCTAAGGCCTGTTTTGCCAGGTCTACGCTGGGCCCTTTAGCTCCGTGGACTTCTTAAGCTCAAGGATCATTTCGCCGGTGCGGGTACGGCGAATACTCCGCATTTCAGCGCCTAGGTCCACCAATTTGGCATCCCCGCGCATCGCGTCCAAGACATCCGAGTACTTCAACGTCTCGGTCTTGACGATGAGGGCCTCGTCGCGGATACGCTTGCGGGCCACCTGTCGCTTGTCTATTTATTCCTTGGTTTTATTTCCACTCTTTTTTTCAGACTTTAGTCCAGTGGCTCTTCCTGCCACGCTTGGGGTCGTCGCACGTCCCCCTCTTTGCACTGGCATCTGCTTCCGGGCTTATGATTGTTGACGGGACCCTACCGCTCGGGCCCCCTTCGGCGCTTGAGACAACTCTCGAGCTGGACGTCGCGCCTTTAGCGCTGGGCTTGGCGCCGGGGCCTCTCTTTTTGCGGCCAGCCGGAGCTGGTAACGAGGATGGTCCCTCTGACCCCACTGCCACGTTCGCGAAGGTTTTTTGCCCGACAGGGGCGTTAGCCACTATCCACTTCTTAGAAGCACCGGGTACCGGTTCACCCGGGCGGTTCCTACCCCCATGGTAGATGGGATGGAGTCTACCACGGAGCCGGACTGTTCCGTCTGAATGTGCTTCGTGGCTATTTCCCTCGCCCTTTCCGTGGCTGCTAGCCGTGCCAACTTTTTGGCACGTTGCTCGGCTAGGACCTTGGCTTCCAGCTCTTCCCTCTCTTTGAATGCAGCCTGCACTGTCATGCGTAGCCTAAGGAGGCTAAGTTTAAGGGCCTTAACAATGTTGTTGCACGATGACGTAAAGTTAATGATGGCATCCAACTGCTCGGACACTTCCACTACTTTCGGAAGCGTTTCCCGCATCCTTTCCATGGTCCGGATGAGTCCTGGCCCATCCATGGCCACACCTATCTTATCGTCACCTGCTTCAGATGCCGTGGCACTTCCTACGTGGTGGAGACCTCACTAGGCTGCCTCTAGCGAACGAATTCACTTACTCCTGACGATTGTTCGTTCCTGAGGTATGACCTTCCATTCTATTGGGTCCCTCTCCAGCCGCTATCCAAACCCACGTAGAAAAGTCGATATAGTGATCCCATAGTTGTCTATGCCAGCATTAAGGCGAGCAGGGAGGCCATGCGAGGGTTGGCACGGCCCTTCATGGGGAACCGTGTTCAGAGCCTGATCAGCGTAAGTCAGGTATAGGGACATCTGAGCCTACTTCCGCCCGACTGGCGAGATTCGCTATGGTATTTTGACATAATATTTGAGAGTATATTGGTGTGAGCTACGGTATTAGGGGCGAATCATTAAGCTTGGGACCGAGCTTGGGACCGATGTGCTAGTACTTTCTGAGCGAAAAAAAATATTCATTTCCTTCATGACTATCCACCCGCTGGTTTTACTGACATCCACGCCAATACGCCATGTGGCGCTCCCTAAC
The DNA here is from genome assembly GCA_024533555.2 of Aedes koreicus. Taxonomy (NCBI): domain Eukaryota; kingdom Metazoa; phylum Arthropoda; class Insecta; order Diptera; family Culicidae; genus Aedes; species Aedes koreicus. The sequence continues at coordinate 186,774 of JAHHFK020002478.1, read as the reverse complement.
GTTTCCAAAGTGCAAAACGGGTAGGAGGGGGGGAAGGGCGAACTACACTCACACCTGAAATATTCCTCCTCTCTGCAACTCCGTTTTGTTGAGGGGTATAAGCGGTAGAATTCAAAGCTCTAATCACCTCGTCTAGGGCCTTTAATTTCTTCGCAATTAAATAGACGATTGTGTAGTGGCTGTGATCGTCCGTCATTGTCATTTGGAATCTCTTACCGCCCGGGACAACGAGTCCGTATTGGTCCGTAAAGGTTTATGTGAACCAAATCCAAAACATCTGGAGATTTTCGTTCCGCCGTACAAGCCACAATCTTCAAGCCACCACCTAGCTTCTCGTTGCTAATTCTGCTAATCACACCCGGATGCCTATGCCCAAATTGCCGAAGCCACAGGTGCCAACATAGCGGATTATGCATTTTTTCTTCTGTCTTCCTGGTCACTTCACCGAGCTGCAGTCGATACAAGCTGTCAGAGCGTACACCAACTATAAGTACCTTACCGGTTTTGTTTCGAATATCACAACCATTAGCGTCAAACATAGTCATGTTTGTTGTAATAATATATTAGTTCATCCATGTTTAATAATATATTAATTCTACAAATGCGTTTAGTTGGTTCAAGAAAACATTTTCTTTGAACAATTAAACACGATGTTCAATTCTATAAAACATGCAGATTTATTTCAATTCAACAGTTTTCTTGAATTACTTCATCATTGTTTATTATTTCAACAAATGCGTTTAGTTGGTTCAAGAAAACATTTTCTTTTGAAAAATAAAACACGATGTTCAATTCTATAAAGCATGAAGTTTTATTTCAACTCAATGGTTATGTTGAATCAGTTCATCAGTTTTACTGGTCCATATTCAAACCAAAATATTATTTGAATTGATTCCCATTTTGATTGTTATAACTACGTTTTTTTTTGCGTGATCGACATGTTCGTTCAGCAAGTGACGAAGAAAATTAACAACATGAGGCAAAGAGTCAAAGTAAAGTCGGACCGGAAGCAGACTGGAAACCGAAAAATTGTTCTGAGAGAATTGGAAAGAAAGTTTTTCCAGTTGATGAAAGGCTTTGAAACCCCCAGCATTAGTAAACGTTCATGTTAGTACAATAGGTATGTACTTAGTAAGTTCTAGGAACATTTTTCAAGTTGGCTTTCTGTTGTGATGTAAATGTAAACAATGTTGTGGTTGTTGTGGTGTAAATTAAACAATGCAAATAAATCGTTTGCTCCAATATATTTATTTGTTACCTGAGATCCGGGATTATCAAAAACACTTCACCCTTCGTATATTTGATAATGCTCCTCCTCGGTTTTCAGAACCATCTTTCAGAAATGTTTGTGCTACAAAGTTCACATTCGATTAAACCGGTAGAGTTGCTTGAAGTTATCATCGTCTCCTTTTCGTCGTGTTTTATACTTTCTCTCAACAAACAAAAAAAAAATTAAAACTTTTTCCACCACCAACCCCCCAAAAACTTTTACAGTATGTTCACACTACGGCCTATATTACGTGATATTGTTGGTGATATAGTGCGATTCGTGATATAGCAGCTGTATCATGTGCTATATTACGTGATATCCCATACATTTGATCTGTCAATCTATATTAAGAATAGTACTTGATATGGACGAATCCAGGTTGAAAAAAGAAAAAGACACCGAGTGGTGATAAATCTGACAGCTCCCATGTTAAAGTATAGGACGAAACTTTTAAAATGCTTCTAGAAAATTCAAATGAATTTCTAATTAAAAGCGGTTTGTTGTATGATGTAAGAAAAATCCAAAACTACTCAATAAAGACATTTTCAGAAAAATAAAAATAAAATTAAAATAATGCCCCTATTGTGCAGTTTTGGATTTTTCTTACATCATACAACAAACCGCTTTTAATTAAAATTTCATTTGAATTTTAAATAAATTTTTTTTATTCCAAATATTTTATAAAAAAAGACATATTTTATCCCCTCTTTTAACCCCCCCCCGTTGTTTTTTTTTTTTTTTTTTTTTTATTCCTCTACCTCTCATCCCCTCACTTTTTCATTATATTATAAAAAAAAAAGAGGGGGGACCCCCCCCGCCATATATATCGGGGGAATATTTTTACCCCACAAATAAATTTTCCCCTTGATTGATTCAAAACAAAACACAATTTTCCAATTTGAATAATTCCACCGTCGTGTTATACACTCAGCGAAATAAACTTTCGATATTCATAAGATTTCATTATGATTATTTGCTATAAGAAAGCAGTATGAATTTCATAAATTTGCCTTATGAAATATAATGATGTTGAAAAAATAAAAATATGGAGCAACCTGGATTCGAACTTTGAACGTTGAGGTTATGGGTCGAGTGACTTGACCACTAGTATATATCAACACTTGTAAATAGGAAAGCTTAAAGGCGAACAAGAACAACGTCGTGTAAAACAAAGTCTATTCATAAGTCAACCTTATGAAATTTAAAGCATCGTTCATAAGATGAACCTTATGAAATTCTTAAGATTATTTGGCTGAAACAAAAATACACAAAAAACTAAAATTTTTATAGGACATCTTTCGGCGCGCCGCCAGCCCGGGACGAGGCCACATGAACCCCCTTTTGCTCTGGTGTTTATACAACCCCCCCAACCAACCCCCCTATTTATCCCATCCCCGTGTTTATAGAACGATCCCAACCCTCTTATCTTTTTGTATAAAACCCGCATAACGAAAAACAATTTGCTATATAGTCAAAACTATGTTTCGAATGTAAGATATATTATCACATTTTATGATATTGTTATCAAACAGTTTAATCTCGTTTTCACCATACAATCACTACATTAACACATATTGTTAATGTATGCCATATTGTCATTGAAAGGTTTTTTATTGTCTGCACTCGGTCTGGATTATATACCAACTTCTTGGCATAGAGTACAGCAAAAATTTTGTTCGTGAAAATTGCCATTTTTTTATGGTAACCTAACTTAACCGCCTATTCAGCATATTGTTATTTGGCCTTTTACCATCTGACATATTGTTAAAACTATATAGGAGATTGTTAGTTTATAGTTGTCAACTATAAGGGTAAGTGTCGTGAGAATAACGGAAACGGTCGTCAACAATAAGGGAAATGGTCCAGGAATAGTTTATGATTATGCGGGATGGTATAAAGATCAGTTTATTTAGTATTTTTTGTGTTTTCATCATCGTCACTTTTCCAAACGTCAAACTATATCAAGCCAGAGTAGTGTTAACACCTTCACTTGATATCGATATCAACTTGCAATATCACATAATATAGAGCGTAGTGTGAACGTACTATTACCACCGACAAACCGACATGAATGACAATAGAAAATGACTTAAAATTTCTGTTCAAATCATATTACTGACATCTATCTTCGTGTTCGCTGAGTACGATTGTTGAAGACTCGAACACGCTTGGGAACTTGATAAGAATGTTCATGTCTGAGCAATTCCAGATAAATTAATTTTATCTAGATAAAATGATTCTATAGGTTTTGACAGATGGGATCGCTGCACATTTGAACCGGTCGTTATGGATTCTTGATCAAAAGTGAAGATTGAGTTTCATGTCGGTTTGTCGGTGCTATTACTCATTTTATTCATATGACCTCCGCAGAAAAAAATCTTGTAGTAAAAACTACCATTTTACCCGACTATGCCTATTTTTAAAACTACCATGAAATTTCAGTCAAATTTACTACGTTTATGGTAAAACCTTCAACTTTTGTGGTATACACACCCTTACCCCCCACTCCCAACACCCAAAAACCCCAAAATTTTTGTTTTTCCCTATTACCCCCAAATATTTTTCCTCGTTTTTTTTGCGTGTAATATTGCTCGATTTGGTTCGATCCTACCCAAATTGGGGTAGTTTTGAAAAACTGTATACACAGTTTTGAGTAGTTATTAAGAAATCGTGTAATCCTTACTGGATTGCAATTTGTTTACGTTTAGCTTTGTTTGTGGATTTATTTACGGTAGTTTTCTTGGTAATTGTTCCCTGAAATAATTAAATAATAATATAATACCATAATATAATTTGGTTATCAGAAATATATAACTTACGAAAAAATGCACTAGAATGTCAGCAAAAGTGAAGAAAGTCTGCCGCCTGTGTGCGGAACCATGTTCACCGGAAGCCACTCATCATTCCATTGAAGATCCTGAAGTACGCTCCAAACTTGAAACTGTTTTCAACTTTGAAGTAAGCAGATTCAATTTATAGTAGTTTTGTTTCAAAAAGTATTCAGTTAGATATTTTATAACCGTTTGAATTTCTGTCTAAAGGTACCAAACGGAGAACCACTACCGGAAGTGGTGTGCCAGGAATGTTTCACGAAGGTTAGCGAGTGGTATTCTTATCATGAAACTGTTCGCTTTAATCAAAGCCAGCTGATTAGCATAGCTACGGCGGAAGAGCCGCTGTCGGAACTCGCAGTGGATTGTGTAAAAGTAGAAATCGACAATCATGACTATAGTATGACTGATGAGGAAGTGGACATTAAAGAGGAAGATGAGAGCCAATCGGACTCCAGTGAAAGTAGCGATGAGCCAGTGCGAAAGCGGCCGAAGCGAGTTGTTGCTACTGCTAAAAGGAAGTATACCAAACGATCGTCCTTGGAGAAGTCCAAGCCGGACCAAAAGAAAGCTGAGCAAATGGAAGAAGAGAATAGAAAGATTCAAGAATTTTTCAAAATAACTTGCGAATTCTGCTCGGAGTCGTTTGATGCATTCTACCGGCTGCAGTTACATACGAGACGGGTGCATAACGCTCGAGCCAGTATTAAATGCTGCAATCGCGTAATGTACAAAAAGTGCAAGATTATCGAGCATATTGATTCACATTTGAATCCGGATCGTTTTCACTGTGATTTGTGCAATAAAAGCTATAATAGTCGATACTATTTGGAACTACATAATCTAAAAAAGCACAGTGACAATGAGAAACCATTTAAATGTGATAAATGCCAGCGTTGCTTCCCGAAAGAATTTCTTCTTAAAGCGCACCTGCTTACGCACATACAAGCAGAGTGTCCCGTTTGCCACAAAATGTTAGCGAGCTCGCTCACGCTTCGAAGTCACATGGCCCTCATGCATGGCGACAAAGCAAAGCTGATCTGCGAAACCTGCGGCGAGGAATTCCGCACCAAGCAAGGTATGGAACGGCACGTGAAGAAACACCAAGGTTTGAATCCGATCGAACGGGTTCAATGCCACATCTGTAGCAAATGGGTCAATGGTAATCCGAATCTGAAGGCACATATAAAGACGGTTCACAATAAGGAAGATCAGCGGGTGCCGTGCGACATCTGTCAGCAGATTTACCCGAATATGCGAGCACTGGGCAACCACAAACGGCGGGTGCACATCGAAGAGAAGTTCGAATGCGAGTTCTGCGGCAAGAAGTTCAAGAGGAAAATCTATCTAAAAGAGCATCGAGCCTCGCACACCGGACAGTCGCTGTATTCGTGCAACGTGTGCGGAATGACGACCAATTCCAATGCAAATCTGTACTCGCACAAGAAGAGCAAACACCCGGATGAGTGGATGGAGGCAAGGAAAAAGGCTATCCAGCTGGCTTATGGGTAGTAATTGAATGTTGTAAAGTTACGATCGAATCTTGTCTAGCGTAGAATATACATATATCTAGAATAATAAATGATTTGTGTCAGTGTTTCAATCTTACCACTTTATCAAGTAGTAGGTATTTGAATATTAAATTTTCAATACATTTTTACACTTGTATGGAGCTGTATGGAGTAAACAAACAGTGTTTACTATCAATCGAACTCAGAAATTAGACCATATTAAAAAGATTTTTTTTTTCGAGTGATAATAAATAGGGAAGATGTTCCTATATTAATCTCATCACTTTTCAATTCATCCTACTTGAAACAAAACGATGGACATGTGGCAGGATTAGTTAGCAATGTTTGTTGTTGTTATTAAACGTAAGCAAACTTCATAAGAAAACAAAATCGGTCTTACTACTGCCAAATCTTTAGATTCAGCGTAGGATGAATAAAGGAACAATTAGATTACTATGGGAACAATTACCCTAATATCTCCTATAAACAGTGATCCGTGAAAAGATGCGGTTCTATTGAGTATTTAAATCTACCAAAACACAAAAAAACAAACACCACCAAAAAAAAAAAAACCCCAACCCAAAAAACACCACCAACCAAAGCAGTATTTTCCTTCCCCCTACCCTAAAAAACATAAAAAAATCCCCTTTAAACATTTTCATTTTTTTTTTATTTAATCTTAATCTCTCAATCACCCTCCCCTTTTTCACTCACCCCCCAATTTCTTCGGATTTAACAAAATAGTTGAGTTATATTTCACTCGATTTTGAGTGACCTCGAGCGACCGTGCACAGATGTCAAATCGCTAAAACAGATGAGGTGAGAAGTGAAGGCGTGAATGATATCAGGTTGACCACCAGGAAAATCATGGCAGCGATTATTAGAAATTCAATTTACAATAAAACACTGCATACGCTGGAAAAAATCGTAAGTAGAATTTATTATTTATGTAAACCTCAATACCCATTCACTCGACAAAGTTCTCCAACATCTCATTACCTGCTATACAGTGGTTATGTTATGTTTATGCAAGGGCAAATCGAGTGAGTTATCTCATCTTCGTAATGAAATATATTTAATTTATGCTATGGATTGTGTAGGAACTCCTCTCTGCTCGGAACTATGCCAGCGCCAACCGTGTAAAACCTTTCAAGAAGGTAGACATTTCCGACAAGGCTAGAAACGATGCGAAGGCTGCTGAAATGCAAACCCCGGCAGAAGCTACCTTAGTGGCCAGTCAACAGATCGAATCCTTTGGACAATCGCTAGCCAGTCGTGGCTATTTGCGACCAATTAAACCGTACTCGCCTCCGGAGGACGTACATTCCCAAATTCTGGAACTGGCCAAATCAGTCAACCTGGCGAACCCGAAACAGAAGTTTTCCTCAAGGCAGCAAAAGTTCCAGTTCTTGGCAGCGTGTTTCGGGGCGCTAAAGCACTCGGTGCCGAACTCGCAGCTGCACGAAATTGAATCCGTCGGTAAGTTTGTTGCATTATTTTCGAAGAACTCTCCTCCAATCACTTCTCTTGATTAGACGATGCGCTGAAATTTTACAAATCACCCGTGGATACCACGCTTCCGCTGGATGCGTTGAAAACGGTCGATCTGCCAGAGAATCTGTACATCCAGCATGAATACATTCGCTTCCATCCGGAGACGGATACTATGTTCGGAGGCAAGTCGGCCTTCCCCAAGAGTTCTACCATTGTAACCGGATTGAAGTACAAGGACAAGTACAAGGGTCATGTAGCGAAAAAATCATGGCCTTAAGTGATGCGCTTGTGGCAGTTGTAATGATGAGTGTTTTGGTAGGGAATAATAATATTGTTATATTTTAGGAAAACTGCTTTTTCTTAAATTATCCATAAGCCAACTTTGCGCTATAAGCGTTTGCGCCAGGGTTAACCTCGGGGTTGATTTTAATAATATCATGGAATTCCAGGTTTTGTAACATAATATGATTCTACAGGCTGCGAAAAAAATATTTGTTACAAATGAAAATCCTAGCTTGTAGCTTGTATCCTTTGCTGGAGAGCTTCTTCAAAACCAGGTTGAAACCAAACCAGCGTCGTTGCCTGGAGCTTGCATGTTCTTGCCGCGCTTCACCGCCGCACGTACTTCGTCATGCGTCACTTGACCGACGAACGGTGCATCGTCGGGTTATTGGTCAAGTTGGTTGATAGTTGATAGCTTCTCACAGGAGAGTGTGAGGTGATTGAAAGGTGGAAGCAGTACTTCGACGAGCACCTGAACGGTAATGTTACAGCGAGCGAAAGTGGCACGGTAATAAATCTAGGAACACGCACAGAAGATGACAGGACCCCGACCCCAACCCTTCAGGAAGTTGAGGAGGAAATTGGTCTGTTGAAAAACAACAAAGCCGCTGGTGTTGACCAACTCCCAAGCGAGCTATTAAAATACGGTGGTGAAGCACTGGCCAGAGCGCTGCACTGGGTAATTACCAAAATTTGGGAGGAGGAATGTTTACCGGAGGATTGGATGGAAGGAATAGTGTGTCCCATCTATAAAAAGGGCGACAAGCTGGATTGCTGCAATTATCGTGCAATCACGCTACTGAGCGCCGCCTACAAGTTGCTCTCCCAAATGTTATGCCGCCGCCTGTCACCAATTGCAAAGGAGTTCGTGGGGCAATACCAAGCGGGATTCATGGGTGCCCGCGCTACTACGGACCAGATTTTCGCGATTCGGCAAGTACTGCAGAAATGTCGCGAATACAACGTGCCCACACATCATCTTTTCATCGACTTCAAATCAGCGTATGATACAATCGATCGAGACCAGCTATGGCAAATCATGCACGAATATGGATTTCCGGAAAAACTGACGCGGTTGATCAAAGCAACGATGGATCGAGTGATGTGTGTCGTCCGAGTATCAGGGATGCTCTCGAGTCCCTTCGAATCTCGGAGAGGGTTACGGCAAGGTGATGGATTGTCGTGTTTGTTGTTTAACATTGCATTGGAGGGTGTTCGAAGAGCTGGGATAGACACGAGTGGAACGATCTTCAGGAAGTCTGTCCAACTATTTGGCTTCGCCGACGACGTTGATATCGTAGCACGTAACTTTGAGACGATGGCGGAAACGTACATCAGACTTAAGGCTGAAGCTGGTAGGATTGGGCTTGTGATTAATGCGTTAAAAACAAAATACATGAAGGGAAGAGGCTCACGAGAAGAAAATGTTAGCCTCCTAGCACAAGTTCAGATCGACGGTGATGAAATCGAGGTAGTAGACGAATTCGTGTATCTGGGCTCATTGGTGACCGCCGATAACGACACCAGCAGAGAAATACAAAGGCGCATTATGGCTGGCAATCGTGCCTACTTTAGACTCCGAAGGACGCTAAGATCGAACAAAGTTCGCCGAACCACAAAGTTGACCATCTACAAGACATTAATTAGACCGGTAGTTCTCTACGGCCACGAAACATGGACATTGCTAGTGGAGGACCTACGCGCCCTTGGAGTCTTTGAACGGAAGGTGCTGCGTACGATCTACGGTGAAGTGCAGATGGGAGACGGAACGTGGAGGAGGCGAATGAACCACGAATTGCACCAGTTGCTTGGAGAACCTCCCATCGTACACATCGCAAAAATTGGTCGACTACGATGGGCTGGGCATGTCGTAAGAATGTCGGACGACAGCTCTGTGAAAATGGTTCTCGAAAACGAACCGACATGTACAAGAAGAAGAGGCGCGCAACGAGCAAGGAGGATTGATCAAGTAGAAGGCGACCAGCGGACACTCCGCAGACAGCGAGGCTGGCGAGGTACAGCCATGGACCGATTACAATGGAAACAACTTCTGTGTACAGCAGAGGCCACACCGGCCTTAGTCTGATTGAAGAAGAAGAAGATGGTTGATAGTTTACAGGCTGCGAAAAAAATATTTGTTACAAATGAAAATCCTACGTTTGCAGATCGGTCCAGTTTGGTGAATGTTGTGCATATCAGTAGCCTATCATTGCCTAATTAAGTGTATGGGATGCTTCTCATGTGCAACAAATTGTAATTCTATGGGAATTGGGAATTGATTTCAGACCGTAGTCGTAATAAAACTTCCTGCTTGTATAGTGGTCACAAGCAGAAGGAACAGTAACTGTTTAACTTAATCTTAATTTTCATTTTATTTTGTCTTTTGTTTTGTTACCTGTACATTTTTCAAGTGATTAAGCAAACTTTTCATTCTTTGGTTTTAATTTTACATTTCAATGTTAGTTATGTTGCGTTATTTCTTCTGTGTTATTTGTTTTGATATTAATATCAGTGTTGAATTTTAATTTTTTAACCTACTTAACCTACTATTTGATAACCTAATTTACCAGCGCTTGGACGAGCGGGTGGTCCGAGGCCGCGGCACTCGTGATGAAGCTCTCGATTGACTCGTCTACACGGGTATCCTCGTATCGAACAGGATACGTGACCTCCATTGCAGTCGGGACCGGTAGTGGTTGGGAGTCGTACCGTTGGCGTTGATCGCACTATCATCTGCGTACAGCGCCAGGCTGCAGTTCGCAGGAATTTATGGAACGTCGGAGGTGTAGATGTTGTACAAGAGGGGGCCCAAAAGGCTGCCCTGAGGCACACCCGCTGGGACCGCTTGCAGATCGGAAGTGGCACCTGTAAGATGTACTCGGAACGTTCGATTGGAGAGATAGTTTCTTACCATTCTCGTGATGTAGCTGAGCTCTGAACAGTGAGTGCTGAGAACTGAGCACTGAGTGCTGAGCATTGAACACTGAGCGCTGAGCATTGAGTGCTGAGCACTGAGCACTAAATGCTGAGCAATGAGCACTGAGTGCTGAACATTGAGCTTTGAGTGCTGAGCACTGAGAGAAAGCACTGAGTGCTGAGCACTGAACACTGAGTGCTGAGCACTGAGTGCTGATCACTGAGCACTGAGTGTTGATCACTGGGCACTGAGTGCTGAGCACTTATCGCTTTTGACACAACATTTGAGAATGTGTTGGTGTGAGCTACGTTGTTAGGGGCGAATAATTAAGCTGGGGACCGAGCTTGGGACCGATGTGCTAGTACTGACTGAGCCAAGAAAAATACCGTATTTGTTCGGGACCTACTGGTCTTAAGCTTGTATTACACTGTTTGTCCAATAGCCAAATATTTGTCATTGGCAGCTAGACAGCTGACAGATATCATAGATGTTGGTCAGGTGCCTATCTGCCAATGACAAATATTTGGCTATTGGACAAACAGTGTAATACAAGCTTTAGAGTTAGTCTATGGTATAACTGCTCTGTCTTGCCTGTGTTGTAGCGTGCAGAAGGTACCGGTACAAAAAAGGGGCGTTTTGAATTATATTAAATAACTGTGCAAAGTAGTAAGTACACTCTCACTAACCTATGCAAAGTTTCCGCAGTTTCGCTTGTTTGAATTAAAAAACAAGCGAGATTTTTTCGTGCGCTGTTGCTTGCACGATAAGATGAGAATACCTAAAATTAGGTATTTATTTACCTATAATTAGGTACTGTTGACAATACCCAAAATATCGGTAAAATTAAACGATAATAAACAGTAATTTTTACTGACATTTGGGTAATGTTTATTTTCCAATATTGGACGTTATTATTTACCCAAAATTGAATAAAGTTTTCATCACTGAAGCAACGCGGTTGCCATATTTTTCCAATCGAAAACGTAATTATTTTGCTTATAAATCTCTTAATAAATAATTCATTCATGTCCAAATATTTGAAGCTCGTCGGTGGTTTTTCTGAGGCGAAAAAATCTGGTCACGTCTTCCTTCGGAAGGGAAGTAAAGCCGTTTGTCCCGGCACATATTCATGAGTCGTTAGGTAGGGTCCTGGTGGTGGAGTCGTCTTCCTGGCGTCGGTGATTGTCAGCATGTGAGGAAATAAGCCGACGGAAAATAAAGAAAAAAAAAATGTTTGAAGCAATAACTTTTGCATTTTTTTAATTCTAGCTCCGGCGGATCCTTGTGGACCAAAGTGAATATCGAGGTGCAATTCGGTATCAATATTGCGTCGATGCAGAAAAAATATTTCGGTGGTGGAGAAATCCATGTACATAATTCAAAAGTGAGGTTAAACGTCGTCGATGGCGCACTTGGAAAATAATTTTTCGAGCTGTTTAAGCAAAGCAATTGGTGATTAAAAGAGCAGAAAATCAATTCCCTACACTTATTTTTTCGCCGAGAATCCAACAGCCGAATATTTCGGCATTTCAGTTTACTGAGAGTCAGCAAATAAATTACCTAGAATCAGTTAACAATTGAAAATGTTGCCAAAAATCAGCTAATAGACAAAAATTTGACAGAAATGTCAGCAAACGTAACGGCCGAGTTGATCAGCTGTTGGGGATTTTGCCGAGGTAAATTGATTGTGCACACAGTTTAAAAAAATAGCCAGAAAGTTATTATCAATTTCAGTTCTATATACTACTACTGTTTAACCTCACTTTAGCTTTACTTGGATTAATCCATACTCTTTATTGATTCTCTCTTAATTCCAAAAATTCTGTAATACATTAGAACATTTGTTTCTCCTTGAGTGCAGAATTTGAAATATTAATCCGAATGGAAGAAATGTTAAATTGCTAGCCACTTTCGAAGCATTCTGTAAAATAAAACTACAACTAAATAGCAACGATTCTTCTTTGTAAATTTTGAGTAAAAAGTAGCGATAAGAAATCGGTAATATTTAACGTTTATCTTCCTTCAATACTTTTCCCCAATTTAAGATAATTTGTTTTTATTAATATTTATATGTGTACCTTTCCCTCCCCATCCAAAAAAAAAAAAAGGGGGGGGTTTTTTTACCCCCCACACAAAACTTTTTTTACACACCCTCTTGAGAAAAAATTTTTCCTTTCCGAGACCCCCAATACGGTCCCTGGTCTGGCATACTGATGTTGTCTCCTTTATATTAAATAGGCAGAGTGGAATAATGAACACGTCCAGGTTTGTTAAGTGTTGACATGGAAGTAATGAAAAATCTTTATTGAATTCAACTCTAAGACTACTACGTTTTGTTAACAGATAGTTGCTATACAGCATTGGTCGGTTGCTATCCAACACCCCTACTCAACCGAATAATCCTAGTTTGGTTCTTAGTGTCTCGAAAGGTCCACGAGCTAGCCCTTTGGTGAACAGGTCTGCTAACTGGTCACTTGTCGGAATGTACTGGATCTTGAATGTACCGTCTTGCAGCTTCTCCCGAATGAAATTGTAGCGAATATCCACGTGTTTCATCCTCTTGTGGTCACGTGGTTCTTGAGCGATACAGATACACGACTGGTTATCTTCATGGAGAACTACAGGATGTTCCAGTTTGATTCCGAGCTCGACAATGAGGTTTCTTAGCCAGATTGCTTCACAAACAGCATGGCTGAGAGAAACATATTCAGCTTCAGTTGAAGATAGTGCGACGGTACTCTGCTTGCGGGTCATCCAGGAAACTGTTGAAGCGAACACTTGAAATACGTTACCCGAGATTGATCGGTGGTCGTTCGGGTCGTTACCCCAGTCAGCGTCAGCATATCCTTCCAGTGGCGCCGATTCTTCATTCCTCCGGAAATCAACCCGTAGTTTGCGGTTCCCTTCATGTACCGTAGAATGCGCTTCAGATGGCTCCAGTGCTCGGTTGTGGGTGCAGATTGGTACTTACTGAAGAAATTAACAGCAGCACTAATATCCGGCCTTGATGAAAGCGCCAGGTACGTCAAACACCCTATCAACTCACGGTACGGTTCGGAGGTCACAGGTTCACTTTTGCGTCGCTCTAGCTTGAGGTTTGGTTCCAGCGGCGTCGGTGCGGTCCGTCATACCAAAACGGCGCAGCAGATCACCTACGTATTTATTTTGACTGATCTTCATTGTCCCCTTTGCTTGATCTCGATCGATCTTGAGTCCCAGGAACATCTTCAACTCACCGACATTAGTCATTTCAAATCTTGCTGATAGCCTTTTCTTTATTTCAGCGACGATATCCAGGCGGTTCGACACCAAAATTATTTCGTCAACGTACAATAGGAGATAGATAACATTCTCCCCTTCTCTCCACCAGTAGAGACAACTATCCAGGTTGGAACGTTGAAAGTCTAACTCAAGGACGAAGTTATGGAACTCCGAATTCCAGCTCCGTGGGGCCTGCTTCAGTCCATAAAGCGATTTCTTCAAACGACAGACGAGCCCAGGGTCACCTCGCTCGAATCCTTCGGGTTGTCGCATGAATATTTCCTCCTTCAGCTGTCCATTCAAAAATGCGGTCTTGACGTCCATCTGGTGCATGTGGTACTGCATTTGGTTCGCCACTGCCAACAGCACACGTACCGTGGTCCCCTTCGCTACTGGTGCATAAGTTTCGTCGTAGTCATAGCCCTTGCGGTGTCTTCTTCTCTTTTAGGGCTGATGTTGGACTCCGGTTGCTCACGTACGCAGCAGTCAGAATCGCTTCACCCCACATGGTTTTCTTCAGCCCTGCATCGTGCACCATCGACCGCGACATCTCCAATAGCGTGCGGTTCATTCGTTCCGCTACTCCATTCTGCTGTGGACTGTACGGGACGGTTGCTTCCACGCTGATACCTTGAGTACGGCAGAACTTTCGGAACGATTTTCCAGTATACTCTCCTCCGTTGTCGCATCTCAGCCGGGACACTCGAGTACCGAAGAACGCCGTCACTCGAGCACAGTACTCCTCAAACTTGGATTGCACTTCGTCCTTGGACTCCAGAAGATATACGACCGTGAAATGACTAAAGTCGTCAATGAACGTAACAAAGAAACGCTTACTGTCCCACGTTCTTGGTGTAAACGGACCACACACGTCCGAATGGATGATTTCCAGTTGGCGAGACGCACGTCGCTCTCCAACGTCGTCGAACGGCTGTCTGGTTTGCTTCCCTTGCAGGCACACTTCACAAATGCATTGCTCAGGCCAATCGGAGATCTTTGTCGTCGTTTGCACCATTCCATGCTTCCATAGAGTCTTCATACTCGCCGTTCCCAAGTGGCCGAATCTCCGATGCCACAAATCGATAACGTCCTTCTTTGAAGCCATCGCACCTGCTACGCACGAACCACCAGACGCTGAGTCAGACACATTACGCAGCTCGATGTCCATCCTGTACAGTTGACCAGCTCGCCTACCTGTAGCAACTATACGATCATCCTTCATTATGGTCACTGTTCCGTTTGAGAACTTTACTGCCATCCCGTTGTCTTCAACGCGTCGCACCGAGAACAAGTTGCATTCCAACTGTGGTACGTAGAGAACATCCTTCACTACAGCTGGGACCTTCGTCTTGCCGACCAACATGTTCACCTTCACGGATCCTGCATACTCGGCGATAAGTGCTTCACCAGATTTGGCCACCGCAATACGCACCTTCCTGTCCAACGGATGCAGCTCATCGAAGAAGTCTTTGTTCCGCACCATATGGTCCGTCGCGCCAGAGTCAAGAATCCAATCGATAGTTTTCTCTGACATCATAGCAACGGATGTACGCTCCAGGGTCGTTGTAGCAACGAACGTCATTTCCTCGGCAACGTTGGCTCCAGACTTTTGCTTTCGAAACTTTCCTCCGTTTTTTCTATACCGACCTGGTCCAGATTCTTCAGGAAGACGATTTTCCGGACACTCAGATCGTTTGTGCCCAAACTTTCCACAGCCAAAGCATTTTAATCCCATCTTCTTACCAGCAAACGCCGATTCTCTGGAACATTCCGCATCTCCAGCAGAACTTGAATTAGCTCGTTTCACCTGCTCGTCCAGGAGCCGCTTCTTCACATATTCCAGTGTAAGATTTTCAGGCTGTATCGTCTCCACGGCCGTTATGAGCGCTTCGTAGGATTTGGGCAGCGCCAGCAAAAGCTGACACACCACATCTTCTTCCTGCATGTTGACTTCCGCCGCCCTTAATTCTCGCAGAATCTTCTCGAAGCGACGCAAGAAAGCCTTCACGTCTCCGCCTTCAGCAAGCTTTAACTCTTGAAATTGCTTCTTCAATATAAGCTTGCCTGCAATCCCAATGCGCTCGGACGCATTTTTTAGGGCGTCCCAGACATCTTTGGCCATCTTCTTGTCTTTGACATACTCTAGCTGGTCCTCAGAAATCCGATGAATCGAATCGTTCTTCGAGTTGATTCTTCTTTTGTGCACGTATTACCGCAGTATCCGTCGCCAGATCCCTCGCATACTCTTCCTCGTCGATAGCCTTCGTCAAACAGCCAAGCAAGTTCCGGTCTTCCATCAGGACTTCAATCCGGAATTTCCAATTCCCGAAATTGCTGCCGTTAAACAGCCAGAGCTTCTCTTCAGACATCTAGATATCGTATGCGATCTTTAAATAAAACTTAACTTCCTTACTGTCCTGGGCCCATAACCTATTAAATAGGCAGAGTGGAATAATGAACACGTCCAGGTTTGTTAAGTGTTGACATGGAAGTAATGAAAAATCTTTATTGAATTCAACTCTAAGACTACTACGTTTTGTTAACAGATAGTTGCTATACAGCATTGGTCGGTTGCTATCCAATACTTTACACCTATGCAAAAATGCCTCTGATGTCAAACTCGCAGTTCCATTTTAAACCAAACTACACGCAAAAAATACCGCAGTAGAAACTACCATTTCGAGGGTTAAATCCTTGCAGTACGAGGGCAAACAGTAGATTCGTCGGAGCGGCGGTCAATTTTTGTTCAGCAGTCGGCAAAATGGCGTCGATACTACAGCGGAGCTAGATGAGTAAAATAAGAAAAAATAACAATGAGCATAATAACAACAATAACCCAAATTGTTTGAAGAGAGAAAAATATTGATAGATTGTGAAAATACAGTTAAGGCGAAAAAAAATTCAACAAACTAAAGGAAAGTAAGTGACAAAAGAAGAGAAATGGATAAATATAGCAGAATACAGGGACTGGTTGAAAGCCGGAAGACAAACGGCAGAATAACATGAGCAGAAACCAGACAAGGACAGCCCATGGAGCAAACCGGAGCGGAAGAACATGGAAGCAGCGAAGAAGAGCTGGGAGTGATAATGGAACTAGTTGATTTAAACAACCACTTCTCCTCCCATCCAGTCCACGTTGGACGACTCTTCAAGGAAGCCGGAATAAGCAATTTCGCCGACATCGAAAAGATCGAAATGTTCCGATATAAAATCGCAGCTGGATGGAAAAGGACCGGATCAGAAAGACGAACCTGGAACACCAAAATCGGAGGGTCTACGAACCCAGGAGGGAGGATTAAACAATCTGTTTCATCAGAGGAGTGCCATACAGTTTCGCTGAAAATTAAATATTGGATAACTTGGATACGCGCTTGAATCAAGCACTGCAAAGCGAGATCGAGATGCAGAAAATGCGGAGAAAGACACCAGGAGTATGAATGTGGACAACAGGAGAAATGCGTCGACTGCGGAGAAAATCACGATGCCCAATCGAAGAACTGCCTGGAAAGAGTCAGGAGATGGAACATTTTGGAGAGAATGTAGAAAGGAGCTACCTATGAAGAAGCAGAATCCAACTATCCAAAGCTAGCAAACCGGTTCGATGGATTAGAAGTTGAGGACGATGTTATCGGCACCTACGGCCGACGCATCAGCAGCTCAGCAAGCAGAAGACCGAGACAGGAAAGAAAGGAAGAAGACATAGACGTTGCAGGAGAAAGACAGCGCGTAACCACAGGAAGCAGTTTTGTTTCAGTATGCGTTCCCCCGAACAGGGATCTGTTGCAAGAAGCAAAAGAGAAAATCAGGTTGCTCTTTAATGCAATCGAGCATCTGCACGGAGAAATCATAGTCGGAGGAGACTGGAACGGACATAATGAAACGCGGGACCCCACGGGGAAAACATGCCCCAAAGGAGCGCTTATAAATGGACTGATAGAGGCTTCTAAACTCTCTATCCTCAACGATGGAACGCACACATGCCTGACAACCACCGACAGAAGGAGTTCAACGGTAGATCTGACGCTAGCAACAACGGGAACAACTGTGAAAGCAAAATGAACGGTTGATGAGCAAAAATTTGGAAGCATATATCTAGCAATTCTGATCGAAATTAAAAGCAGAAACACAACAGCTAATTCGGAAACAGTGGTAAAAGTAAGAAACGCGATCATCAGAAGCAAATTGGAATATGGAGCGCAAGTATACGGAGGTGCAGCCAGATCTAACATCCAAAGACTGCAAACAGTCCAAAATGCATACCTGCGATGAGCAATCGGTTATCTAAAAACAACACAACAAAACCAACCAAAAACAAAACAAAAACCAAAAAAAAAAAAAAAAAAAACACCCCCCCCCCAGCACCGCAAAAAAACCCCCCACAAAAACACCCCCACCCACACATTAAAAAACATTGAGACAAGAAGAAGGCAATGGATCATACCTAACATTCAAAGCTACAGAGCACATTGACGTGATATACCAAGTCCATCTGTTCGATCGATTAAATGGACTGTAATTATTTCTTCTTTTTTTTTTAGATTCACTTAAGACAAAAACACGTCGTGCTTTCTGTAGCGTCGAATAATTCTTTCTTTTTTATTTCAAGGTTTTTGTATACAGAAGGTGCAGACAAATAAAGAGGTTTATAAAAGAGAGTTGGGAAAGGTTCGGCAAACATCATCCCCGCGTTGAAATGATCTATTTCAATCATCCGTATTTACTACTACGTCTAGTGGAAGAAGAGATATTTCCGTCACACCTCGCTTGCATATGCCCTTGGCGGTGCGCAGAGTTACCACCCTGGTGATATTATCGTCGCCTGGGTGGATCTGGATAATTCTACCGAGTTCCCAGTGCATCGGCGGATTATTAGCGTCATTGATGAGCACCAGAGCACCTGGTTGGATCTTGGTGATCTTGAACCACTTCTGGCGGTTCTGCATTTCTGGCAGGTACTCTGAAATCCACCGCTTCCAAAAATGCTGCTGCATGGCCTGTACAAGTTGCCACCGTGAAAGAGTCGACAGTTTCAGATTGGTATACGACGGCTCAGGAATCGATTGCATCTGACGTCCTACAAGAAAGTGAGCAGGAGTTATGGCGGTAAAGTCATTTGGGTCATCCGAACACGGTGTTAATGGTCGCGAGTTGAGTACCGCTTCGATCTGTACCAGTACAGTCGACAGCTCCTCGAAAGTTAGCTTCTGATTACCAACAACCCTCTTCAAATGGTGTTTTACCGATTTTACACCGGCCTCCCAAATTCCACCGAAGTGTGGACTTCTCGGTGGAATGAAACTCCAGGTTATTGCACGGCCTCCACAAAACTCAGTAAGCTGCTTGATATGGTGCTCTTCAGCAAACAAATTGCTCAACTGTTCCAGCTCGGATTCTGCGCCAATAAAATTTGTCGCATTATCCGAGTAAATCTTGCTGACCGGTCCTCGTCGTCCCGTAAATCGTCTCAAAGCAGCTAGAAAGGCATCAGTCGTTAAGTTGGACACAAGCTCAAGATGAATGGCACGTGTGCTAAGGCAAACAAAGAGGCAGATGTATCCTTTCGTGATCATTGGCTTGCGTGCTTGGGTAAGAGATTTTATCAAAAATGGTCCCGCAAAATCAACACCAGAGTGAGAGAAAGCGGGAGCAGGTTGCACTCGGTAGGATGGGAGGTCACCCATCAACTGCATTGTCTTCATTGGATTTGCTCGGAAGCATGGTATACATTGTCGAATCACCTTTCGGATGGTATTCTTCACATGGAGAGGCCAAAACCGTTGGCGTACAATTGCAAGAAGGGCTTTCTGTCCCGCGTGAAGGTTACTCAGATGCTCGTGACGAATCAGTGCTTCGGTCAGGGGGTGTTTTGCTGGTAATAGCATTTGGTGGCGACTATCGTATGGCACGAAAGCCCGTTTGATTCGTCCTCCGACTCGGAGAACGCCGTCTTCTGAATCAATGAATGGGTTGAGATTTCGTAGACGATGCTTAGCATCATTTCCTTCCTTGAGCGCCAGCAATTCCGGTTGGAAAGCTTCTCGTTGGACCAAACGTACAATTAGCTTTAAAGCCTGATCCCTTTCTTGAACAGTAAGCAACCCTTTCGTCAGCATCTTCTTCTTCGAGATAATATAGAAGGCAAATCGAACCACATATCCCATGATGCGTTGAAGCTTCTCGAAATTCGAAATCATCTCAAAAATCGGCAGCCTCTTCACGGAAGCTGTCACAGCCAAACAGGTACTCGGTCGCATCTCGGGAAGTTCGCTTTCAGGTACGGGTGGTGGCTCTTCAATAAGCATTACGGGTTGTTGCAGTATTGCGGGCCCATTCCACCATAAGCTACGATGAATTAAATTCTTCGGTCGTTCGCCTCGCGAAACGAGGTCGGCAGGGTTATCATTCGTCGAAATATATCGCCAATTGAATTGATTCGTAAGCTGCTGTATCTCAACAACCCTATTCGCTACAAACTGCTGAAGAACAGCTGGGGACTTTTGAATCCAGCTCAACACGATCGTCGAATCACTCCACAGCGTTACAGAAGTAAACTGCAATTCCATGGCAGCAATTGTTTTGCCTGCCATACGAGACAGAAGCAAAGCGGCGAGGAGTTCCGCTCTTGGAGTAGTAATGGCCTTATTCTTACCAGATTTCTTCGGGAGAATTCGAGATTTGCTACACACAAGTTTCATCGTTACATAACCGTTTGATTGTACCAGCCGTGTATACAGGCACGCCCCATACGCTTCATCAGAGGCGTCACCGAAGCCATGAAGTTCAACGAGTTTCGTATCGTCATGCAGAATCCACCGTGGTAGTTGGAGATCATTCAGTTCACAAAGTTCTTCTCGAAAATTACGCCAGCATTTTGCAATGACTTCCGGTACTTCTTCATCCCAGTTGAGGTTCAGTAATCCAACTTCACGAAAAATCAATTTCGCTGTTGTAGCTACCGGTCCGCAGAGACCCAGTGGATCAAAGAACTTCGCTATTTCACTGAGTATCTTTCGACAGGTCATCGACTGGTAGTCCTCTTCAAGTGGCGGAATACTGAACGAAAAACAATCTTGGAGAGCACACCACACCACACCCAGAGTCTTCACGACTGCCCTGTCATTTGCATCCTCCAAATCGAATGTAGTACTCCAGAGGTTCTTCGGGATCTCTTGCAGGATTCCTGGTTCATTAGAGCACCACTTATGCGCATCAAAACCACCACTTCGCAGCAACTCCAGTAGTTCTTGGCACAATCGTTTGGCTTCCTCAATCGTATTCGCTCCACCAAGAGCATCATCCATGTAGAAGGATTTCTTCAGTGCTGCGGCTGCCAAAGGAAACTGTTCCTTGCCGTCATCAGCTAGTTGCAAGAGTGCCATCGTTGCGAGGAACGGTGACGAAGCCATCCCGTACGTTACCGTGAGCAATTCGAATACCTTTAGCAGCTGTGTGGAGTCATCTCTCCAGAGTATGCGCTGGAATGGTGTATCATCCCCGTGCACCAATACTTGACGAAACATCTTCAGTATGTCAACAATGAAAACGAATCGATAACAGCGGAAGTTCAGTAGAATCGACACCAAATCCCTTTGGACAATTGGCCCAACCTTCAACGTTTCGTTGATTGAAACTCCGGTCGTCGATTTCGCGGAGCCGTCAAAGACCACTCTCAATTTCGTTGTGGTACTACCTGGCCGAAGAACACAATGATGTGGCAAATAATAAGCAGACCCTGGCTTCTCGCTAGGGCTTATTTTAACTTCTTTCATATGTCCGAGTCGTTCATACTCATGGATAAAAGCTTCATATTCGGCCTTCAGGTCGGGCCTCTGGTCTAGACGTCGTTCCAGACTTAGGAATCGTTTTGTTACCATCTGGAGTGTATCTCCCAGTTCACTCTTTCGTTCATTGAATGGAAGTCGCACTACAAATCTTCCATCCTGCAAGCGTTTAAAGGTGCTGTGAAAGTGCTGAATGCAGTTGTTGTTAGTGGTCTGTGAAACTCCTTTCAAGTCTTCAGCTCCTTCGATCTCCCAGAACCGTTTCAGTAAGTCACCCAAATCGTCGACGGTGGTGCAGAACGTACGGGCAATGACGGGTGTTAGTTCCGCAATCATTCCTCCAATCACCCATCCGAGTTCAGTTTCTCTGAGTGAAGGAAGGTTCTCAGCAAGGGTGATACGATCAGCCTTAATTAAATCCCAGAAAATATCTGCTCCTAGAAGCATATCAACCCTACCTCGTTGATTGAAGGTAGGGTCAGCGAGTTCGACGTGGGTTGGCAGATTCCAGTTCGTTATGTCAATCGACTTCACCGGCATGTCACCAGTGATCTTCGGGGCAATCAGCAGTTCAAGTTCGGCCGAAAAGTTCGACACGCGAGACTTAACTATCGTCCGCACTACGTGACGGATTCGTGTGGTACCCCCATTCAGACCACTAACTTGATAGTCAGCACGGTGTTTCGTGAGCGCCAACTGGGTAGCGAGTCGTTCCGTTATAAAATGATTCTGGGAGCATGAATCGATCAGTGTTCTGCAAGGATGAGGGACACTACCACAACCGTTAACCAGCACTACAGCAGTCGTGAGAAGGGTTTGCTTCTGACGTTGGTCAGTTGACATGCACAAAGCCACACCTTGGCTCTTGCGTGCCGTTTCAGCGGACGCGACGCTGCTCGTTGTCGATTCATCTTTGGAGCACCCTTCTTCCGCTTGCTTCGATGCTACCGGTGCTGTCACAATGCTTTCTTCTTTCTTGGTGTCTTCCTGATGCATCAACGTATGGTGCTTCTTACCGCATTTGCGGCAGGAGCTCGAAGAGGAGCATTCAGTAGTTCGATGCCCTTTCGCCAAGCAGTTGAAACACGAACCTGTTCTGCGCAGCAGGCTATATTTTTCGCTCACACTTTTTTTCTTGAAATTTTCGCATTTATAGAGTTCATGGTTATTGCTGCACATTGCACACTTTTGTTCGTTTGAAATCACTAGTGTCTTCGATTTTGTCATCGGTCGAACCGGTTTCGTAATTTCGATTCTTGCAGTGTTCGATTCTACTTTTTCCATTACTCGGCAACGCAGCTTCAGGAATTCGATGGTCTCGACATACGATGGTAGCACCCCCGGTCCCTGCTTCGATTCCCACACCTTGCGTGTATCTCTATCCATCTTTGATGAAAGTTGATTTATCAACATCTGCTCTCCCAAGCCATTCACAGCGAGTTCCAGGTTTTCCAAGGCCTGGACGTTCTTGACGCAAACATCAACCAACTTCCGAAGCTCAGTCGAGCTATCATTCGAGATTTTCGGCAGAGCAAAGATGGCTTCGATGTGCTTATCGATTATAAGGCGCTTGTCTTCAAATCGGTCGGAAAGAATCGCCCAAGCTGCCTCGTAATCGCCGTTGTTGATGATATCTTGGTCAATAATTCCTGCTGCCTTCCCAACCAGGGCGTTACGAAGGTGGTACAGCTTGATCGCGGGTGATTCCGTAGCGTATCGCGCCATCACGTTCCTGAACATGGACTTGAACGAATACCAAGTCTCGTAGGTCCCGTCAAAGGTAGGCAGGGGGACGCTTAGCGGAGGGATAAACTGCTGCGGCATAAGAGCAGAAGACGTCGATGCAACTGCTAAGGGAACCGGAGGTGCTGGCTCCAGTTTCGGCATGGCTGCTTCTAGCAGCACACTCAATTGAATCGAGAGCTCATTATAAAGAGTCTCGAATTCCACATATCGTTCTTCTTGTTCACGTCGTCGTTCGTCAGAGAGAGGAAGGGCATACATTTGGTTTTGAAACGCATTATATTCACTGTAACAGTTCTCTACAGTCTTTGTGTGCAGTTTCAGAAAGTGCACATTTCTGAGGTTAGGATTTGGAGCAGCATCACTAGGCGCAATTGCATTCTTTACTCTTGTCAATTTGCCCTTAACCGCCCCTCTCTGATGAACGAGAGCCTTAAATGTTTCTTCCATCACTCGCGATTCTTCTTTCTTCCTCTGCACAGAAAGTTGTTCACTTATCGGTGTGGATTCGATTTTATTCGATCTCTCAGGCGTTCTGAACATGTCCATTCATGTCCGTTCTTCAGAGTGCGCACGCCACAAATTCGTCGGTAGCATACACACACACTCGACCGAAACCAAGCTTCGACCGAATGTTCCAGAAGAATCGAGTTTTCCTGATAGAAAACCCGTCAATTTTCGTTTTTTATCGCTTCGCGGACGTATCCGGCTCGAAGGACCAATAAGATGTTCGATCGATTAAATGGACTGTAATTATTTCTTCTTTTTTTTAAATTCACTTAAGACAAAAACACGTCGTGCTTTCTGTAGCGTCGAATAATTCTTTCTTTTTTATTTCAAGGTTTTTATATACAGAAGGTGCAGACAAATAAAGAGGTTTATAAAAGAGAGTTGGGAAAGGTTCGGCAAACACCAAAAAATAACATACACAAACACCCACCCCCCCCCCACCCCCCCCCCCCCCCAAAAAAAAAACACCACCACCACCACACAACCACCCCACCCCCCCACACCACACCAAAAAAACAAAAAAAACCACCCCCCCAAAAAAAAAAAAACTATACACATTCCAAAATTCCCCCTCAAATCTTTACCCCCCCCCCCAAAAAAACTTCATTCCCCCCCTAATAAGAACTGAAATTAGAAGGAAACCATGGTGCACTTATTGTGAGTAATATCTCAAGTAACCACAAGCATTATATTATTGCACTTATTCAACCCAAAATCAACATCATTAATGCGGGATCGCATTTCTTCGACATCATTAATGCGGGATCGCATTAATTCAACAGATGTCAAGTAATGAAGCGTTACATTAGCTTCAAGAGTGTAGGGATGCATTACCAATGCAATAATGCTACTTTAGCAATGTCTTATGGTAATAGCATTAGTCCGATCTTAGTGGGGCCCTTTTCAGCATTAATCCATCTTCAATGATGCAGACGTAATGCATCTGCCCTATATATGCATGCTATTATAGCCTCGTGGTTACTTGGGTAGGATTAGTCTAGATTAGAATTTGTTGTTGAATTTTGTGAATTAATTACAGTTTTGAACATCGCTACTAAAAGGTAAGTTGTTTCATAAAATTTGGTTTCTCAAATCGGGAAAAATACGAGTGGAATAATTTTTTTTGGCAGAAACATCGGGCTACCCATGCGGGAGAGTCAATCTATTCGTGCGAGTTCTGTCCTATGACGTTCATATCGAATTCCAATATTTACACGCATCAACAGAAAAACCACCCAACAGAGTGGGAGAAGACGCGACAGGATAAATTCAAAAAAGAAACTGGCGACGATCCATCATTAAACTCAACCCTCAGTAATGAATGACAAAAAATGCTAAATCATTCATTCGTGAAAAAATGAACGGAATAATTAAAATCGCCTACAATTATTAAACACGTTTTATTTGATTCTTTGAATTCAATCGTCCTTTAGTCTAAAAATTTCTGCTTGGCCTGTTTCCATTCCTCTGGATGCTTGTTCCTTTTGTGCGAGTATAAGTTTCCATTCGAGTTCATCTCCATTCCGCAAAATTCACAGGAGTAGAGCTTCTCACCCGTGTGACTTGCGCGATGTTCCTTCAAGTTGACACTACGCTTGAACTGTTTTCCACAGATCTCGCATTCGAATCTGTCCGCCACGTGGACTCGACCCTTGTGCGTGGTCAAAGATTTTTCATTCGGGTAGACCTTGTGGCAAATGTCACAGGTTACCTCCTGCGACTGGTGAACCTCTCTTACATGTCTTCGAAGTTGCTTCTTTCTGCTGATCCACGTGTGACAAATCTCGCAGCGGGCCCCGTGTTCTCGTTTTAGTCCTGTGTGCAGAACACTGTGGGAGGTTAATGCTTCACGGGATTTGAAGCCCTTGCCGCAAACGTCACACATGAAATTCCTCTCGCCATTGTGTACTGTCGCCGTGTGATACTTTAAAGAGAACTCGTTCGCAAGACTCTTCTCGCAAATTGGACACTCCACCCGATCGTGGATTCGCAGGTGTGTCCGATACATTTGTTCCGTATGGAATGACCGAGCGCATTTGTCACATTTAAATTCTTTCTCTTCGGTGCTCGTGTGTTTGGCTCTTCGATGAACTTTCAGAGCATGTTTGTCGGGAAAAGCCTTGCCACATTCGTCGCATTTGACCGGCTTCAAATGAGTGTTGATATGGAATATCATTCTGTATTTTAAAGTAAAAAATTTGTTGCAGCACTGCAGTACTGCTTGTTTGTTGTGAACATTTTTTGCGTGGGACTTCAGCTGTTTGTAGGATTCAAACGACTCGGGACATGTATCGCAATTCAGGGAGAAAAACTCCTTGATGAGACGATCCTCGTCGTTAATTTCATCTTGTTTTACTACTTCAAGCAGAAGAGGCGATGCTGGCTGTTCCTCGCAATTTTCTGGAGTTGGCGGGTCTTCAAACATTTCCACTTCTACATCCATCGTTTCAATGTTTCGTTCGGGTGAGGGTTCTTCCTTTTTTAATGTAATTTCAATTTCTTCGTATGACGAATCTAGGAATACTTCATTCTTACTCTGAATGGGTGCAAGTGGCTGCGATAGTCTAATTTTAAGTTGCTCCTGGTTGCATCGAACTATTTCCATGAATGTATAAAACTGGTTGATCCTTAAGGCGCAGTCCGTGCAAACACTGGAAGGAAATTGATGCCCCTCCTCGAACTAAAACATTGAACAAGATTTGTATTTGGCAATTCATAATTGTGTAGACTTGCTTACCGAAAAATGAGAAACCGCATTCAGTCTGCCACGGAATGTTTTATCGTCCATGGACGTTTTTGGTTCTGGGGTTGATTTCAGGCAAAGCCGACACATTGGAATGGTTTTATCGACAATACTAGACATTGTTTTTTTTAATGGTTTGAATAATTTAATTGTTAACTCTCCATCTGAGACTCAACAAACAAAACAAACAGGCAAATTTGTGCATCTGTCAAACCACACTCAAAATAGTCGTCTTGTTGTTTCCGAGTGAAACACAAGTAATGTTTGTTTACCAAATCCGTACACGCAAAAAAAACCGCAGTAGAAACTACCATTTCAAGGGTTAAATTAAGCGCAAACATCAACAATTTTCAGCTGACTATAAATGCGTTTGATTTTACCATACCTGCGATTAGATCAACCATGGTGCGGTTGATATCAATATGAGGTCTGTCAAATATACCACAAATGATGAAAGTTTTACCATAAACGTAGTAAATTTGACTGAAATTTCATGGTAGTTTTAAAGATAGGCATAGTCGGGTATAATGGTAGTTTTTACTACAAGATTTTTTCCTGTGTACCCTGGTAAAATATAAACGTTTCCCGAGCAGGAGAAAATAAACATCTGAATACCTAATTTTGATCTTGACAACTGAAGTTGGTATTGATGAGTGCACCATAAGAGGTAAAACATCTAAGCAAAATGCCTAAAGGCCCAGCTACGATGGGGAGCGCAACGGCGCGTTGCGGCAGCTCTTGACATAAAATATATGGATTAATGGCTGGCCCACAATTGATACGTTGCGGATGCGTTTGTGTGAATTTGACAGTTTTCCCATAGGTTTTCTGTTAAATTTACGTCAACGGAACGGAAACGTACCTATTGTGGGCAAGCGTTAACTGTCAAAGCTGTTGCAACGGTTGCAACGCGCCGTTGCGCTCCCCATTGTAGCTGACCCTTAAGAATTGCAAGCAAATTAACTCGAGAATAGAGGAATCCAACTTGAAAAAAGAAGAAGACACCTAGTGGTGATAAATCTGACAGCTCCCATGTTAAAGTATAGGACGAAAATTTTAAAGTGCTTCTAAAAAATTCAAATGAAATTTTAATTAAGAGCGGTTTGTTGTATGATGTAAGAAAAATTCAAAATTGCACATTGTACACATGATTTTTTGAAATTTTTTTTAACCAGTTTATTTATTTATAAGGCTCAACCGCGTTAGCTTTACGGAGCCAAAGACAATGTTTGTGGGTTACACAAGGATTTTTTGCAATGTTATCAACAAATGATAGCTAATTGTAACCACACATACTTCCTATATGTATACATA
Source organism: Aedes koreicus (assembly GCA_024533555.2). Lineage (NCBI taxonomy): Eukaryota > Metazoa > Arthropoda > Insecta > Diptera > Culicidae > Aedes > Aedes koreicus. The sequence continues at coordinate 159,117 of JAHHFK020002478.1, read as the reverse complement.
ACCACACATACTTTTCATTTGCCACATAAACTTCATTTGTGTTTCTCAAAGGGATCTGTTTATGTGTGAACACACCAGAATTATGTGGAATTTTACATGGATTTTTGCGAATAAATATGTGTGAATTATTTCCCGTGTGGAAATTCCTGAGAGGTCTAGTATGTTAACCATTTTGCATCATTTTAAGTGTTATCTCCGCATTCTAAATTCTTCATAATGAATTGAAATAAGTTTGACAGACCATCTGTTCATCTTTATTAATTAGGGAATAATCATTATGTAAGATTGAAGTAGTTTTTTTATGTGACTAGAATCATAACAAGCATTATAAAGAAATAAGTCAAGTGCGTCAAAATAAATCACACCAATATTATAAATTTTTTGTCTATTTCAGATTTATTGTAGTTAATACCCGAATAGAAAATTACCATTAGCTGTATGATCATTATTATACATTTTCCATTCATGTTGTAATCACCATTATACGTATCATCCGTGTATAATGCTGGTGGAAAGTAAGAAACCATTCAAACTTTAAACAACCATAAATAGCGTATTCTATATATGATAATGATTTCATAAACAAGAAATTAACAGTGCCATATGGTATATCCCTTGCTCATTCATTGTATGATATAACGAAGGAAAGATATGAATTGTGGTCACAATAAACAAAAAAACAGGAAACTGTTTTAACAATACGTAAATTTTTGTTTTATCACAAAATGTATGACTCATGTTAACATCAAGTCAACATCAACATCATCAATCAAAGGTGTGTTTTTAATCACTTGGATTGGGAGAAAAAATACGGGAAAAGTATAAGTCATTATTGTATCATGATTGTAGCAGTTATCATCATGATTGAAATTCTCATATAATATTACTATACTGTAATGATATCTATTATCTTTTTATATCGTATTTGTTATTAAATTATGTTAACGTGTATCGTAAAACTGGTTGAAAAAAATATTTTACGATATAACCAGAATTGAACGATACCACCTATAGTAAAACTGCAGAAAAAAATATTATTCACAAATTATTTACTGTATGATACACCGGAAATTTTGTTTGAGAAAAAGTCATTTTTTGTATGGTAACGATACTTAACAACCTATTAGTGTTATGGTAAGATCTTGATTTACCATAACATATATCGTCGATATGATACACTTTATCTTCAGTTTATAATTGTTGGAAGATAACTTGTATAATTATGAAACGATAAATGGTATAATACCTTTAAAATACTTGTTTATTCGGGCCAATAATACCCTTCAAACAAACAAAAAAAACAAACAATTCATTTTTTATAATTTAAAAATTTCATCCTAAAAACACACTATTTTTCTTTCCTTCTATTTTATTTTTTTTTTTTTTCTGTTTACACACGCTAAGATAAGATAACCGAAAATAAAGTTTAAAATAAACTGAAAATTAGGCTTTGGTAACAAAACCTAAAGTATCGGTATAATTTACCGAAAAAAACGATTGATTTAACTTATTTTTTGAGTAAAGAGGATTAACAAATTTTATCGTTATATTTTACCGAAATTTTGTTTAAATGCTCTCATTGGGCTGCAAGCAGACCTTATGATTTTTTGCTATAAGAACTCTTTGTAATCTTTCCTCGATTATCTTATGATTTATTTGCTGTTTGAACCAGAATAAATTTCAACAACCAACCTTATGAAAAACGCAAAGACCATGGAGAAATTCGTTGGTTAACCTTATGAAAAGCATATGCGTTCACATAAGAAAATCATACATCGTTCAATATGAATTTTATGTAGCTTATGCTCCCTAACGGGCTCGAGATGATAATTTCTGAAGCATTTTGCAAATAAGACACATAGGATTTATTATATATGCATTAAAACAAATATAATGTAAACAAACGTCTTAACACGCCTTAACAATTATTTTAACTACTCAATATTCAATATTCCGCACGATGTGTTGGTGGCGGTAGGTTTGGGATTTTAGAAACATTCGATTGAGTTAGATGTTTCAACAGTTGACCAATGCGATTGTCGATTTTGTTCGGTAGCTGTCGGTAGACGGGTGGTGGATCTGATTGGGCTCGTTTACGGTTCTGGTAGTCTATACAAATCAATAGCTTTTCCAAAGCGACTTGACATCGATCCAATCCTGCGGAAGTGTGTCTGAAATTGGACAGAGTTGAAGAAAAACTCCTCCGATCCGAAATGACTTATAATTCTTACCTCCTTGCAAGCAACATATCGTTCTGAAGTCTCTCCAACCGAGCAACTTCTTGAATTCAATTATTATTCCTATATTATATCGTTACGCTAAACAAACGAAATCGGTTGGTCGTATTCCTTTCGGTGCTTGGTATTGTATTTGTAGTACTGTACCTTGGATGTTCCCGGATCTGTTCGACTGTTTACAGAACTTGGAATCGTAATCGACTGCTTTAAAGAGCTGCCTTTCGGCTGAGTTTATTTGAGGAGTCTCCTTGGTTGATCCACCAACTTTACCGCTGGTTTTCGGGGCGATTCCAGAATGGAACGATCCATGACTGTGATTGTGGAAAATGAGAGCAGCCTTTTTCTTTTTTTACGCATTGTTCTGATGCTTCCGCATTTTTATGAGCTTCACCAACATCCTGGAGGAAATGTGTGTATTTCGGTAGTCTGCTTGCAATTCCCTTAGCTACTTCTGCTTCAAGTTTTTCTACTTTGCTTGCTTCAGCTTACCCACATTCACCAGTTCCTTCTGAGCTACTTTTGCCACCAGCTGTTTTGATTATTGTCGGACCTGTATGTTAGATGGTTGAATCGACAAAATTGTTATCAAATAAAACACTCTCGCCAAACGAAAACTTACCTGTTCCAGCCGTGTTTTGCGCGGCTTTTCATTTTCGACCTTTTGGACACTTTCGAATGAATCTCATAATAGTGCATCCAAATTTCATAAGATACTTAATGAAAATGAAAATGGATCATTCTTCTATATTTCATAAGGTTAAATTTATGATTATCCTAAGGTTATTTGGTTGAGTGTAGAAAAAAACACCAAAAATGCGAAAAATACTATTATTTTTATTATTTTAAAAACTATAAAACACATAAAAAAAAGAAAAAAAAATATTTATGTGCCCAAAACGGGTTTTTCTAAGAGCGCAACAAAAAAAAAAAATATTAAAAACCCCACACTACTCATATGTTTACAGAAAACCAATAAGTGGCGCCACCAAATATTTTTTATAATCACAAAAATCACTTTTGTTTTTCCCCGGGGTTTGTTTTTTTGTTATGACAACATAATATTAAAATATTTTTTATATTTTTTTTTGCCAAAAAAAATGTGTTGATTATTTCCGGTGTATGCGATAGTCATCCTGACCATGATTTAATTGTCGGTACAACGATGAAATTTTTCTCAGAGAATACCGAAATTTTACCCCTGATTTTACCGATGTTTACCGTTAATTTCAGTATGTGCAGTTTTGTGCGGTTTTCGGTATTTTTTACCGAATTTTCCGTATTCTTGTCTTAGCGTGCAAGTCGCATAGTATACACTCCCGCTTTAGTTTACTCAATTTTTGAGTACAATTGTATACTATCTCTTTTTCTCTCACGGAAATGTTTCTAAATTTTGTAAATAGTGGATCTACTCATAGAATTGAGTAGATCCACTTTTTACGAAAATTGAGTAACATTTCCGTGAGAGAAAAAGAGATGGTATACAATTGTACTCAAAAATTGAGTAAAATGAAGCGGGAGTGTAAAAACTATACTAACGTTTCATTAAGTTTAAACTTATTTCAAGGAGTGCGAGAAAGTTCTAAATAGCATTATTGTCCCTCTTTTAGCGCGATCATGTTGCCATTTCATGATGTCAATATTTCATTGATTTTCAAAAAAATAAATTGCTAGTTTTGTTCACAGTTTTTTTTTAAAAAAAAAATACGCTCTATCTATTAAATGTTGGTTAGATTTGCGCTGAATCCACCCAACAACACCAAACGATCTCCGAATAAAACAATAAGACAGAAACGGAGCTCTCTGTCTACTTGGAAGTAATTCATATGAAATGAAATAGAGTTCCAATCAGATCACATAGGTTACATTAATCCCGAATAGAAAATTACCATTAGCTGTATGATCATTATTATACATTTTCCATTCATGTTGTAATCACCATTATACGTATCATCCGTGTATAATGCTGGTGGAAAGTAAGAAACCATTCAAACTTTAAACAACCATAAATAGCGTATTCTATATATGATAATGATTTCATAAACAAGAAATTAACAGTGCCATATGGTATATCCCTTGCTCATTCATTGTATGATATAACGAAGGAAAGATATGAATTGTGGTCACAATAAACAAAAAAACAGGAAACTGTTTTAACAATACGTAAATTTTTGTTTTATCACAAAATGTATGACTCATGTTAACATCAAGTCAACATCAACATCATCAATCAAAGGTGTGTTTTTAATCACTTGGATTGGGAGAAAAAATACGGGAAAAGTATAAGTCATTATTGTATCATGATTGTAGCAGTTATCATCATGATTGAAATTCTCATATAATATTACTATACTGTAATGATATCTATTATCTTTTTATATCGTATTTGTTATTAAATTATGTTAACGTGTATCGTAAAACGGTTGAAAAAAATATTTTACGATATAACCAGAATTGAACGATACCACCTATAGTAAAACTGCAGAAAAAAATATTATTCACAAATTATTTACTGTATGATACACCGGAAATTTTGTTTGAGAAAAAGTCATTTTTTGTATGGTAACGATACTTAACAACCTATTAGTGTTATGGTAAGATCTTGATTTACCATAACATATATCGTCGATATGATACACTTTATCTTCAGTTTATAATTGTTGGAAGATAACTTGTATAATTATGAAACGATAAATGGTATAATACCTTTAAAATACTTGTTTATTCGGGTTATATTCCTTCCAATAAAATTATAAAAACACACAGAATAACTTACTAACATTTTCTGATAATATTAAAAGCTAAAAGTTTTTTTAAATAGTGTTTTTAAAAAAAGTGAAAGTAATTAGATTAGATTTTTTTCTGAGTGTATACTCCACCCGTCTTCCTTTGCAACTGAAGAAAATAGACCACCATTATGAGATATTAGAGTCACCTTGGTCTGGAATGAAAAGAAGACCGGAAAATTTCCAGGCGAATTTCCACTCGCACCAAATTTATGACAGAAGTGCCAAGCGCAACAACAAAAGAAGCAATCTAGGGGTGTACATTTAGCAACCAGTATGAAAAAGTCAGGGCTTGTGATGTTTTCTTCTAAAATTCACACCTTGAACCATTTTTTATATCATTTTTTAGCGATGCTTGCTTATAATTAACACTATAATATCCACATCCAACACATATAGGTCTGTCAAATATGATTTAGTTATACGAGAGTGAAACTCACACGTGTTTTTCTCGATAAGGTGATTTTGGGATTCTGACCTATTCAAATATTAGTCTAGCATTAGAATTTAAGTTGATCAATATTTACTGTCGATCTAAGAGAATTTCCCGTCACAAATGGATAATCCCGTGAAACCACAGTGCCGATTGTGCTTGGAAACTTCCTCGAAAGAATATGCATCCATCACCGACTTGGCTTGGCGCTTCAAGTTGGGTGTGGTCTTCAAATTTGAGGTAATTTTTAAGTTAGTAGTATTTCTGCTATTGGTCCTCAGAATTCCTCTTCAATTTCAAGTTGACCCTGAACGATTCGCTGTCCAATCTTGCTTGCAAAAAATGCTGCACCAAAATCGATGATTTCTACGACTTCCATGAAAGTGTACAAACTAATCAGATTCAACTGAAAACGGCTCGCATGACTGATGATACCATGCTCTGGTTGGTTGAGGTCAAAGGTGAACCAATGGATGAAGAGGATACAGAAGGAGCTAATTTGGATGAATCCAGTCCAACTGTTGATGATCATGAATCAAAACCCAAGACTGAACCGGACCTGATACAAAGCAAGGATATTCAGAAGATACCAAACAAGGGGATGCCGGACGACAACTGGAAGATAGAGCAGTTTTTCAACGGTATTAAGTGTAGTATTTGTTCCGAGAAGTTTAAAACGTTTGGCAAGCTTAAAACACATTGCAGGAAAGCACACGACCAAAAAGCCAGTATCACATGTTGTGATCGAAAGTATTTCAAAAAAGTCTACCTAATTGATCATATTAACTCACACCAAGGATCTAATCGTTTCCACTGTGACCTGTGCAACAAGAATTACACCTCCGGAGATTACTTGAGGATACATAATATGCAATTCCATACGAATTCAGAAGAACTACCCTGCCAATGCAGCACATGTGGTAAAAGGTTCTCCAGGGAATCGCTCCTGAAAGCGCATCTGAAACTTCACGTTCAAGTAAATTGTTCTGTGTGTGACCGAACGATGGCCAACATTCACTCACTAAAGGTTCATATGCTGAAAATGCACAGTGAACAGCCTCGAGAAGCTGTTGCGACTCATATTTGTGACACTTGTGGTCAAGTTTACCACCAGAAGACAAGCCTCGAGAGACACATCAAGCTACAGCATCTGGGCGACAAGGATACAGATCGAATCCAATGTCCGGTGTGTACCAAATGGGTGAACAATAAGCAATATCTAAAAGTTCACATCCGAAATGCTCACAGTGGAGAGAACCTACAAGTAACGTGCGACATTTGCCAGCGAGTGTGTTTAAATAAGCGTTCCCTTTCGAGCCATAAGAACAAGGTACATGCAAAGCGCCAGTTGAAATGTGAAGTATGCGGTAAGATGTTCAAACTTCCAAAGCATCTCAAGGAGCACCGGGCAGCGCACATGGGTCAACAGCTGTACACCTGCACCGTGTGTGGCTACGGTTCGAACTACAATGGCAACCTGTACACGCACATGAAAAACAAGCATCCGGTGGAATATACCGAGGCAAGGACCAAAGGGGAAACTTTGATGGAAACGCAAGTGGATGTGTAGCGATTAGGTAAGTTGTGATATCTGGTTACCTGTGTGTTCTGTCATCTCTAACATTTGACATTTGACACCTGACGTCCTACAGAGTTTGAATAACGAAACGAAAATCGAAAATATAAATATATTCCTGGCAAAGTGATAACCATTTTTTTTTTCAAAACTTATCCATAAGCCAGCTGGTTTGCTTTCTTTTTCCATTCCTTCGGATGTTTGCTCTTATGCGTGTATAGATTCGCATTTGGAATTCATCGTCATTTCGCCGACATTGCACGAGTAAAGTGGCTGTCCGGTGTGCGAGGCTCGTTCCTTGTTCAGGGAGATATTCGACTTGAACTTCTTGCCACAAAACTCACACTCAAATTTCTCCTCGATGTGCACCAGACGTTTGTAATTGTAGAGGGCTCGCTCGTGCGGATACTTTCGCTGACAAATATCACAACGGACGCTTAGGAGCGCGTGTGTGCAAGGACTCTATTTTCGGTAGTGCGGTATCGATAGATTTTTGGCGCGCAAGTGTACCGTGCAAGCACCATAATTTGCGCAGTTAAGAACATCTTATTTTCCATTTACTAAATAAAAAAAAAAACAGGAACATACTGCAGTCATACAACTTGGTCTAATTATGTATATGTGTTTTAAGTAACGAAAAATAATAAAATTTTAATTACCAATTTGGAAAAAATAAGTTAAAACACTATTAAACAAAATGGTCTTAGTGTTCCTAACTTTGCGCACTCATATTCGGTCTGTTCCTAACTCTACGCGGGGTGTTTCTAACATTGCGCAAGTCTTAATAAGGCATGATGTTCGGTAGAAAGAAAAATTTTTTTGCATTCAAATCAAATGACGCTGCTTGCAGAGAATTAGTAAATGGTTAATAAGCAGAAAATTTATTTTATTTCATATAAGGATAAACAATTAATCATAATCAACAATTAACATTTTCATTTAGTTAATTTTCGCTTTTCAACGCTAGCTGTTAGTTTCGGTTTGGATTTTTCGATTGGATCTTGTCGTTTAAGTTTTGAAAGTTGCTTCTTCTTTTCTCGAGCTTATTTCTTCTCTAGTCGTAGTTGCTCTTCTATTTGTTTTTCTTTTTCCAATTTCTCATACCATTCTCTGTGTTCCTCACTTGTAGTCACGGTGAGTGGACGTTGTCGTTGCTTTCTAATCCTCTTTTGATGCTTCTGGAGGTTGTCAATAGGACGAAATGCTTTGTCGAAAATGTCTTCATTTGTGAGTTCGAGTGACGGATTCTGATTTACATCTGACGAAACTGGTTGAGTAAGAGCATTACAAGCGGTCGACTCTTTTGGACTAGTTCAAAGTGTTCAAGATGCAACGTATTCACATTGCTAAAATTGTCACGCTCCTCTGTAATAAACATTATTTGAAATTGAAAACTGTTTTACACATTTGCTTCAAATCATTATAAATCAACCCACCTTCAAGTTCATCTATTCCGAAACCGTAAAAATTATCCTCTACCCAGTGGTGCTCAGGTAGATGCTTGCAGCGGGCCAAAATGAAATTTTGCGCCAATGCCACGGGCCGCAATAAGTTATTTTTAATGGCTTAAAACAATTATTAAAAAACTGCTTATTTTGAGGACACGTTATTAGTAGATGTACCTGAAATGTAAAGCAATGCTCTTTCTTCCATAATAAAAAAAATTACAAACAACAAAATGTAGATTTATATCACATTCAATTTATTTGAAAATCAATAAAAAAAACTTTTCGCATTTTAATACATAATTCACTTACACTTTTCTTGAGCAAGCTTATCGAGATCAGCCTTCATGCTAGAGGTCGAAATACGCAATGAATTGTCCAAATGTTCATCACTTATCTTATTTCTTGCTTTTGCCTGTACTTGCTTCATCACGGAAAACAGTTGTTCACAAATGTATGTGGATCCAAACAAAGAAGCTACGAAAAGAGCATGATTTCGCAGCTCTGGGAAGCGCTCTTCCGGAACAAATTTGGCATAGAACTCCAACAAATCATGTCGATCAAATTTTTCTCGCAGTTCCGTGTCGCACTGTAACTCAATTAGTTCCATTTGGATATTATCTGGGGCTTGTTCAGCATCAACACTGAATGGAGCAGAAAAAAGTTTTAGTATGTTGTCATGCGCTTTGAAATCTCCAAATCTACGAGAAAAATCATTTTTCATTGTTTGGAGTGCGTCAACGTATTTTTTAGTCAACGTCACATTGCATTTTCCGAGAGTAGGGAAATGGGAAAAATTTAGAATTTTCATCTGTTTCTCCCACAACACGAGTTTGTTTTCAAATGTACTGATTTGATTAAACATGCTGTGCACCAATTTGCCTTTACCCTGGAGACTTAAATTCAAATCGTTCAGGTGCGTTGTAATGTCAGTCAGGAAAGCCAGATCTGTCACCCACTCCGCATTATCGAAAAACTTCACTGATTTACCTTTGCTCTCCATGAATTCGACGATTTCTTTCCGAAGATCAAATACGCGTCGCAGCACCTTTCCCCTGCTCAGCCAACGTACCTCAGTATAATATGGTACGTCACCATATTCTGCATCCGTGTCTACTAGAAGAGCCTGAAATTCTCGATGGTTCCATGCGTGCGATCGGATGAAATTAACTATTTTGATGACATCTTTCATGACATCTTTGAATCCCACGCTTTTGGCGCAGAGGTTCTCCTGGTGCACGATGCAATGGTACTGGGAGAATTGCTCTGACACTTCTGGTAATTTTCGAAGATGGGCAATTGCACCTTCATGTTTTCCTACGAATAAACATTTTTTTTCAGTAATAAAATGATTAAGCACAGAGAACAGACAAACAAGCTCAAACATAATTCATAAATAAATAAATAAATTTAAACATACATAAATGTATGAAGAAAAATACCTAAAATTTAACACCATCCTTGGTACTAAATTTTCCAAGGCCGTAAATCTGATAAAGCTGAATATTTTGCATCAATTTGTATGCAACCCTTCAAGTAAGAAGTAAATAAACTTACGGCCTGATGCCAGCGCCAAATACAACAAATGTCCATAATAAATGTGATAATGCCAGTACTGTCAAAAGGCGACGTTCAAAATAGCACAACATTTTAGGCAAGAATTTTAAGCAGCTTGCACGTCTTTACACTGCGGTATAAGCTTGAATAATTTAAATAAGATGGAAAACAAAATACATACCACACATAGCGGGAGCTCCATCGGTAACAACTCCGGACATTATCTTCAGCGGTAGATCAAACTTTTCTAGAACAGCACACAGAGCATTAAAGATATCAATGCCCTTCGTCGTTTCTTTCCAATTCCTCAGTCACCTCAAATTTCTTAGATATGCCGCGGATAAAAACTGCCAATTGAGCTGTGTCAGATATATCCGTGCTCTCATCCAGCGCCACTGAATAAAATTCAAAGCTGGCAACTTTTTCCTTCAAACTCAACACAAAATTTTCAGCAATGTCTTCAACCCGCCTGGTGATGGTCGCCCGCGACAAACTCACTTGCGCAAAGATGTGACTTTTTTCGGGACAAATCATTTGAACCACAGCTTCCATACATTCCTTAACAAACTCGCCATCAGAAAATGGCTTCGAATGGGAAGCGAGTTTTTCTGCGATAATGAAACTTGCCTTTGTGCACAACTCGTTTTCTTGCTTTCTTCTCACAAAAAAGTTTTGCTGGCTACTCAAATTTCCCCTGAACTCAGCACATTTTTCAGCCCGCGCCACACCGACATATTTATCCATTTTTGACGCATGTTTCGACTCGTAGTGACGCTTCACATTAAATTCCTTCATAACTGCAACAGCTTCGTTGCAAATCTTACACACCGTTTTTTGATTAATGCACGTAAAGAAAAACATTTCAGACCACTTATCCTGGAAAACACGTCCTTCATCAGCCACTTTCCGTTTTTTGCTAGTGCTGGCTTCCATTTTCACTGAATAATTGCTCGAAACTTCTCAGAACTACGCACGCGACTACAGAACGGAACCAATTGACAACAGACACTGAATGGTGAAAGTGAATGAACCTGTGGTTGCGAAAAAAATGCAATTACACTTTCTTTCTCTCCCCCCCTTTTTTTCATTCATTCACCATCTATAAAACACACGAAGAAAATACACCATAAAAAAAAGAAAAAAAAAAAAAATGCAAAGAAAAAAAAGAAACCAAAACGAACCACCAAAAAACAACAAAACAAATGAAGTAAATATATTTTCCAAATGCTATCGCGGCCCGCATTTTCCGCCCCGGCGGACCCCCCCCGGCCCGAGGGCCGCAGGATGAGCACCACTGCTCTACCTATTTACGTTTCGCGTTACCGCTTTGAATAATAAGACATCTTTACTTAGTGGTGGTCAGTGAGCCACGTATGATGGCATCAGATTCGGCATGGGACCCTGGGCTTCCCCCCATAGCGACGGATGGTAGGCCCACGCCGAAACTGCTCAAATGTCCACGATCTCGAAGGAGAATGTAGAGCAAGTCCCTTCTGTATCAACTGCCAAGGCCAACACAGTCCAACGATCCGAAACTGCCCAACTTACGTTATGCAGGAGATGCTGACGAGACTGCGATTTACCAGAGGAATCATCTATCCGGAGGCTGTGGATCCTATGCTGCTGTCAGTCAGATTCAGCAAAGCCTAGTGACTGCTCGTGTATCTCCGGTTGAAAACCCAGCAAATGAAGGAAAAGGATAAGCTCATCGAATAACTGACGAAAACAATAGCCACTCGAAGCAAGAAGGAACTGGATCCGAAATGGAAACGGATTCGAGCCTCCTGCCAACCGCAGCAGAGCGTTCTCCTTCTCAGGCAAGTGACACTTCTTCCTAGCCAAACGTTCAGACTGTGCAATTCTCCAAGGTTACCCACGAACGACACTACACAACGGAAATTACCCCTCCCTCAGTCAAAAAAAAAAAACACCCACTGAAATTAACTCTAGTGGAAACAGTTTTCCGTACGCTATGACCTCAACTCCGGCTTTTCACTCTTTCGCCCAACCCCACAATGGCCAACTCACCCAACCAAAATGCTGATCAATCTCTACCCAATTCATCCTCCACTTCAACACTTGCTTTGCAATGGAATTGATGTGGTTTAAAAAGTAACATTTCTGAATTACAATTACTTATTTCACAATACAGTCCCGTTACAATAGTTCTCCAAGAAACCTTAGCCCCTGAATCTATCTTTCACATTAACTTTATTAAAGGTTGTAATTTATATTTGATGATGATAATGATGTTGATGCAATACTAACATCTACTGTAGCAAGGTAACTTTCCATAGCAGTGGAATAATCTGAAAAACGATTTGATCAGGATTCTATTGTTGTTTGTGATAATCAAGCTCCTGTATGAAGGGCCAAAAAGGGGCGGGCCCGTGAGCAGAGACACTTGCGTGAAACCCGCCAATGTAGGTATTAGGAGGCCCCTAATCTGGTTACCACCGGAACTAGGAATACCGAGAGCAACAGTGTGCTAGCTGTCAAGCCTGCTCCGAATTTATTTTGGGTGTATCTATCCCGGTTCCACCCTAGTGTGAGAGAAGATGTAGTAGAAATACTTGCTCGTGATGGCCTACAAACCCGTGAACTCATTAAAGTAATATCGTTGGTGGCGAAGGGTGCTGACCTTAGTTCGATGAACTTCGTATCGTTCAAGGTAGGCGTTCCTGTCGAACTTAAAGATGCGGCATTAGATCCAGGCACCTGGCCAGAAGGAATTGTGTTTAGAGAATTTGAAGGTCAGCCAAAAAACGCTGTCTGGCTTTCTCCTGCTGTGTCAATTACCGTTGCTCAAACACATGTTGGCACTCCAGTCGGAACCCCCTTTGGAACACCAGTACCTGTCCGCGCACCAGTCCCGTTTGTGACTCCAGCCTCACAAACCAATCCGCCTTCCATCTCGGACGACATCTAATCACCACTCCTAGATCGAACGTATCTTCTTATGGACATCCAGGACGCACCATAGAAAGCAATATGGAAGTCCCCAGTTCCTCTAACTCAGTCGTGCCGGTTGCAGCCAGCGTACATCATAGTCGTCCTGGCCCTAGGATTAGATGTATACTGGGGGTCTCCCAACCTGCTCCGTCAGGCAAGTACAATTTGCACCATTCGCCTTCACTCGATCCTTCGCTGCCTTATGCTGGTTCGAATTTCAGCACACTATGGGCCGCCAATTCTCAACCGGAGCTTTTGACATCACCGACCTTACATCAGACAATATGGCTCGCTTCAAAATCGGACGATACTCTTTATGGACACCCAGGACGCACCGTAGAAAGCAATGACTGCCATATTACTGCCCAGTTCCTCTAACTCAGTTGAGCCTGTTGCAGCCAGCGTTCTTCTTAGTTGTCCTGGCCCTGAGCTTAGATGTGGACTGGGTGTCTCCCAACTTGCTACGTCAGGCAAGTTCAAACATAAACGTGAATTTTCGCAGCCTGATGCTGTTCCCAATTCCAGCACCTCCAATTCCTCGTCCTCACCTGCAAGTTGGCATGCCGGAATCGCCTCTGCTACCTCATACGAAACTATAGTTCCGCCGTCTGCCATCCCTGATGGTTCCGAACCTGTCACCGATTGTGTTGAAGCTGCCTCGCTCCAGAAGTTAGGAAGGAGAAAATCCGTTCAGCCCAATTCGTCCGTCTGCCGTACCCAGGACCTCATAATTTTCTACCAGAACGTCGGCGGAATTAATTCTAATGTCCTTGACTACCGTTTGGCTACCGCTGCTCGCTGCTATGATGTCATCGTCCTGATCGAGACGTGGCTCGATGGACGCACACTTTCCAACCAAGTATTTGGACCCGATTATGAGGTTTTGCGATGCGATAGAAATCCCAACAACAGCAGGAAATCTACTGGAGGTTGTGCTCTAATTGCGGTTTGTTGCGGATCGAAGGCGAAACCTATCGAAAATATTGAATCGGAGTGTTTGGACCAGATCTGGCTCACTGTTAGACTATTGGATAGAACACTGTTTTTGTGTGCTGTGTATATTCCAACTGATCGGACACGTGATACCGAATTCATTGAGGCGCATTGCCGCTCCGTTTTCTCTATAGTTGAAAACTCGGCTTCAACGGATGAGTTTATGGTGCTAGGTGACTTCAATTTGGCCGGTATTTCGTGGAAATCGTCTCGCAGTGGCTTTCTCCATCCTGACTGCGAAAGATCCGAGCTTCTTTCAGAAGCTTTACATCTTCTCGATTGCTATGGCGTGGCAACACTCTCCCAAATTAACCACATAGTGAACGAAAATCACCGCAGCTTGGACCTCTGTTTTGTAAGTTGCACCCCTTTGGTTACCCTAATAAATTTCGTATGGTTATTTTTCTTAACGACCTATATGGGGTATCATCCAAACCATTAAAGAAATGGTTGGAGAATTTGTGATATCGTTCGTTTAAGGTAATTTTTTATTTATGGGTAAGCATGTCCCACATCATCCACCTCTAGTCGTTTCAACTCTGAAAGTCTGGACAACAACTATGCTGACTTATCAGCGCCTGTGTCGTATGATTTCCGGAAAGCCGACCATCGTAGCATATCCGAGGTGCTGGCCAACACAGACTGGGATACACTTCCGGACGCTGACGACGTTAATCATGCCGCTCTCACATTTTCTCATGTCTTGGCATACGTCATTGACAGGCATGTGCCGAAAACTCTTCGCCAGAAAGACTCTCGTCATCCGTGGCAGACGAAAGAACTTAAAAAGCTTAAATCTACCAAGAAAGCAGCACTAAGAAGATACACTAAATATCGCACGCTTCCCTTGAAATATTTCTTCGTGAGGCTCAATTACGCGTTCAAGCGGGTTAGTCGTCTATGCTACTCTCGGTACCAACAAAATGTCCAAAGAAAGCTGAAATCACGTCCGAAATCTTTTTGGAGATATGTTAATCAGCAGCGCAGGGAGTCTGGACTAGCATCGTCCATGGTCTTGAACGGTGAAACCGCTTCCATTCCTCAGGATATTTGCCGCTTGTTTTCGATCAAGTTTGCCAGCATTTTCATTGACGAAAATGTTACTGACGATCAGATAACTGCGGCTACGAACAACGTTCCTCTGCATGGTCACTCATTTGATGCAATCGATATCAGTATTGAGATGATTCTTCAATCCTGGCCCAGATGGAGTTCCGTCAGTATTTCTAAAGAAACAAATTTCCATTCTGCTGGCCCCCTTGCATCGTCTGTTCCGGATTTCCACATCGAGTGGCATATTTCCCTCGTGTTGGAAGGTTGCTCACTTGTTTCCAGTTCACAAGAAGGGAACCAAACGAGATGTGGATAATTACCGAGGCATTTCGTCTTTGATCGCGATATCGACACTATTTGAGCTCGTTATGATAGACCCTCTACTCTCCCACTGCAAGCAATACTTAAGTGAAGATCAACACGGGTTCATGGTCGGCCGTTCCACTACCACTAATCTGTTGTGTCTCACTTCGTTTATTACGGAAAATATGGCCAAAAGGGCGCAAACGGACGTCATCTATACAGACCTTTCAGCAGATTTTGACAAGCTCAACCACGACATCGCTATCGCAAAACTACATAAGCTTGGAGTAAATGGAAGTCTCTTACAATGGTTTCGCTCCTACCTCACTGATCGCCTGCTGGCAGTTGCTGTTGGTGATTGCATGTCCGACGTTTTTCCAGCCACTTCAGGAATACCTCAAAGGGCCGCTGATCTTCTTGCTGTACTTCAATGATGTGAATCTAGCCCTCGTAGGCCCCCGTCTTTCGTATGCCGATGACCTGAAGATCTTTTTACGAATCCAGTCTATCAACGATTGTCACCTCCTACAACAGCAGCTACAAATCTTTGCTCACTGGTGCAGCCTCAATCGCATGGTGGTTAATCCGGAGAAGTGTTCGGTGATCACTTTCTCTAGAAAAACAAAGGAGCCGATTCTCTTCGACTATAAGCTTCAAGGCACGGTAATCAAACGCGCGACTTACGTCAAAGATCAAGGAGTTATTCTGGATTCTCAGTTGACGTACAAGCTTCACATCTCGTACATCGTGGACAAGGCATCAAGAGCTCTAGGCTTTATTTTTCGGATGGCTAAAGACTTCTCCGATATTTACTGCTTGAAGTCCCTTTATTGCTCCTTGGTGCGATCGATTCTGGAGTATTGCTCTGCCGTTTAGAATCCGAGCTATATTAATGGCGGGAATAGAGTCGAATATGTTCAGCGCAGGTTTTTACGCTTCGCTTTGAGAAGGTTGCCTTGAGAGACCCGTTTCGTATGCCGAGTTACTAGAGTCGTTGTCGGTTGATCGATCTTGCACCGCTTCGGTTTCGTCGTGACACATCCAGGGCTCTCTTTGTTGCAGATATTTTACAAGGCCGAATCGATTGCAGCGCCATCCTGGAGCAGATTAATATTAACGTTCAACCAAGAGCATTGCGCAATAGCGTAGTTCTGAGGATGCCAATTCGCCGAAACAATTATAGCATGGACGGTGCGATCGGAGGACTGCAGCGTGTTTTGAATAGAGTCTCGACAATGTTCGACTACCATGTCCCTCGGCAAACTCTGCGCAGGCGCTTTACGTCATATTTTTCTGAAATGTAGACCTTTATGAAAAAGTGTGTTGTGGTTTGATTTTTATGTTTAATTGTTTAAGTTTAAGTTTATTGTATTCGACATATTTTTAATACCACCATTGGGGCTTTATTAAACCTGTTGGTGCTGACCAAATAAATCAATAAACGGGAAAGGAGAGAAAGCATTAGAAATTGGTAACATGCTATGCGTATGTGAGAGTTTCATGGTGATATTCTCACAACGGCCGTTCAGAATGGTTCAAAGGATGCGTATGAGAGATCATTCCCGATTAACTTCAACTTGTTTACTCAACTCCATCACGTTTTGTAATAGAAGACAAGAAACTTTTGACTACATTTTGGAATATCAGGGCAATGATCTCACATCGCGTCTTCAAGTGATCATTACAAGCTGTCCATTTGGTTCAGGCACTATGAACGTTGATGTGGCTGCCTATTCACACATGAAATCTGCCGCGACCAACTTGGCAGAACGCGCCCATACCCCTTTCTGAACCGAAGGGCAGGGATTAAAGGTTATAATTTATGTATACGAAAAAACTCCAATAGCCCAAACAGAACTGGCGTAGCAATAGCAATTAATTCCCAAATCCCTCAGCGTCGAAAACAAATTTTTACTCAGCTCCAAGTAATTGCAATGGAAATAGATTTTCCTCTCAAAGCCACAATAGTATCCATTTACATTTCTCCCGCTAAACGAAGCAATTGTGCCAGAACTTTTATCGCACTAGCTGAAATATAGCTGGGATAAATTTATCGCTTCTATTAACCCTGAAACCTCTTCAAAGGACTTGTGTGCATAATCGCTTAATTATCGGTCGTGACAGAACACCCATTAAAATCTGCATTTATAGCCATATCACCGATAACCCCCCCACTATCTCCGAACATCTAGCAGACCACTTCTCTTTTGCTTCCTCTTCCACTACAACTACTACACACACACTACAATAGTTATTGTCTGTCACAGAAACATGAAGCCAAAGCCACTCCTCCATGTTTTGACACAGTTCTAGAGTTGGAATACAACAAAGACTTTAGTCACTCGGAACTTGAGTGGGCTCTTCGTAGGGTAAACAGCTCTTCAGCTGGTCCAGATAATATTGGGTATCCTCTTCTCAAGAACGTTCCATTTGTTGGGAAGGATGTCTTACTATCGCTGTACAACACCATATGGCATAGGGGTCAGATTCCTTCCGACTGGAAGGAGGGCCATGTGGTTTCTGTTCCCAAACCCGGTAAAGACAGGTATGTGGCTTACAGCTATCGACCTATCACGTTAGTAAACCGCATTGTTAAGGTTCTTGAGAAGATGGTTAACCGACGGCTGATAACTGAAATTGAATCGCAAGGTTTACTCGATAACAGTAAGTTCCCGCATAACGACAAAACAATTTGATGAGTGTGAGCTCTTTAGTGGAATACCTGTAACTAAAAAATGAAGGAAGAGATTAGTCATTTCCATTTAATTCCAATTTAAATTCAGTGTCGTGTAGTCTAGTATTAGTACACGACACTGAAGAAGTCTGCACATTGTACACGAAATACGCAGATCTGTCAAGATAAGCAATAAAGGTAGTTGGAATTAAATTGAAATTACTAATCTTTCTTCTCATTTTCTAGAAAAACAATTTGCTATATAATAAAAACTATATTTCGAATGTAAGATATATTATCACATTTTATGTTATTGTTACACAGAAAAAAATCTTGTAGTAAGAACTACAATTTTACCCGACTATGCCTATATTTAAAACTAATATGAAATTTCAGTCAAATTTACTACGTTTATGGTAAAACCTTCAACATTTGTGGTATATTTGGCAGACCTCATATTGATATCAACCGCACCATGGTCGATCTAATCGCAGGCATGGTAAAATCAAACGTATTAATAGTCAGCTGAAAATTGTTGGTGTTTGTGCTTAATTTAACCCTCGAAATGGTAGTTTCTACTGCGGTTTTTTTTTGCGTGCAGCTACGAAAACCGTTGCCGTCTGATCAACCTGCAAACTTTGCGAGTGAGAAAGGACGTCAACAACGCATTGATCATCGCGGACGCCCTACAAGGCAGAATTGATTGCGGGGCGATTCTTGAGAATATCGACTTGAATGTTCGTCCTCGGCCACTGCGAAATAATATAATGCTGAGGCCTCCGCTTCGTCGTACGAACTACGGACTCGAGGGTGCGATCAGCGGTTTGCAACGAGTGTTCAACAGAGTGGCTTCAATGTTCGACTTCCATCTTTTGCGTGCAGTTCTCGGTCGAAGATTTGCCGCTGCCTTCGAGCATCGTTTTTTTTTTTTTTTTTTCTTTTTTTCTTTTTTCCCCCAACCCCCCGCGACATCAAAAAAACCCCTTCCCCCCATACACCCCCCCGTTTTTCTTAACCCCCCCCCCCTTCCCCCCCCCCCCTCCTCCCCCCCCCCCCCCCCGTTTTTTTCATAATGGGTCACCAGTTTTGACGTAGGACTTACGTCTCTCTTTTGTATTCCTGTATAGGGGCGCCGTTCTAAAATTTCTGAAATTGCAAGCGTTACGCAGGTTTGGAGACTTTGAACGATAATATCTCCTCTCTGGCCCACAGACATTTTACGATAAGTATTTCATTCGAAAGGTAGAACATCAAAGCTGAATCCCGGTTGATAACTACATTCATTACATTTGTTTAAACTAATTAAAAAGTACTTTAAAGAAAAAAAATTAATTGCACAACGCTATTGGTCGAAAATGACATCATATTTGCGCCACGCTCTGATTGGTTCATACTGCCACAGTTACCGTGCCAACGAATATCAAACATGAGGGGACGACCGACCAATCATCAGTTCTCGCTGTGCATCCGTATGCGACAGACGCGTTTTCGGAGCACGTTGGTAGAAATCGCCGCCCGTGAAAACAAGATGACCCGACCAAGAAGAATCATCCACGTCACCTGCAGCTAGCCATCCGCAACGACGAGGAGGTGAAAAAAAATTTCTCTGGTGTGACCATTTCACAGAGTGGTGTTCTGCAGCCCAAGATGACTGAAGAAAATTTCAATCGCGAACCATGTTATCAAATAAAATCCGTTCTTTTCAGGACGATCAAGTCAAGTTGCCAACTAAAGAGTATGTTTGATTGAAATTTCTCTTGAGCTCGTCGAATTTTCATTACCACGCACCGGCTCAACTTGAAAAGCCGCGTTGCTTGAAGTTGCTTGAAAAGCTTGAAGTTGCTTGAAAAGCCGCGTACTGGAGAAAATGAGCAAAATTTTTTATTAGTATCTATTTATAAATCTCTATTTGCCAGGTTAAAACTAGCAAGCACGTTGGATATTCAATAAACGAAATATTAACAGTTAATTTGAGCCGAACTGTAACACGGCAGACCAATTATGTGTTTCACATTTTCAGTGTAGGGGGTAGGTTAGCTTCATTGTAATTCTTGTTGTACATAGGTTCATAGTGGATTAGTTTTTTTTTTTTTTTTTAATCAGTTCGTTTATTTATTAGGCTCAGGCGTGTGTAACACTTTGCGGAGCCGATATTCAATATTGTAGTTAACAATCTTTTTTTTCGATTTTAGTAAAGTGGGGTGCCAATTACTCGTGGCTAGCTCGAGGTTAATGGGTCACATTATTGTTTGGAAGGGGCTAGGCAGGTAACTTATTTCAGGTATTTGTTACTGCTCATGGTTGCGACATCTACCAGATCGTCGGTCCCTGTAGTCCCTTACAGGAACTAAGCTGTAGATGGGTGACCACAGCTTGCTGGGCAGGTACAACTAGCACGGAAACAAAAGAATAATATAACTGGGACACAATGGCAGGGAATTTACTAGAGTGAAAGGGAGGGGGTGATGACATTACACTCTTAGATCAGACAAACAAAGAAATTCGTAAATCGCTTGCATGTAGGAAAGATCACGCATTCCCAAAACATCTCTTACTTCGCGGAAGGGTACAAGGGTATCCAATAGTCGTGCTCTGGAGGCATCATTATCCGGGCAATGCCAAACTGCGTGAGCGATGTCATCATAACCGGTTCCGCACCTACATACATTGCTATCGACGAGGTTAATTCTGTAGAGATGTGCGTCTAGCGAGTAGTGGTTGGACATAAGTCTTGACATCAAACGAATGAAACCGCGACTTACATCCAGACCTTTGAACCACGATCTCGACGAAACATTTGGAATAATGGAATGTAACCACCGCCCAAGAGAATTACTTGTCCAATCGTTTTGCCAACTTTGAAGAGAACTATGACGTACTAATGGGAAAAATTCATCATGTAAAATACTTCTTTCAAAAATCTCACCTTCTTTTGCGCCCACCTTTGCTAGAGAGTCCGCCTTCTCATTGGCTTGAATTGAGCAATGTGAGGGGACCCATGCAAAGGTAATTCTAAATGATCTTTCGACCAACGCACACATCTGCTCCCTTATTTTTGAAAGAAAGTAAGATGAGTGCTTAACTGTTTTCATCGACTGGAGGGCCTCAATAGAACTGAGACTATCTGAGAAGATGAAATAATGGTCTATGGGGCCATCTAGTGGATTAGTTGCAGATAATAGAATAGGTTAGTTGCAGGTAGTTTTAAAATGTGAGTTATAATTTTTCTGGCCAATATTTAAAAACTCTATTGTTTTGCAGTTTCAGAAGCAAGTGTGTCTATGTCTCAACTCCCTTTGGATGGGGTTCTGAGGCCCTGACAAGGGCCGTTTTTCTGTTGCCTGAGTTGAAAAGATGCGAATTTAACCTCGGAAACCTCTGTCGCTCTAATGAAAACTAATGATATCATTTCCACGCTGCTGTCTGGAGTAACAACTGAGGCCCGTCCCCTTTTGTAAAATTTGATACGCATTGCCTTCGTCGAGAGCCTCCTTCCTGTCATGTAATGGCATATGTCATTATATAAAACAGGCCTGACATGGCAAACAGTTATCATTCATTATTGGACCATCGACACGTTCAGACTTGTGTATCCCGCTCTCGTGATAAAAAAGCGCTTTTCCGAGATTTTTGCCCTGCTGCTGGAGATCGAGTAGACGCCGCCTGATGTGGCTGGGCACGTCGGCTAGACAAGGCAAGCGGAAGAAGCTGACGTAAATCATCCCTCCGTAAACAGCTAAAATCTGTCCTTTTCAGGACGACCAAATCAATTTATCAACTAAAGAGTATGTTTGATTGAAATTTCTCTTGAGCTCGTTGAAATGTTTATTACCACCCACCGGCTCAACATGGCGTTGCTTAAACTGCCGCGTCCCGGAGAAATGGCCAAATCAATCGCCCACATCATCTTCGTGGTCAAGTGGTTGACGGCGTCGCCCGTCGTTCAAGCGGTTGTTGTCATGAAGTTGAGGGTTCGATTCACGCTCCAGCCTGTGGAACTTTTTGCAAAACGAAAATGTCCAAACTGGTCTACTTGGTGTTAGGTTAAGTTGTTCGTAATTCGCTCTACACCCAAACTAAGAAAGTAAGATTGTAAGACAATTTCGCTTGATTTTGTTCCATTCTTACTATTTATTTGAGTGATGAAAAATATAACATAAGTTGTGGGCAAAATAATAACAGCAATTCGCAATGAAAAATTGAACGTGTGTGTGAGGTGAGGTTGTGCGCAGTGATATTTAGTTGATGAGTAAGAGATGTGTGTCCCGAAAGTCAGATGGCTCACCAAAATATAGTATACCGATTACGAGATCAGGATACAAACCGTGACAGTCAGCGCGGCGGCTCTTGATGGCAACCATTCAGCCACTGTGACAAACTAAGAGTTAGGGAATAGAAACCCTACAGCTAGTTCACTTGGCGAGGAATTCAGGGTACAGCAATGAAGCAAATGGAAATATTTTCCACCAAGCTATGAGCAACCTGTCGTTAACAAACTTGCATGGCATTTTTTATTTCATAAAACGCTTTGTCGATGATCAGTGAGAACCAAAATAGAACACTTGACGGCGGCAATACAACAGCAGCCAATAGCATTGCGGCATTTTGTGAAATCGACTCATCCATATTGTATATTGATATGTTGGTGATGATTGAATAAGGATCCTACAGCGATAAATTTGTTTCGAGCTATTTCCGCTTGCCAGTCGGTTGCACACACTTGAATGGCTTCATTTGTACCATAAAACGCTTTGTGGATCAAAATGGGCAAAATTGCCTTTTCTGAATCATGCGGATTTCTCAAGATATGATAGCAATACTGCAATTGCATTTTTGCCACCATCTCAACTTTTGGGTCTATAATCTTCAGTCCGTACAATATCGAGTTGAAGACGGTGTAAATGCCTATTTTTATCGTAGTATCACGTGCCGCCAAAAACTCAGGCTGTCCTGCACCCCAAGCAAATTGATAAGAACATTTCAATCGCGAACCATGTTCCCTCCGTAAACACAGGAACCATTTCATACTTACAAGCACGTTGGACATTTTAGCGCCAACATTTGATTAGGGCGAATCTGCTTTTGTAAACAAACACATTGTCTGCTCATTTATCGGAAGTTGAATACAATTCCTGCAAATTTAATATATCATAGAGATAGAGATAAAGCTGATCTTCCTTAAAGAGCGCTTAATTTGTATTTGTGACCTTTTGTTCAAGAGCAAATGACTATGAAAGCCATTGTTTACAAAAGCAAATTCGCCTTAATCTAATGTTGGCCCTGATTTAACAATCAAAATATCATTAACAGTCAATTCGAGACGAACTGCAGTTTCTATAAATTTTCGTGGAGAACCAATAGCAGAAGAAGAACCGGAGCCTCACATACCAATAGCATAGGGTTTCATGGTTCTATAGACTGAATAGAATATAGTAGAAATTTATTAATTCGATGACATTTCTCCACATCAACATACACACCCACCGCCACCTTAGCATTTAAGTCACCTAATAAACCCACCCTTCCAATTTAATATTTTAAAAAGGAATGTTAGTCCATAACATCATCTGTTGGTTCTTTGTGTAAATACATCTGATCTATCAATAACGGAATTGCATCCGTGGGCGGTCAATCATGATCATGCTCATGCTCAACTATAAGGGTAAATTTCGTAACAATAACGGAAACGGTCGTCAACAATAAGGGAAATGGTGCAGGAATGGTTTGTGATTTTGCGAGTAATATTACTATTACCCAATATTAGGTTATCTGTGTTAACGCACAAATTGGGTATGTTCACTTTTGAGCCATTATCGGTACTTTTTAACGATCTTTAGGTATTCTCACCTTAGCGTGCACGTCCGGAATTTTTCGTTTTTCGTGTAAACTAGGAATGGGCATTTTGGAAAATAAAATCGATGCAGCCACATCAATTTTTTAAAGTACAGAAAATCGATCCACGAAAATATCGAAAGTAAATAGTCGATAATGAAAAAATCGATTTTTTTTATATTTGCACTTTGGAAACTGGTGGTAGGTAATGGAATATTCTTCTCTCTATTATTATTATTAGGCTAAATATTATAATCTTTGTCAAAGAGATGATCAAAAACAAGTGTTCAAGGTCATCTCATAATCACGGCATATGAACATCTATTAAGAAACATATTAAAACTCGTTATACTCGAGTAAAACCAATTTCCCGAACACAGACACAAAACTATTTTTTTTATCTAGCCTACAAACTTTTTAAATGACCTTTTAAAGCAAGAACAAAAATATTAACAAAGTAGCATAAAAAAAGAAACTTAATAAAAGTAAAAATGAGACAATTTTGAAGATGACATCCACTTATAGATGAAGCTGAGGAAGAATATTGAAACACCATAATTTTTTAAGTTTGGTTATTTGATTATTTACGACAGTTCTCAGCAATTTGTGTAAATTTCACTAGTAATCGCTTGTTTACTAATGCCGCGTAGTCGAGGAGCCCATTGATGTGGCGAAGTTGCGGCTTCTGCTAGTATGTCAAAATATCATGCCGACGTTTGCCACACGCCATTGACACGATGTTTTGACGTGCAACGAGATGCCACAAAGCGGCCACAAAATAGACAGATTTGTTTGTAGCTGGTTGCTTATTGTTATTTGGCGATTTCTTTCAAATTAACGGTTATCGAATTTTACATACGCTGAGATTCAAGCTTGAATGTCTGTGACTACAGTATGCATGAATCAATCCGCCTTGAGTCCTGCAGGAAAATCCCATAACCTAAGTTATTCTGTACATAAATCATGGAGGATTTTCTCATTTTCTTTCGCTCCAACTACAAATCTCATAAACAACTGTCAGTCTGTGTGTGAAAAAAAAAAAAGGTTGCCGTCAATGCCAATTAGTATACAAGGAAGGTGTACGAACATGCTGGGCGCTGAGCTACTGTGAAAGCTGTCAAAATTCGAAATAATAAAAAAAAACCTGAATTAATCCACCGATGGTGAGACTGAACCCTTCTTACACTTCACCAGAATTACAAACTCAAATGTGGCCAATATGGTACTTTATACATATTTTCATCAGAAATTCCAGGAAAAACCAGGAATATTCGATACATTTAGTTTTTAAAATGAATTATTTGTCAATCCTGAACGTATTGCTCATCGATGTGATTAAAATATTGCCATTAATAGTCTTTAACGGCCTGTTTATATTAGGTATATAAAAGGAAAAAATACATAAATATTAGAAATTCCATATAATCAGTCCATAGAATGAATTATTACACAATCCTAAGCGTCCATTTTGATTATCGATATGGATTCAAGATGCTTAACAAGTACATGTTCGTTGAAAATTGTGTAGTTATAGTGAATGGAGACTCTGTGTAATTTTCGAATATACTCGTTGCAGTTCAAAACCGGACCACTCGAGCCAACCGATCCTACTCTAATTCTATAGAGTCGCATAGTGTGGCTAGTCCGCTGAATGTGCTATACAACGCACCAGATGCAGAACAATAGAATACAAGCGGCATCGATTGGGGTGAGTGGGCTTGTTCGATTTTGAACTGCAACGAGTATATTTTCATCTCACAATTATGTGCTCTCAGGTATTGTTTTGGTCATATCTCCATGAAGGATTATCCAATCCTAATGAAATTTTGATCAGTTATTTAAAAGTTTTATAAATTTAATTTGGCGCTAACAAAACTAAAATCGGTACACAAATAGCACAGTATGTAATAGGAGACTAAACTGTTTGATTACTATTATAATAGGCCGTCATGTACTGTTTCGTTCATATCTTCGTAACGAAGTGTCCGAATAAAAAAAAAATCAATAGCGTTCTATGAGAATGTTGTAGCTTTCATCTGCCGTCAACAGAACTGAAATCGGTTCACAAATGGCTGAGAAACCGATGTTACATTATTTGTAACGCACACACACACACACATACATACACACACACACACACACACACATACACACACACAACATGTGCTCAGTTCGTCGAGCTGAGTCGAATGGTATATGACACTCGGCCCTCTGGGCCTCGGATAAATAGTCAAATTTTCAAGCGATCTTAATACCCTTCTTTTGGTGTAAGAAGGGTAAAAAAGAAGTATGTTCCGAAAATATTCGATACTTCATATATTCAATTAATAAAAAATACTATTAGACAAGCCTGAACGTATTCTTTTTCGATATAGTGAAAAATAACACTAACAGTGTTCAACGATCAGTTTATGTTAATGCTAGAAATAATTAAAAATCATACATTAAGTGAAAAAAAGGGAAGTTGTAGAAATATACTATGTTTCAAATATTCAATATTTAAAATGAAGTATTAGACAATTTTTACCGTCAGTTCTGACTATCTCATGCGTCATAAAACGTAACAGATGCGACACTATAGAATGCAAACAGGATCGATTAGTGCGAATTGTGTTTTCCGGTTTTGAACTGCAACGAATTATGTGCAATTATATGCTCTCAGGTATTGTTTTGGTCATATCTCCATGAAGGATTATCCAATCCTAATGAAATTTTGATCAGTTATTTAAAAGTTTTATAAGTTTAATTTGGCGCTAACAAAACTAAAATCGGTACACAAATAGCCCAGTATGTAATCGGAGACTAAACTGTTTGATTATTATTGTAATAGGCCGTCAAGTACTGTTTCGTTCATATCTTCGTAACGAAATGTCTGAATAAAAAAAAAATCAATAGCGTTCTATGAGAATGTTGTAGCTTTCATTTGCCGTCAACAGAACTGAAATCGGTTCACAAATGGCTGAGAAACCGATGTGACATTATTTGTAACGCACACACACACACACACACACACACACACACACACACACACACACACACACACACACACACACACACACACACACACACACACACACACACACACACACACACACACACACATGTGCTCAGATCGTCGAGCTGAGTCGAATGGTATATGACACTCGGCCCTCTGGGCCTCGGATAAAAAGTCGAATTTTCAAGCGATCTTAATACCCTTCTTTTGGTGTAAGAAGGGTAAAAAAACAAGCGTTGGGCGATTATATATGGCAAACCTTTGCAAGGTTTGACAATACCGATACACTTTTTTGCACTCAATAATTTAGAGGAATTTCAAATTCATAAAACATCGATGTCATCTTTAAAAAAATCGATGTCGTCAAATATCGAACAAAAATGATCGAATGAAAAAAATCGATTTATCAAGGTTAAAACATCGATTCTGTAAAAATCGCATCGACATCGCCCATTCCTACTGTAAACAACAAACAAAAAGAAGACCGAAGGAGATCCATCAGGCGAAATTTCACAAATTTATGACAGATGAGCTAAGCGTAGCAACAAAAGAAGCAATCTAGGGGTGTACATATAGCATCAAGTATGAAATAATCAGGGCTTGTGATGTTTTCTTCTAATTCTAAATAGTTTTTTATTTCATTTTTAGCTATACTTGCTTATAAAAAACATAATGTTCACATCAAACGCATATAGGACTGTTAAATAGAATTTAGTCATGTATGTATACAAGAGTGTAACTCACACGTGTTTTCCCGATAAGGTAATTTTGGAATTACGATCTGTTCAAATTTTGGTCTAGAATTAGAATTTAAATTGATCAATATTTACTGTCGATCTAAGAGAATCTCCCGTCATAAATGGATAATCTCGTGAAACCACAGTGCCGATTGTGCTTGGAAACTTCCTCGAAAGAATATGCATCCATCACCGACTTGGCTTGGCGCTCCAAGTTGGGTGTGGTCTTCAAATTTGAGGTAATTTTTAAGTTAGTAGTATTTCTGCTATTGGTCCTCAGAATTCCTCTTCAATTTCAAGTTGACCCTGAACGATTCGCTGTCCAATCTTGCTTGCAAAAAATGCTGCACCAAAATCGATGATTTCTACGACTTCCATGAAAGTGTACAAACTAATCAGATTCAACTGAAAACGGCTCGCATGACTGATGATACCATGCTCTGGTTGGTTGAGGTCAAAGGTGAACCAATGGATGAAGAGGATACAGAAGGAGCAAATTTGGATGAATCCAGTCCAACTGTTGATGATCATGAATCAAAACCCAAGACTGAACCGGAACTGATACAAAGCAAGGATATTCAGAAGATACCAAACAAGGGGATGCCGGACGACAACTGGAAGATAGAGCAGTTTTTCAACGGTATTGAGTGTAGTATTTGTTCCGAGAAGTTTAAAACGTTTGGCAAGCTTAAAACACATTGCAGGAAAGCACACGACCAAAAAGCCAGTATCACATGTTGTAATCGAAAGTATTTAAAAAAAGTCTACCTAATTGATCATATTAACTCACACCAAGGATCTAATCGTTTCCACTGTGACCTGTGCAACAAGAATTACACCTCCAGAGATTACTTGAGGATACATAATATGCAATTCCATACGAATTCGGAAGAATTACCCTGCCAATGCAGCGCTTGTGGTAAAAGGTTCTCCAGGGAATCTCTCCTGAAAGCGCATCTGAAAGTTCACGTTCAAGTGAATTGCTCTGTGTGTGACCGAACGATGGCCAACATTCACTCACTAAAGGTTCATATGCTGAAAATGCACAGTGAACAGCCTCGAGAAGCTGTTGCGACTCATATTTGTGACACTTGTGGTCAAGTTTACCACCAGAAGACAAACCTCGAGAGACACATCAAGCTACAGCATCTGGGCGACAAGGATACAGATCGAATCCAATGTCCGGTGTGTACCAAATGGGTGCACAATAAGCGATATCTCAAAGTTCACATCCGAAATGCTCACAGTGGAGAGAACCTACAAATAACGTGTGACATTTGCCAGCGAGTGTGTTTAAATAAGCGTTCCCTTTCGAGCCATAAGAACAAGGTACATGCAAAGCGGCTGTTGAAATGTGAAGTATGCGGTAAGATGTTCAAGCTTTCAAGGCATCTCAAGGAGCACCGGGCAGCGCACATGGGTCAACAGCTGTACACCTGCACTGTGTGTGGCTACAGTTCGAACTACAATGGCAACCTGTACACGCACATGAAGAACAAGCATCCGGTGGAATATGCCGCGGCAAGGACCAAAGGGGAAACTTTGATGGCCACGCAAGTAGATGTGTAGCGATTAGGTAAGTTGTGATATCTGGTTACCAGTGTTTTCTGTCATCTCTAACATTTGACATTTGACACCTGGCGTCCTACAGAGTTTGAATAACGAAACGAAAATCGAAAATATAAATATATTCCTGGCAAAGTGATAACCATTTTTTTTTTTCAAAACTTACCCATAAGCCAGCAACTTCTTACCACAAAACTCGCACTCAAATTTCCCCTCGATGTGCACCAGACGTTTGTGATTGTAGATGGCTCGTTCGTGCGGATACTCTCGCTGACAAATGTCACCACGGAAGTTGTTGAGGTTTATCTTGATGTGATTGGTCAGGTTTCGAGGGTTCCCACGAGTGCTGTAAATAATCATTTCAACCCAATGCGATTCATTTGGCGATAACTTATTCCAGAAGCTGATTTTCGAATTATCACGTATGATGAAATTGTTGTGCTTGTTTATTTTCATAAATTTGTCTCACAATGTATTGCTCTTAGGACCGGTTCATAAACCACGTAGACTCATTTTTGAAAATTTCCGACCCCCCTCCCTCCTCGTAGACTTTTTTCCATACAATTTTTTGAAATTTTGTATGGAGCGTAAACTTTGGTCAAACCAAACTTGTAGCTCCTATCTCAAACGTCGCAGTGAAAGCGATTTGTGTTCAGGCGCGAATCAATGAGCAAGGTTATCTTGTACTTCTTGTACAAGACCAGATTGCAGTATTTGATACTAGCTGGTGATCGCTGCATATGCAACTGTAGCCGATAGAACGTATCCATGTCTGAACAAAATTCGCAGGTTATCGTGAAAAATTCCTGACTCTTTCTATTCTCGTCCTCCCCCTCCCTCCCTCCAGCAGCGGTCGCTTGATGTATTTCCGTTTGACCATGGTATAGATTGCACGCTTCGGTATTTTCGGCACCGCTTCTTCGCTACTGGCCATCAGATTACCATCATCATTCAAACGACCATCGCCTAAGCTATCGCTGTGCTGTGGTTGTGGTTTATTAGTAGACTTAAAAGTGTTGAGTTGATCTTGGTTGGAAAGGACCGTTCCGTAATACAGATACCACTCGGTAACATTGGACTCTTAACTCTTCCCTAACCTGATTATAGTTGTAAGACTGACATACTTGCGTATGGTTAATAAATTACAAATACATCCCGAGCACACCAGTTCCGGTAGTAGTCCTTCGTTCGGGCCCATTGGCATGAGGTCGTTTGGCATAAGATGTTGGATAGTCAATGGTGATATGTCATAAAGGCTGTTTGGCATAATGACCATATGGCATAAAACAAAGAAAAGTGTATAAAATTACGGTCGATTGGCATAAATACTAGAAAATTAGTTGAATTTCTAAGCAATTGACCAATTTCACGTGGCATTATGGTTTTGGCACATCAATTTTAATTTTAGGGAAAATAAAATTGTATTATAATAATTATATCAATTAAAGTAAAATAATTTAATACCCCGTTCAAACTACAACATATATTACGTGACATAGACTATATTGATACCCGCATCTACACGGTAAGCTTCCTTTACCCATTAATGGGTACGATTTATTATTATTGTTATTCCTCCTGTGGATTTTTTACACATTTTACTGAAAAACTACGTCTACCCATTTAAATGGGTGGACGCAGTTTTACGGTAAAATGGGTAAAAAATTTCACAGGAGGAATAACAATAATAAATAATAAATCGTACCCATTAATGGGTAAAGGATGCTTACCGTGTAGGTATACATCTAGTTTGCACTGGAAATAATGTGCATGGCATTTGCTATCAAGATACTCTATATCATGTAATATAGGATGTAGTGCGAACGGGGTGTAAGGAAATTTTAAAGAACAGCCTAATTAATAAAGAAGGGACATTACAATACCTCCCATAATGGCCTATTTGTTACAATTCCGTTTAGTTTATTCTAGAAATATTGGTTCGGTCTGCTAGTCGCGGTGGAGGAAGAAGCGCTTCGACTTCTTCACGCTCGATTAATTGTAGCGCATCAATGTCGTACCCGTTAGCTGAAATCAAAATTCATTAAAACTACTTTAAAGAATAGTTACAATTTGCTTACATACCTACAAACTCTTCGATGCCCGCCGCGGATAATCCAAACGATTTCAATAATTCTACCACTTCTTCGTCAACATAAAACTCTTCAACCAGGTCGTCGTCCAAGTCAACCGAGTGATCTGCCGCCGCCATGATTTTTTTTTTCCTTCGCTTTGTCGTTGAGTGCGGATGGCAGCCACGAGGCTCAGTAGAGCCATAGACTAACTCTAAGACCAGTAGGTCCCGAACAAATACGATATTTTTCTTGGCTCAGTCAGTACTAGCACATCGGTCCCAAGCTCAATGATTCGCCCCTAACAATGTAGCTCACACCAACACATTCTCAAATGTTGTGTCAAAATAACATAGTGAATCAAAACAACAACCAAGATACTAGTACCGGAAGGTACCGAAAAGCGCAAGAGTTATTTCAAGGTGCAGACTGCAAGGTATACTTCGGACCTAGGGGTTCTACAACAGTGAACCAATTTCAAATCGCTAGTTGCACATTGATTGTTGAGCGTATGGTCGTTACAAAATAGAACTGGATTTATAACAAAGGCAACTTCAGCAAGGCGTTCTAGTTTGATAATTTCGAACAGTTTCATGTTAAAATTTAAAACTGGAATACTACGTTGTTCTATTTTTGTTCAAATTTGAAACGCGTTTCATCCAAGTTATTTTTTTTTTTGTCATTGTGGTAGTGTCTATGGAATCAAGTCAAACGTCAAACTTTGAATCAACGTCCGGTCGTGCATCTGTTTGAATATTGTATACGTTCTAATTTTTCGTTAATAATTTCAAGTTGCAGCAACAAGTCTGAACTCGCTAACCATCATATCCCTATTTCTTTGTTATTACAATCATTTCCCTATTTCTTTGTTTTTAAATTTTTTTCGAGAATTTCTCCATATTGTGGAATATTTAAACTAGGTATAGAACCGAAAATGATTTAGACGAATATTAAGGGGAATTCCAGAGAAGTTCTGAGAGGAATCCCAAAGGAATTATGAGGGACAATTCCATAGGAGTACTGGAGAAATTCCAGCGGAATTATGAGAGGAATTCCAGAGGAATTCTGATGAGAATTTATAAATAATCCTGAGGAGAATACTAGAGAAATTCTAGTAAGAATTCCTGAGAAATTCTGAGAAGAATTCCAGTGGGCTTCTGGAGAATTCCGCAGGACTTCTGAAGACAGTTTGAGTGGAATTTTGAGAATTTCAGTGTAATTCCAAGATTAATTCCACAGGAATTCTGATGAGAATTGCAGAAGAACTCTGAGGAGAACTCCAGAGGAATTCTTAGAAAAACTGCTAATGAATTAAAGGGAGAATTCCAGAAAAAAATCCTATGAAGAATTGCAACTGAATTCTGAGGAGAATTCTAGGGGAATTCTTAAAAAAAAATCTAAGGGAGTTCTGAGGAAATTTCCAGACGATTTCTGAGATTTCTAGAGAAATTCGAAGGGGACAGTAATTTTGAGGGAAATTCCAAAGGAGTTCTGAGAGGAATTACAGCGGAAATTTGAGGAGACTTCCTAAGGAATTCTGAGAATATGCCCACAGAAGTTTTGAGAATCAATTAAACACACACATCCAATGTTTAGAACAACATTTGGAACCGCTGCTGAAGAGAGGGTATGTTTGTTATATATTTTCCCAAGAGAAAAATTTATAACTGACATATAAAATGCATCTAGAACTACAACACTCCTGGAGATGCTCTTAAAGAGTATTTCAATATTACCGTGTAGGCCCATTAAGACATAACATCGATTAATAGAATGTAATCATAGGAATTGAACACCACTATTTTGAAATATCATATTGAAAGTTTATTTTATCGAACTCGGTGTTGTGTTTGTAATAATACAAAAGTTATCGAAAAGATCAGAAGAATACTGGAATTATCAACTCAAATGGCCAAATCAGACTGTGCGGTCAAAATGGAACATTCCTTAGAATCATTCTGTCGATTATGTTTGGCACCATCGCTGGAAAAGTTTGCTTCCATCACCGATTCAACAGTACATTGCAAAATGAAGGTTGTGTTCAAATTTGAGGTACATTTTCAAAGATTTGGTAACAAATAATAATTCCTTCTTCAGAAAATTAAGATGAGCAGTTATGCGTTCAACAGCGAATGAATGTTTGGAATGTATTGATGTACTTAATTTTCAAACAAAATGGTCATGTTTGAGGGCTTGTACCTATTTAATTTTCCCGTGAACCAATTGAGCTGAAATTTTGGCTGTCGTCTAGCAGTAACATGAATTTTCATCTATTCATAGTTTTTCATTCACCATTTTCAAAGTTATATACACCGCTTACGACAAAACAATAAGACCACCTTCTAATGTCCATTAATAATGCTAAAATTTGAGGATCAGAATTTTTATTTTTGATGTACGGATCATTTTCACATCAGTACACTAGTACCGTTTTCTCTATAGTTGAAAACTCGGCTTCAACGGATGAGTTTATGGTGCTAGGTGACTTCAATTTGGCCGGTATTTCGTGGAAATCGTCTCGCAGTGGCTTTCTCCATCCTGACTGCGAAAGAGCCGTGCTTCATTCAGAAGCTTTACATCCTGCTCTATTGCTATAGCGTGGCAACACTCTCCCAAATTAACCACGTAGTGAACGAAAATCACCGCAGCTTGGACCTCTGTTTCGTAAGTGCTCGAGACACCGCTCCGTTCATCTCTACGGCCCCCGCCCCTTTGGTTAAGCATGTCCCACATCATCCACCTCTAGTCGTTTCCATTTCTGAAAGTCTGGAATAACGACTATGCTGACTTTCCAGCGCCTGTGTCGTATGATTTCCGGAAAGCCGACCATCGTAGCATAACCGAGATGCTGGCCAACATAGACTGGGATACAATTCTGGACGCTGACGACGTTAACAATGCCGCTCTTACATTTTCTCATGTCTTGGCATACGTCATTGACTCTCTTCATCCGTGGCAGACGAAAGAACTAAAAAAGCTTAAATCGACCAAGATAGCAGCACTAAGAAGATACACTAAATATCGCACGCTTCCCTTGAAACATTTCTACGTGAGGCTCAATTACGAGTTCAAGCGGGTTAGTCGTCTATGCTACTCTCGATACCAACAAAATGTCCAAAGAAAGCTGAAATCACGTCCGAAATCTTTTTGGAGATATGTTAATCAGCAGCGACCATCGTCCATGGTCTTGAACGGTGAAAACGCTTCCATTCCTCAGGATATTTGCCGCTTGTTTTCGATCAAGTTTGCCAGCATTTTCACTGACGAAAATGTTACTGACG
Organism: Aedes koreicus; assembly: GCA_024533555.2. Classification (NCBI taxonomy): domain Eukaryota; kingdom Metazoa; phylum Arthropoda; class Insecta; order Diptera; family Culicidae; genus Aedes; species Aedes koreicus. Next base: position 124,631 of record JAHHFK020002478.1, on the reverse strand, counting down.
ATCAGATAACTGCGGCTACGAACAACGTTCCTCTGCACGGTCACTCATTTGGTGCAATCGATATCAGTATTGAGATGATCTCCAACGCCGCATCGCAGCTCAAGTCATCCTTCAATCCTGGCCCAGATGGAGTTCCGTCAGTATTTCTAAAGAAACACATTTCCATTCTGCTGGCCCCCTTGCATCGTCTGTTCCGGATTTCCACATCAAGTGGCATATTTCCCTCGTGTTGGAAGGTTGCTCACTTGTTTCCAGTTCACAAGAAGGGAACCAAACGAGATGTGGATAATTACCGAGGCATTTCGTCTTTGAGCGCGGTATCGAAACTATTTGAGCTCGTTATGATAGACCCTCTACTCTCCCACTGCAAGCAATACTTAAGTGAAGATCAACACGGGTTCATGGTCGGCCGTTCCACTACCACTAATCTGTTGTGTCTCACTTCGTTTATTACGGAAAATATGGCCAAAAGGGCGCAAACGGACGTCATCTATACAGACCTTTCAGCAGCTTTTGACAAGCTCAACCACGACATCGCTATCGCAAAACTACATAAGCTTGGAGTAAATGGAAGTCTCTTACAATGGTTTCGCTCCTACCTCACTGATCGTCTGCTGACAGTTGCTGTTGGTGATTGCATGTCCGACGTTTTTCCAGCCACTTCAGGAATACCTCAAGGGAGTCATTTAGGGCCGCTGATCTTCTTGCTGTACTTCAATGATGTGAATCTAGCCCTCGTAGGCCCCCGTCTTTCGTATGCCGATGACCTGAAGATCTTTTTACGAATCCAGTCTATCAACGATTGTCACCTCCTACAACAGCAGCTACAAATCTTTGCTCACTGGTGCAGCCTCAATCGCATGGTGGTTAATCCGGAGAAGTGTTCGGTGATCACTATCTCTAGAAAAAAAAGGAGCCGATTCTCTTCGACTATAAGCTTCAAGGCACGGTAATCAAACGTGCGACTTACGTCAAAGATCTAGGAGTTATTCTGGATTCTCAGTTGACGTACAAGCTTCACATCTCGTACATCGTGGACAAGGCATCAAGAGTTCTAGGCTTTATTTTTCGGATGGCTAAAAACTTCTCCGATATTTACTGCTTGAAGTCCCTTTATTGCTCCTTGGTGCGATCGATTCTGGAGTATTGCTCTGCCGTCTGGAATCCGAGCTATATTAATGGCGGGAATAGAGTCGAATCTGTTCAACGCAGGTTTTTACGCTTCGCTTTGAGAAGGTTGCCTTGGAGAGACCCGTTTCGTATGCCGAGTTACGAGAGTCGTTGTCGATTGATCGATCTTGCACCGCTTCGGTTTCGTCGTGACACATCCAGGGCTCTCTTTGTTGCAGACATTTTACAAGGCCAAATCGAGGAGCAGAATTGACCATCTTGGAGCAGATTAATATAAACGTTCAACCAAGGGCATTGCGTAAAAGCTTAATGCTGAGGATGCCAATTCGCCGAGACAATTATAGCATGAACGGTGCGATCGGAGGACTGCAGTGTGTTTTTAATAGAGTCTCGAAAATGTTCGACTACCATGTTCCTCGGCAAACTCTGCGCAGACGCTTCACGTCACATTTTTCTGAAATGTAGACCTTTATGAAAAAGTGTGTTGTGGTTTGATATTTATGTTTAATTGTTAAAGTTTAAGCTTATTGTACTCGACATATTTTTAGTACCACCATTGGGGCTTTATTAAGCCTGTTGGTGCTGACTAAATAAATAAATAAATAAACTATAGGTCGTAATTCATCAACATGGCCGTAACTATGGAAATCAAAAGGCGGTTATTGTTTTGTCATAAGTGATGTTCACAACTTCTAAAGTGATGAATGAACAATAATTAGGAATTTGTTACAAATGCAAAATTCGGTTCTAGACTACAGCCGAAATTTTTGCAGTAAAATCGTGATTTGTTCTTATTGCATTGTCCGTCGCTGTATACCAAAATGTTCTATGTATTTTCAGCTGTTTCTGGATGATTCACTTCCCTATACCGTCTGCCTGAAGTGCAGCTCCAAAGTCGATGATTTCTACTTCTTCCATGAAACTGTTCGAACAAATCAACTCCAACTTAGCACGACTTCAAAGATGGATGCCAGCATGCTTCTACTGGTTGAAGTCAAAGGAGAACCAATGGAGGAAGAGGAGACAGAAGAAACTGATTTGGAAGAACCTTGTACTACTGCTGCTGCTGTGGAGCAAAACGACAACTATGATGATGATGCCTCAACCAAATCCAACCCAATCAAACCCGAAGAAAATAAGATCGCTCATGAGGAAAAAACCAACAGAATGCAAGACGACAACTGGAGAATAGAGCAGTTTTTCAACGGCATCACATGCAATATTTGTTCAGAGAAGTTTGAAACGTTTGGTAAGCTAAAGATTCATAGCAGGAAAGTTCATAACCAAAGAGCCAGCATCTCGTGTTGTGGTCGAAAATACTTCAAGAAATGCTATCTTATTCAACACATTAACTCACACATGGATTCAAAACACTTTTACTGTGAACTTTGTAAAAAGAGTTATGGCTCTAAGCATTGCTTAAGTATCCATAACTTGCAATTCCATGTTAACCCGGAAGAACAAGCCTTCCAATGCAAAATATGCAGTAAAAAGTTCTCAGTGGAATCTCTCCTGAATAGCCATCTTAAAAGGCATGTTCAAGCCAAGTGCTCCGTGTGTAAACGAACGATGGCCAACGTTTACTCGCTGAAGGTTCATATGCTGAAAATGCATAGTGAACAGCCTAGAGAAAGTGTAGCGAATCATGTTTGTGACAGTTGTGGTCAAGTTTACCACCAGAAGCGAAGTCTCGAGAGACACATCAAGGCACAGCATCTGGGCGCCAAAGATACAGATCGAGTCCAGTGTCCGGTGTGTACCAAATGGGTCAACAATAAGCATTATCTGAAAGTCCACATTCGAAATGCTCACAGCGGAGAAAACCTCCAAGTATCGTGCGACATTTGCGGGCAAGTATGTACAAACAAGCGTGCCCTCTCAACTCATAAGCATAAGGTACATACGGATCGGCATTTGGAGTGTGAAATTTGCGGTAAGACGTTCAAACTGCCGAAATATCTCAAGGAGCACCGGGCAGTGCACATGGGTCAACAGCTGTACACCTGCACCGTGTGTGGCTACGGGTCGAACTACAATGGCAATCTGTACACGCACATGAAGAACAAGCATCCGGTGGAATATGCCGCGGCAAGGACCAAAGGGGAAACTTTGATGGCCACGCAAGGTGATATTTAGGAAGATAATATTGTGGTACATTGATTCTATACGAACTAGATATCATATAAATAAGTGATAAAAAAAACCACGCATTAGAGATCTTTTCTTCAGCTAAAGTAATACCCGAAATTCCATTATAATAACCACGGAAACAATTATAAATATATTTGAAAAATCACCGCCCAAGTTTTGCGAGGCAGCTAAACTTGATTGGTGGACTAAATCTTAAATTCTACTTGACTGTGTTATTTTCCCCCACCTTCTAAAATCTTCTTTCTTCATGTCACACATGTCACAGCTTCTCTTGCAGATAGAGAATGTGGGAACCGAAAAGCGGTAACTTCTTTGATTGGTAGGACAAACAACTGCCAAAGAACAAACTATTTTTCAAAGAATGGTGCATTTTCTTGAAGATTCTACGCTTCTACTTATTATTTACTAGAGGATGCATCCTTATTTCAATATAGACCGCTCTTTTAAAACTTAGAACTCTACTAGCCAAAGAGCAGCCTCCTTTAGAAATGTTCAAGGTCATACACCTATACTGCGCATAGAAGCATATCTGAAAAAAAAAACCAGCAAGTTGAGAAAAACGCTGTTGAAAATGTATTTCTCTGCAGGCTGTTATGGATATGATAATCTAGTTTTGGTATTTGTTGGCGACACTGCAAGAACTGACGTCGCGAGACCAGACATCGTGCCATCCGTGGAAACAAATAGCGAATTCGTTTTTCATTCAGTTCCAACCGGGATCAGGTATCAAGATTGGGTCGGCTTGTGTGTTAAACTTCGGTTTGTTTTTCTTTATTTGTAACTCGTATCGGATTGAGATTTGCTCTGACAATTCGACAAAGATTTTTCATTAGGGCCTAACTGACAAATGTAAACAATGACTTTTTCCGCGAATTTCTCGTCATTGAAAACTCGCCTCACCAATCCACCACGGTAATTTTGAAAAGGAAGAGTTCACCTATTCGATAGAATTGGAGGCTTACATGGGAAGCCTTTGTGCCACTAGAAATTTACGGAAGAAGCCATTGTTTACGTTTGTCAGTTTGGCCATAGACTAACTCTAAGACCAGTAGGTCCCGAACAAATACGATTTTTTTCTTGGCTCAGTCAGTACTAGCACATCGGTCCCAAGCTCGGTCCCAAGCTTAATAATACGCCCCTAATAATGAACTCACACGAACACACTCTCAAATATTCTGTCAAAATAACACAGCAAATCAAATCTACACTGAGCCAAGAAATATAGCAAAAACCATAATAATACCTTATGATTTTTTGCTATAAGAACTCTTTGTAATCTTTCCTCGATTATCTTATGATTTATTTGCTGTTTGAACCAGAATGAATTTCAACAACCAACCTTATGAAAAACGCAAAGACCATGGAGAAATTCATAGGTGAACCTTATGAAAAGCATATGCGTTCACATAAGAAAATCATACATCGTTCAATATGAATTTTATGTAGCTTGTGCTCCCTCACGGGCTCGGGATAATGATTTCTGAAGCATTTTGCAAATAGGACATAGGATTTATTATGTATGCATTAAAACAAATGTAATTGATCACCTAAACATATATGACCTAAAGGTCTTAACACGTCTTAACAATTATTTAAACTACTCAATATTCAATATTCCGCACGATGTGTTGGTGGCGGTAGGTTTTGGATTTTAGAAACATTCGATTGAGTTAGATGTTTCAACAGTTGACCAATTCGATTGTCGATTTTGTTCGGTAGCTGTCGGTAGACGGGTGGTGGATCTGATTGGACTCGTTTCCGGTTCTGGTAGTCTATTCAAATCTATAGCTTTTCCAAAGCGACTTGACATCGATTCGATCCTGCGGAAGTGTATCTGAAATTGGACAGAGTTGAGGAAAAACTCCTCCGAACCGAAATGACTTATAATTCTTACCTCCTTGCAAGCAACATATCGTTCTGAAGTCTCTCAAACCGAGCAACTTCTTGAATTGCATTCAATTATCATTCCTTTATTATATCGTTACGCTAAACAGACGAAATCGGTAGGTCGTATTCCTTTCGGTGCTTGGTATTGTAGTTGTAGTACTGTATCTTGGATGTTCCCGGATCTGTTCGACAGTTTACAGAACTTGGAATCGTAATCGACTACTTTGAAGGGCTGCCTCTCGGCTGTGTTTAATTGAGGAGTCTTCTTGGTTGATCCACCAACTTTACCGCCGGTTTTCGGGACGATTCCAGAATGGAGTGATCCATGACTGTGCTTGTGGGAAATGAGAGCAGCCTTTTTCTTTTTTTACGCATTGTTCTTATGCTTCTGCATTTTTATGAGCTTCACCAACATCCTGGAGGCAATGTGTGTATTCCGGTAGTCTGCTTGCAATTCCCTTAGCTACTTCTGCTTCAAGTTTTTCTACTTCGCTTGCTTCAGCTTACCCACATTCGCCAGTTCCTTCTGTGCTACATTCGCCACCAACTGTTTTGATTGTTGTCGGACCTGTATGTTAGATGGTTGAATCGACAAAATTGTTATCAAATAAAACACCAAACGAGAACTTACCTGTTCCAGCCGTGTTTTGCGCGGCTTTTCATTTTCGGCCTTTTGGACACTTTCGAGACAAACCGATTTTTACTACTGAAGAATAGTAGTGTTGATGCTTGATGCTTGAGAGCTGTTGATGCCAGCTCTGAATTCATAAGGTGTGCCTAATGAGTTTTTCACATCAAAACTAGTGACGAAAAACATAACTCATATCTTATGAAAATTACTCGCACGTAACTTCTATGAAATTTATAAGGTGCTTGAATGAATCTCATAATAGTGCATCCAAATATCATAAGATACTTAATGAAAATGAAAATTGATCGTTCTTCTATATTTCATAAGGTTAAACTTATGATTATCCTAAGGTAATTTGGTTGAGTGTACACCCCCCAAAAAAAACACAAATTTACACACGCGAAAAAATATAATTTCTCTCTTTACTTTTCAAAAAAAAATTACCAAAAAAATTCACACTTTTTTAAACCCCCCACACCAAATTTTTCTCCCAATTTTAAAAAAAAATCTCGCCCCCCCCTTCCCCAAAAAAACCTTTCCCAATTTTTCGGTCCCAGTTGGAGTTGGCTCAAACCTAGGTTCAAAAACGCATTCGCCAAAACAAAACATCGGAGCATCGCAGCAACCAGGTGAACAATCAGTGGGGTTGTGTATAACACACGACCGGTTGACGTAGACTACGTTAAACCGTTTGATTAGTTTCGTAGCGGAACATTGCAACGCAGGCACTGTTCTAATGGGACGTTCGGTTAGCATAAGTCAGCAAGCAAGTATCTTGGAACATTCTATGATTCGGTTCTTTGAAATTATTTGGCAGCCGTGGAAAGGGACGTTTGGTTTGAACGTTAGTATGATGAAAGGGCAACGGTTGTGCTGGCTGTTGTGATGATGTTGATATGATCGACCAGCTGGTGACCATTATCCTTATCGCGTTGTAGATTGTTCAGGGTCTGTTTGGGAATTCAAAGCCAAAAATTAATGATATTTTTGTAAGTTGACAGTCGTGAAAAACAAGCAAAAATCTCGAAAATCTATCGAGAAATGTTTATGTTTCAGTTATTTTCAATTTTTCATTTGACCTCTACCCTTGCCGTGAGCCGTAGTCTGATCAAAATAGTGTGGGTGTGGTCCAAATAGATCGTTAGATCAGCAGGTATATTAGAAAATTCTATTGTACACTCTATAGAAAGATTTAAATGATGATACGGCCTCGAGTTGAAGGCCCTTCTCCAGCGTTCCAACCAGTAGTGGGCAACGCATAACCTCTAGCTCAGCTTCGCCCGATAAACACGAGCTCGCTCGGCATCAGTACATGTGCGTTTCGAAGGATTTTCCGTATGCTCGATCATAATGCGCTGCCGAAATTTGCGCATACGGTTGGCATCAAAACGATTAAGCATCGTACTTATTCTCACTTTCACAGTTTCTCAAAATTTATTTCTTCCTAGAAGTAAAACTCGTTGTGTACAAACCCAAAAGGACCCAAACCCAAACTTTCTCATGTATGCGACAAAATGGAGTGTATACAAACAACCGCTAGAAACTATCACAAGCTAAAGGGTGATACGGTCAAAATTTGGTCAAGGGAAAACGCGTGTAAATCGGTGAAATCGTTTATTTAAAAAATCAAATAAAATTTCTTTTTCAAGTTCAATTAGTATAAAATTCAGGAAAAATATTCAGTTAGGCTTCCGCTTTTCCAAATCCGAATTGCCGGGCCTTACGCTTGACCCCTGCCATCAGATTTTGTACAGCCACCTTGTCCACCTTCTTCGCCACAGAAAGCCAGTTTGCCTTGAACTGCTGCTCGTCCTTAGCAGTTTTATTGGTCTTCTTTAGGTTCCGCTTGACAATAGCCCAGTATTTCTCAATTGGGCGGAGCTCTGGCGTGTTGGGAGGGTTCTTATCCTTGGGAACCACCTGCACGTTGTTGGCGGCGTACCACTCCATGGCCTTTTTACCGTAATGGCAAGATGCCAAATCCGACCAAAACAGTACGGAACAACCGTGTTTCTTCAGGAAAGGCAGCAGACGTTTATTCAAACACTCTTTCACGTAAATTTCTTGGTTGACAGTCCCGGAAGCTATGAAAATGCTGCTTTTCAAGCCACAGGTACATATGGCTTGCCAAACCAGATATTTCTTTGCGAACTTTGACAGTTTCGTGTGCTTGAAAATATCTGCTACCTTTCCCCTTCCTTTTGCCGTATAAAACTCCTGTCCCGGAAGCTGCTTGTAGTCGGCTTTTACGTAGGTTTCGTCGTCCATTACCACGCAGTCAAACTTCGTCAGCATCGTCGTGTACAGCCTCCGGGATCGCGCTTTGGCCGTCGTATTTTGTTTATCATCGCGATTTGGAGTCACTACCTTCTTGTAAGTCGATAGTCCGGCTCGTTTTTTGGCTCGATGCACGGTTGTAGACGATACACCCAGCTTATTTGCGGCATCTCGGAGAGATAGGTTAGGGTTTCGCTTGAAACTACCGGCAACTCTCTTTGTCGTCTCAGCGGCTTCCGGTTTTCGATTTCCCCCCGATCCAGACTTCCTGGCTGTCGACAAACGTTCCCCAAACACTTTAATTACATTTGTAACGGTTGATTTGGCAACTTTTAGCGATTTTGCCAACTTTGCGTGCGAGTAGCTCGGATTTTCGCGATGCGCGAGCAAAATTTTGATACGCTGCTCTTCTTGCTTGGACGGCATTTTGACAACTGAAGAGTGAATTCCAAAATCAAAATAGGAGCAACATTCTACACACACACACCTTCAAAATGAGGGGTGTTCAGGTTTTTTAAATGCAAAATTGAAAGAAATACGTCAAGTTGATATTGCCAAATTTTGACCGTATCGCCCTTTATCAGTAGTACATGAGCACGATCAAGCGCGTTCCTTTTGCCTGTCAGGATGGTACTCTGTAGCGTGCTGTGTGGCTCTGTAGGTCACTTCGTCTCCCGATCGGGAAAGTATGAACCAGGACGTATCCTATTCGTCGTGTAGGGCATGTACACTCGAATTTAGATCACTAGAATTCCTTTCGCGCGCACATTACCCTCCCTATTAGTACTTTTAAGACCACAAGTTGCCTTGTAGGTCTATCCGGCAGGTCGGGTGAAAAATGTGTGTCTTTACAATCAATCTCCCACTGACCGGCAGTGCTTTTATGGAAGAAACTTGTCTGCATTTCTTCAGTAATTTATATGTGATCACTATGTGCAAACATTTTTAGCCCTGGAGATTGAAGGTGACAGCTCTATTGAAAATCCAACGACCCATTTCAAGAATGCCTGTTCATACACGTACATTCTGAGGTCATCTTCATATACAATAAGCCCCGCATGAAAATCTTCACACATCAAATGGATATGTGAAGAGTTTTCACACTTCCAGAATCAAAAATGGAAATTCTTGATCCTGGCGTGTATATAGTTAAGGTATATTTTTGATAATATAAAACGACCTCACCAATGTTCCTTATCTGATGCTGGAAAGTTCGTCCGGATGCGGGAGCGGGTCACTAAAAACACAAAAAATGGGAAAAAAAACAATCCATCTCAAGAAACACGACCATAACACACTATGAGAGGGATTCCATTCACAACGTCCTACGCAAAGCACTCGGAAAAACTATAATTTCACCATTTATTTTAGTTGAATGAAGGAATATTTTTTAATTTTATTTCCGGGAAAACGACGCAGCAAAAGCAAAACACGTCATTTTCAAAAGAATAAACACAAAACCTTTTCTTGAGGAGAAAAAAAAAAAGAAAAGAAAAGAGCTTTCTCGAACCCCCGCCCACCCCCCCAGAAGAGAACAAAGAACGTACAAAAAAAAAAAAAGCCCTCCCACACAACCCCGCAGAAACTACCCAGTAAATTCCCCGACCACTCAATACAATTGGTTGGCTTCTCCTCCCAAGCACAAAAAGATTCCCCGCAAAAAACACCACCAACATACACACCACAACTACAAACATTGACATTTAGACCTCTCTTTACCTAAGCCTTCGATGGAGCGTTGCCACTTGCCGCCTGCTGCCGCTTCTCCGCATACTCCACCGGGTGGCTCTTCTTAACGTGTGTGTACAGGTTGGCATTGGAGTTCATGGTCGCACCGCAAAACTCGCATGCATATAACACCTCACCCGTGTGGATGGTCCGGTGTTCCTTCAAATTGACCGCCCGCTTGAATCGCTTGCCACAAAACTCGCATTCGAACTTCTCCTCCACGTGCACGGCACGCTTGTGACTCCAAAGTGCTCGTGAGTTCGGATAGTTTTGCTGACAGATGTCACACACGTGATCCTGTTCCGTTTCATGGTGCGTGTACCGGATGTGCTTCTGTAGACACCGTTCCCCTTTCAGCCATTTGTGGCATATGTGACATTCGAGCATCGGATGCACCTCGATCCCCATGTGTTCCTTAACGTGCCGCTCGAAACAAGTTTTGTTAAGGAATTCCTTCCCACAGCTATCGCAAATCATCCTCCGGTCTTTGTCGGAATGCATATTGGACAGATGAGTGCTTAGTGCCATCTTGCTGGCCAGCATGCGATCACACTGTGGACACTGGACCTTCTCGTGGGCCACCATATGCGCTCGGAGTTGGTAATTTTTAGCAAAGGACTGCTTGCAACGATCGCACTTGAAGGGACGATCTTCTTCTCGGCCGTGCTGTTTCACCTGGTGCATCGCAAGGTAGACTTTATTTTTGTAGTTCTTGTTGCATATATCGCATCGGTAGGCCGATGGGTCGGTGTGGAGCTTCATGTGTTCAATCATGAGACACCGCTTGAAAATCTTCTTATTGCAACACACTACGTAGCCGGATCGATCGTGATTATCGCGGAAGTGCGAATCGAGGGCGAAAAAATTCTCCACGCGATCTCCGCAAAGGTCGCAAACCATTCGGTAGAACTCCGATACCTGTCGCTCGTCCTTCTCGTGTTCTTCCTTGGTTTTCACCTTATACTTTCTCGTCGGCCGTTTTGGTTTCTCTTCGTCTGCATCCGAGGAATTAGAACTTCTCTTTTTGGTCGCTTTCCGCTTCTTCCGCGTACGCTTTAGTGGCGGGTCGCATAGGTCTGTGTACACCTCCAGAGTGTCGATGTCATCTTCTACGGCTTCAGCCTGCGGTGGTGGTGATTCGTCTTTCGGCATGATCGGTTCATCCGTTTCGAGAAATTCCAACGATGGTTCCACTTTGATTTTCTCTAACTTCACTGCTTGGGATTTCTTAGTTAGCTGAGATATCAGATGGTTTTGGTTTGAGCGAACATTCTCCGAATATTGGTAGAATTCGTTTATAAGTGATTCGCAGGTTTGACAAACTCCTTTTGGCATTTTCTCCACGATTTCGATCTGAATGAGAAAAAAAAAACAAGATAATTAGTTTATTTAATTTGGGAAGAAGAGATCCTCTAAGGTTGAGAAAAGCCGCTTTTAGCTTGTACATTGGACAATAAATTCTATGGAATTTTTTTGCAGCCACTTTGTTCGTAGCAGACGCGAGAATAGTGGATTGTTGAGAACGGGACATAGGAGTCTGATTGTACTTACCGCACAATCAAGACTAGTGAAAGACTAAGACTGACATCGGAAGCTATCAATTAATAACCTAATTTGAGAATATAAACATAATATACCAAGCAATGGGCATTAATTCGTTAAATGAATGCTATCTGTGTAATCGGATGTAATATTTAATTTTTGGTTACAGTGGCTTATTCAACTAGAGCCTTGGTTTTTTTTTAAATTGTTTTTAGAAACCATTTTTGAAAACATTCGACTAATGCCTTACGTACTATTCAGGAACATAGGCTAACTAAATAGATTATTAAGGATGTCAGCTGGTAGAGGAAACAAACCTTTTTTTGATGGTCTGCGCAATTTGCATGTGTTACTTTGGATCTTTTCTCAATTCCATACGCTTTGGATTTCAATCTAAATAGCGTTAAATTAGAAAAGAACCAATCCTAAGATCTATATTGCCACTCAGAACTCACCGAAAAATGGAAAACCTTCTCCATTCGTGATCTCAGCTCCGGGTTTCGATTGTGACAACATTCTCGGCAAACGGATCCAAGCATAGTCGACATTCTTCCGATGTATCCTCCTCCACCTTGGCTGGCCCGGAAGATTCTTCATCTGGGGGTTGAAACTTTGTCCATTGATTACTCTTCTTCAATAAATTTACAATTAATTCCCGGTATGACCACTGAGAGCATATAAATTAGATGTAAACAAAGTCACTTTGCTGTCGGTGCTGTCAAAAGCGATAAAATATTTCCGGAGCAATTCGCGATTAGGGCGTACATGCAAAATATAAACAAAATGTTTTTTCAATGCAATGCATAATTACTACAACTAAATCAGGGGGTTTGACCTTTTTGTCCAGTTTGTGATTTAATTTTATTCATTAAATATTGTATTTGCAAAGGGCGTAGAGTTATTTCGTATTCAAAACAATTCGCTCTGCGATTTACGCCATATTGATTGTTGACAAAGTGAAGAGCGTAATTTAAATCAAAACATAAACATGGCGTAAAGTAAAAGGCGATATTGACAAAAAAATCAAAACAACGGCGAAAAATAAAAGGCGATACTGATAAAATAACCAAAACAACGGCGAAAAGTGAAGGGCGAAACCTATCAAAATGTCAACAAAAGGCGAATAGTATAGGGCGATACTTTTATTTCCAGTACTTGTGGGGCCAACGACAAAAATGGCGTAATCAAACATCCTAGTATTCACAGGCGTATATTAAAAAATTGCAAATTTCAATGAATAACGAAAGAATTTCCATCAGTATTATATATGAATCAGAAGCAAGCTTTGTTCTCTGTCTGTATGCTAAATTGTATTTGAATTTATTCGTTAATTTGTAAATTACGGTTTGAAATTCTACTTGCAATATTACAATCATCATTTCCCATTTGTTTACATTCTGCATGTTCGCCCTAATCGCAAATTGCTCCGGATTTATAGAACATATCCGGAGCAATTTGCGATTTAAGAAACGAACATGCAGAATGTAAACAAACAAGGAAAATGACTGATTGTAATTGCAAGTAGAATTTCAAGCCGTAATTTACAAATAACGAATAAAATTCAAATACAATTTAGCATACGAACAGAGAACAAGAAAACACTTCTGACAAATATAGCTGCTGATGAAATTCTTTCGTTATTCATTGAAATTTACAGTTTTTGTATACGCCTGTGAATACTAGAATATTTGATACACCATTTTCAATGTTATCTACAAGTACTGGAAATAAAAGTATCGCCCTATACTATTCGCCTTTTGTTGACATTTTGCTCGCCCTTCACTTTCGCCGTTGTTTTGGTTATTTTATCAGTATCGCCTTTTTTCGCCGTTGTTTTTTTGTCAATGAAAATCTTGCTTTTGCACACGCCATGTTTATGTTTTTGATAAATTGCACTCACTTTTGTCATGGCGTAATCGCAGAGCAAATTGTTTCTACGCCCTTGCAAATACGAGATATTTAATGAATAAAATTGTCCACAAACTGAGACAAAAAAGGTCCAAAACTCATGATTTAGTTGTAGTAATTATGCATTGCATTGAAAACATTTTGTTTATATTTTGCATGTACACTACAATCGCAGACGCTCCGAGATATAGCAACAAACACTTCAGCGCCAACATTTGATTAGGGCGAATCTGCTTTTGTAAACAAACACTTTGTCTGCTAATTCATCGGAAGTTGAATACAATTCTAGGGTTTTTTTTTTCATTAGGGCGAATCTACAATTCTCGGGTACTTTTTCAAACAGACGTATGTCATTTTGTAAACAAAGAGGGGAAGTAAGATTCAAACGTAAATTTCTCGAAACCGTTAGCACTTTCATGCAAACTTGGGCCACCAACACAAGGAATAACATTGCTTTACATGATTGTGATGCTACTTTATGTGAGGGTACTGAGACTTTCGAGAAATTTACTTTTGAATCTTACTTCCCCTCTTTGTTTACAAAATGACATACGTCTGTTTGAAAATGTTTCCGAGAATTGAGATATTCTCTCTGGGCTCCCTCCCACACCGCCCCGTATAACAACCGCGGGGGCTTCTACCCGCGCACCACAGCCTGCCGGCCATACTCCCACATATTGTAGTTGAAACCCCAAAATTGCCTGTTTTTCGCGATTGAGGGCCGCTCCGGAGAGAATCTCTTTTTTTTCCTTAATTTTTTTTTTAAAAGCCCCAAATCCCAAACCATACCGAGCCGAGTTTTTTTTCATTTTTACAACGAGAATAACTTACTTACTAGGTTAGTTTTGAAAAGCCGAAAAACTCGCGGCTTGGTCGAGGTTAGGGATTACAATGATTCGGGTAGGAATGGGGAAGTAGGAATCTTAACGTTGGCTTTCAACAGCAGATTGGCGATGCTGTATTGTTGCTGTAGGTCTGGCGTAGATGTTGCATTGCGTTAAGCTGTAACGATACAATAGAAGCGGTATTACGGGGGAGGGGACGAGGTGGACATGTTAGCGACAGCTAAGAGAGGATCAAACGAATACATCTATTTGTTTCAAGAACTTGTAAATTAGCCCCATATAGTCCAAGTCCAGCTTACCCAGCACGTCTCTGATATCTTCCTTCTCTGGTCAGATCTGGCAATTTCGTAATCGAGGCAATGCCAGACAACGTGGTTGATGTCCTGATAACCTGCATCACAGCCGCATTGATTGGTGTCTGAGAGACCTATTCGATAGAAATGAGAGCCTAACGAGTAGTGATTGGACATTAGACGACACATTACCTTGATAAAATCCCGGCTAATATCCAACCCTCTGAACCACGATTTTTTCGATACCTGTGGGAGAATGGAATGTAACCATCTGCCCAAATCCCCTGCATCCCATTTTTGTTGCCAGCTGATCAAGGCCTGTTGACGGAAAATAGCAAAAAATTCGTTGAAGGCAATTTGTCGATCATAAATATCGCCTGCCATAGCGCCCACCTTGGCAAGTGAGTCCGCTTTCTCATTACCCGGAATGGAGCAATGAGAAGGGACCCAAACCAAGGTGATGGTGTAAGAATTGTTTGATAGGGCACTCAAAAGAGATCGTATTTCGCTAACGAAATACGGTGAGTGCCTTGCCGGCCTCATTGAACGAATAGCCTGAAGTGAGCTGAGACTATCCGTAAAAATGAAAAATTGATCAGAGGGAAGAGAGGCAATTCGCTCTAATGCATAGTGTAAAGCCGCCAATTCTGCGACGTATACGGAGCAAGGATTTTGAAGTTTGAAGGAGGCGCTATGAATTTCGTTAAAAACACCAAATCCAGTGGAATCATTTGTTTTTGACCCGTCGGTGTAAAACTTGCTGTCACTTCTGATATGGCCAAACTTGCTTGCAAAAATTGATGGAATGTACTCCGAACGGAGTGGATCTAGTATTCCACGAGCTTCTTGCTTCATGGTTAGATCAAAAACTACAGTAGAACTAGAGAAGTCTTGGGAGTAATCACGATTAGGAACGTTCGAAGAAGGGCTCACCTCCAGAGTCATGTACCAATGGTACAGTGTCATGAATTTAGTTTGAGGATTTCGTTCGATTAGCTTTTCAGCACCTTTTAGCACTTCACAGCGGATGAGGAACCGGAACGATAGCTCCACAAAACGATCTGATAAAGGAAGAACTCCTGCTTATACCACCAAACTCATAGTATGAGTTGAGTTCATGCAGCCTAACGCGATACGAAGACAACGGTACTGAATTCGCTTCAGCTTCAGAATATGAGTATTCGCGGCGGATTGAAAACAGAAGCTACCGTACTCGAGAACCGACAGAATCATTGTACGATACAGTTTTATCAGATCTTCCGGGTGGGCTCCCCACCATGTTCCGGTGATAGTACGCATGAAGTTTATTCGCTGCTGGCATTTCTGATGCAGATACTTAATGTGCTTTCCCCAGGTGCATTTAGAATCGAACCAGACCCCTAGGTATTTATAAGACAAACTTTGAGTTATTATTTTACCCATGAGTTGAAGCGTGATCTGTGCTGGATCACGCTTCCTAGAAAAAACAACTAACTCTGTTTTCTCCGGGGAGAATTCGATACCCTGCTTTACAGCCCAGGTAGACAAATTGTCTAGGGTATCCTGCAACGGTCCCTGCAGGTTGTTCGCCCCTGGTCCTACAAATGAAACAACGGCGTCATCCGCAAGCTGTCTTAGCGTGCAATTTTCCATGAGGCAGCTATCGATGTCTCTAACATAAAAATTATAAAAAAGGGGGCTTAAACAAGAGCCCGGGGGACCCCCATAGAAAAATTCCGGAGATGTTGAAGACCCCCGAGAAAAAATCCTATGTTTTTCAAACAACAAAATGTACAAAAAGTTTTTTTAAAAAGGGGGAAAGCCCCCCCCCCGGGAATTTTGTCTGAAAGAACTTCTACACAAACGAAACCAAAACCCCCCTAAATTCCCTGAAAACTGAACCCATTTGCCCATTTTTGCGAATGGCCAGCCTGTTTTTTTTTGAGAGCAGCCCAAAACAAACGTTCGTCCCTTTTCCTCTCCGGAAACCAAATTGTGTATGAGAAAGAAAGCCATTAGATTCAACCCATTTGTCGAGACGATGGAGAATCATCTTCTCTAGCAGCTTCCGTATACACGACAACATCGCAATAGGGTAATATAGGGGTATGTGGATTATAACATTGTTCGATAATAAATATAATAATATACCGGCATTTAATTTATTTTTTAATTTTGACAAGCGAAACTATTGAAAAAAAAAACAATTTCAAAAAATAATGATTGCAAG
The DNA here is from genome assembly GCA_024533555.2 of Aedes koreicus. Lineage (NCBI taxonomy): Eukaryota > Metazoa > Arthropoda > Insecta > Diptera > Culicidae > Aedes > Aedes koreicus. The sequence goes on along the minus strand of JAHHFK020002478.1, from coordinate 108,029 downwards.
ACAACACCATCCTATTTCACCACGAAACACGCTACAAAAAACAGACTACCTAAACCAACGAACCAACCATTGATTTTTAGCATACATAAGTTGACATATATGTCATAATGGGAGCCCCCGTTACTGAAAATTAAGTGCTGTCACTTTGTTTAAATGCCACTTTGTGAAACTGCAAGTCAGTTTGTGAAAATAAAAATGATTAGATTTTTCTTGTTTAAAAATCGAGAAAAAATAGTTGAGATTCATAAAAAATATTTTTGTGCTAGGAAAAATGCCCATCATCGATACGGATGGTAAAAACCATGTTTTTTTTTAAATTAAAACCCCCCCTTTATTTTTTTTTTTTTTTTTTTATTCTATTGCTCCCCCCCCCCCCCCCACACCCCTCCACCAAAAATCAACAACCCCCCTCTCGTCCAAATATTTTATCACAAATCTTTCTTAATCGACCTCCCAAAAAAAAACCCTAGAATTACTTCAAATTGAATATATCAGCGGATAGAGATAAAGCTCCTCTTCCTTGAAGAGTGCTTGATTTGTTTTTGTGACCTTTTGTTCAAGAGAAAATGACTACACAGAGACAAATTTGATAGTCAATTTTACCATTATTGGGGGTTCGGATGACTATTGCAGTATAGTGATTTTGAACCGATTATGATCATGGTTAAAATGACCATTACAAATAATTGATTCAACATTTTCCATAATGTCTGAATAGTCCTTGTTACCATGATCATAGTCAAGAATGCTATAAACGTGGTGAATTCAGGGGCCTGGCAACCCTATCCTATTCACAAGCATTTGACAGTATGCAACATATCACGGGCCTTATTTGAATAAGGCCCGCCTGACGTTTGTTACTACGGGTACAAACGTGGGTATTGTTTACAAACAATGAATCTTTTGACGCTTGGATTTTAGAGATGTTGGCTACAGGAAAATAGCTGTCCGTCAGATCCCTGGGTGAATTCGTCCATTTTCATGGTTATTGTACACTGTAACCGGCCAGTACCCATTAATGGGTAAATATGTACCCATTTTCGATAGTATATGATACTGTCAAAAAATGGGTACTTTTAAAATCAAAATAATGCATACTAAAGACCCATTTTTTAGTTTCAATGAGAGATCAAAAGATGGGTATTTTTCTACCCATTAATGGGTAAAAAATATCTTAGTATTTTCCTGGCTCGCTTTGTTTATTTGAAAGTGCGTGGTTCGAAAAATAGAAAAACTTCGCGGAATCCATTCCACGAAAACGCGAAGAATATGCAAGAACTGTAGGTTGAACTGGATAGTGAAAGCTTCCAAAAACTAGGAGGTACGTTAGTAATTTAATATTATAATATAAAATGCTTCAATTTCATCAGTAGAATCGTACTTCCGAATATGTGTCTCTTCCGGGGCGTAAAATCCAAGTTTTCATCAAGTTGACGTTGAAATCATTTAATCCTTTCAGATATATTCCATGGATATCCTCTCTGGATTATAACGATGTGATGACCGCTTCAATGGACCACTTGAACGTCGCCGGAATATTTGCCGGTGTGAAAACTCCCGAACGAAACTTAACATACCTGATAGGTAAAAGGCCTGAGGCTAAAGGGTTGTCAAAATACAAATACACATTCAGTTATTGCGATCTATTATGTTTATTCTAATGCTCATTATTCAATATCACAATTAAAAACAAAACACGAAAAATGGGTATTTCATACCCATTTCGCAAATAACAAACATTTTGAAAAATGGGTAAAAAATACCCTATAGTCTGACGTACAGGCTCTTTACCCATTAATGGGTAAACTCGTTTTACCCATTAAAGGAGTTAACCCACTTAAGTTCGAAATGGGTGATATTTTAACCATTAATGGGTACTGTCCGGTTTCAGTGTAACCATTATATGCAATAGTCATCTTGACCATGATTTAACTGTCGGTATAACGATAGCATTTTTCTCAGAGTACGAAAGCCATTGTTTACAAAAGCAGATTCGCCCTAATCTAATGTTGACACTGACTTATTATTGGTTGACAGCATGGAAATTTACCCAAAAAAAAAGATATGTATGAATTAACCGTGCACTGAGATTTGAGATTACACATTTTATGTATAAACATCACTCACCTTCAGCAGCTATACGAAGCTGTCAAAAAGATGGGTGATTTCAAAAAACAATGTGAGTTAAAAGTACCCACCTTGAAACAGCTTCATGAAGTTCCAGAGGTGGGTGTTTTTCACTCTTATATGGGTGAAAATTTACTTCGAAAAAAATTTAAATCCTTCAGAGTTTGTCAGAAGTACAAGCACAAATGTTATACCGTTGCGCCTCACTTTGGTTTTTAATTTTATTTCCAGCTTTGAATTCGTGATTCCAATTTCAAGCATGGATGTGCCATGAGATAAACTGGACCCACAATATTTCCGAAAGCTAGAAGGAAAGTGATTTTTCAAATTAGAAACGCATTAGACTCGTAGAACATATATGTTTAATTTTTACTCGATGTATTATAGCGTGTGTAAAATATCATTGAATACAATGGGCTAATTTCTTTCTTAATTTCTTAAGATTTTCCTGAACAATGTTTGCAAATAGTATTTAATCGATTTTGATTAGATGGGTACTTTTAACCCATCAAAAAAAAAATCTGGCTTCGAGAAGATGGGTGAAAAGTACACATCCATTTTGACGTACATACCTTGTTCCCACTTATGGGTAAAACGCTTTTACCCACCTTGTGGGCTAGTCCACTTATTTCCAAGGTGGGTGAAAAAACACCCATTTCTGAGTACTTCGATTTCTCAGTGTGAGCTTGTCACATCAACTGCTTTTATCGGCTTTTTCGTCTATTGCCAAAAGTGACATTATTATTTTGAACAGTGCCAACATCTTATAATGACGAATCTAGTTATCACTTCATTCCGTTCTTTAATTGCTGATAAGCCGCTGATAAACGCTTATTTCAGAAAAAATGCCTAATAAGCCAACTAGTAAATTTAATAATAATAATTTAATTTAATTATAACAATAAAAGTGTTAATGAGTGTGCGGTTATAATTCACAAGAACGATTATTGTTTTTCAACGTTTCACTCTATTGAAATGTTGTAAATCCTTTTTTTTTGTTGATAACATTCATTCTGAACTCTGGTCCTATTCAAAAATTTCTAATCAAAACAGATCAAAATATCTGTACATTACTTTATTTTACTTCTTGCTGTACGTTCAATCTGACAGTATAAACTGTGAACACATAGATTTACCAAGTTTTCTACATCCACAGGAGCAGAACAAATCTGGAAGGGCCGAACAAATGGACAGCACATCGGTTGTACGGTTGAAACAATACTTTGTTGCGCACTTTTTTGCTATCGAGTATAGCTCGTTATCTTTTCGGCGATCTATTGTTCGTGGCGCGAGTGATCGAGTGAGCTCAGAAAAAAGAACAATAAAACTGCTTCTAGGTGAGATATGACGGTAATTAGGCCATCAAATACGATCGATACTATTATTGTCGTATCACCATGGTGTCGATTTTTTGTTATATGGCCTAGCGCGTTATCTATTATTCCGATTATCTATTGTTTAGTGGCGCGAGTGATTGCAGAGTACATGCCTAAAAAGCTTGTCGACAGTTTTGAATATGTGATTCCCAAATTGGAGAAAAACACCTGTGAAATAGAATCCGGTCAGCTAAAGATAGAGGAATGTTATGTATCTTGAGATCACGCCGTGTTCGTGATTAAAACAATGTTTTTAATCACGAACATTGCTAGAACGTTATAAAAAATCGGTACTTTGTATTTTGGATTTGAAATGTTTTAATTGTGCCAAACTGTACTCGCATTATAGCTCTGGCATCGTTTGGCGGACATTTTTGCATAAATAGTACAATTTTTTGAATGCTCTAGCACGCGCGGGAGTATACCGATTGGGCATGAACTAATACCGGAGTAAAGCGCAAAATTTTGTGGACGTTAAAATTGTGAAAATCGGTTCTGGTTCAGAGTAGGAAAACCTTGTTGACCGCGAGCAATGCAATATGGGGCAAGCATGGCGGGTCTGGATGGGCATTATTTAGATAACCCGGATACCTTGGAGGAAGCAGAACGTTAACCAGTCGGACCCCGCAAAGAACAATTGAGAGGTGGTAAGTGCTCTCAAAAATGTGGAGCAAAACAGGTAATTGTAAGCCATTTTGTCCCAGAAAAACTTCATTTTTATGAATGAATAACATATCAAGGTGAATCCTGATCCATCGTGCCCTACCCTACTAACATAGAAAAACCTCCTTCCTGTTACCTTTGTGGGGATGCAGAGGTAAACACGGTCCCTAAACTGCAAAGGTCACACTAACTTTCCTTCCCTATTCCCACCTGATTGCAAGGACGTGGCCGGTGCCGTTATTGATTATTAAAGAAATTGAGTCACTGAAACGTGTGCAGTGAGAATGGTCGGTACTTCCAGCCCCCATTCAGTTGATTCATTGTGCAATTTCACTGATTCTAATCAATCACGGAGTAGCAACCATTGAAACGTGCATTCAGTCAAGCTAAGCTAAGATACGATATCGCCATTGCGGCATATCAAACTTCATGATTTTGAAAAACTAAGCCATCAGAAGACATTTTGAGGATTTTTGACTATACTGGCCACTAAAAGGATCCGAGCTACTCCGGAAAAGTGGACATATTCAAATCTTCTCCAAAACCTGGCTTGCGACATATCAAACTTTATTATTTTGCAAAAATAGGTCTTCGGAGGACATTCTGAGGGTATTGACCATACTGGGCACTGCTGGTGACCCTCCGGAGTCCAAGTTCCAACTTAGTCTTCAAAGGACATTCCCTGCGGGATCCAGCCATATTCAAATCGTTACCAAAACCTGGCTTGCGACACTTCAAACTTCATGATTTTGCAAAACTTCGTCTTTGGATCAATATGGATCAATAGAGCGTTTCCAGCCGAAATGACCTACCGACCAACTTCGAGTGTCCCCGATTTAATTGAAAATTTGTACACACGTTTTACCCACGAAAGTAAGTTTTTTCCACTGATGCAAAAAAAAAATTTGGACTCAATAGTCAGTTTTAAAAAGGGCGTAAGAATTTTTAGTAGCACTTCAATTAATAATTTGTAGCTCGAGAACCTTTGGTTTCTCGAGTCGTTCGGTAGGGTCCAGGTGGTGGAGTCGTCTTTCTGGCGTCGGTGATTGTCACCAAGTGAGGAAATAGGCCGACGGAAAATAAAATAAAATAAAAAACCTTTGGATTTAGAAAAAAACTGTCGAAAAACAAGTTGTGGCCCTATTTGTGAAGGTTGTAAAAAAATATACACTGAAAAAAAAAATTCGGAAAAAATATCAAAAATTAAAATTAAAATTAATATGTCTCAAAAAACGATTTTTTATTTTTTCATTTTTCGATTGCGAAAATTTGAAGTTTTTATGCAAATTTAAGCGAAGATTTAAAGATGGAGGAATGCCAGAGAAATAAGTTTTAAGAACATCAACTTTTAGTGTATTTCTTAAAATTTTAATATCAGCGAGAATAGACGTATTCTGAAGATATAATCTGATTTTTGAAATATTTTAAAAATTTCAAGACCCCGATAATGATCTTCGTAAGAGCGTCCGTTCTCGAGATATTTCCGATTTAATTTTATCATATTCGAATAATATTCGAAAATACGACCTTTTCATGAATTATTCGAGTTTCTCCAGTAAACACGAAACGTTTTTTGAAATGTTTGTTAAGTTTCTTACAACTTTCTCTTTGACAGCAAGACGATTGGACGGTTTAAAAGAGACGGGGTAAAATGGTTCAAACAGTATTTTTAAAATTTTCGTTTAACAGATGCCTATTTTGCTTCTTATTGTATACTTTATGCATTGTGTGTAAAAACTTGAAGCTCTAACGTCAATTTTGGAGAAAACTTCAGGGTGGAGACATCTGAAGTGAAAAAAGTGTCTCTAAGGTCAACTTTTAAAGCATTTTTATAATCTCAACTATTTGCCAACATAAACGTGTTTTGATGTTGCAGTATATTTCGAGCAGAAAATACGGCCTTCTCATAAATTACCACACAACTCACTATAAGTCAGCAAGACGATTCTATAAACAGCAAAAGAAATAGGGGAAAATGATTGAAAAATCTTTTCTTATATTTTAGTTTATTTGAATTTCCAAGTTATTATGCGCATACTAAAGTACATATCAGTGCCAACATTAGATTAGGGCGTATCTGCTTTAGTAAACAATGGCTTTTGTAGTCATTTTCTCTTGAACAAAACTCTTTAACGAAGAGAAGCGCAGGAAGGAATTGTATTCAACTTCCGAAAAATTCTCAGACAAAGTGTTTGTTTACAAACGCAGATTCGCCCTAATCAAATGTGGACGCTTATATATTGTTTCTACATTTAGATTAGTTTCGAGAAGTTCCCTTTCATTTTACATGTTTATATGTGCTATGAAGGATTGATGCTACATCATTTGAAAACAATGTTGCCTCTATCTGATGATCTGAACGCGGAACAAAAGAGTTATATTTTTGTGTACCAGTAATCATTTTAGTTTGCTGAAAGATATTGCCTCAATATTTTCTCCGAGGATAGTGAACCTGCTTCAGTTTTGATGATGATACCGGTGAAACGTTGATGCCAACAATACCTTTGTTAAACAACTCGATATTATGCCTGTTGCAAGCATTCTGGAGAAGATGATTTAATAGATGTAGCCGAAGGTATTTCCTCCATAGCGTACCTTGATGTAGCTGGTTGAAGCTCCGGAACAGGGTTGTGTGGATGTTCATCATACTCAGTTTCTGCGTGTTTCACTTTGTTTAAATGTAATCGACACGAATCACATATTGATGAAGACGTATCCAACGGAATTCGGCAGTTCATTAATATTAGCCCTTGAATAATGTTTTCGTTTAATTTACGAAGCTTTACCGAGCAGCGTGTTTTAGGAAATGGTTTGCAACATTTCCCCTTATTGAATTCCATTTTGAAATTATTATTAAACACTCAAAACAAATTTGTTACTGATGCTTTCCGAAAAGTAGAACGAGTTTATATACCAAGTACAGGTAGTTTTAGATTTCTAGGTATACTATCGGCAATACCCAACAGCGGGCTACCCAACGGACGAGTTTTTCAAGCTACTGAGAGCCTTTGATGCTACTTGTAATTCAGGCAGTCGCTGGTATTCGCTTGTAGGCATTCCTGATCTTTTTATCGATATTCGGACTAACAGGACCGGATTTCCGACCACTCTTCGGCGCATCTTCAAACGTACACTATGTCACTCAGAAATGTGCAAACAAAAGGACGCAGCCAAAACATGTTGAAATATTTCATTATATTCAAAGTGATCGTTAAAATAAGGTGTGCTTATACTTTCTGGTACAGCCGTTAATGCTTCACAAGCTTCAATCAGTTCAGCTATGAATACATGGAACTTTCATGGTTCCATCGTAGACTGGATCACTACTATGCTGACACATCGCTGCATTGTCTCTAGACTAGGCGAATCAACAGTTGAAGTAAGTACATTAAAAGGCTGTCCGCAAGGAGGTGTGCTCTCACCACTTTTGTTGTCTTTAATTGTTGATGATCTGCTGAATAACTTGGTGGAAATGGGATATGAAGTCATAGGCTACGCGGATGACATCGTAACAATAATACGGGGGAAGCATGCAACGTTGTCAAACAGAATGCAATCAGCATGAAACTACACTCTTGCTTGGTGCAGGAGGGAGGGGCTGAATGTAAACCCTTCAAAAACAACTTTTGTAATTTTCACAAGAAAAAGACTTATCAACATAAAGGCACCGTCTTTAGATGGGGTACATTTGACTTTCCCCTCTCAAGTTAAATATCTAGGAGTCATACTAGATCGGAAATTGAATTGGAGTAAACACTTAGAGCATGTTGTAAACAAAGCAACTACTGCTCTTTGGGCCAGTCGGAGAGCAATTGGGAAATAATGGGGACTAAGGCCTAGAATAATCCGTTGGATTTATCTGGCAGTCATAAGACCCAAGATATCATATGTTTCTCTAGTCTGGTGGCCCAGAACCAAAATAAATTCAGCTCAACGAGAGCTGGCTATAATGCAATGTTTAGCAATCTAGCGATAACAGGAGCTATTCGAAGTACTCCCACTATCACTCTGGATGCCATAACGCATATTTTACCCTTGCATAAATTTGTACAGGTAGAGGCAGTAAAAAGTGCCTTAAAACTTAAAAAGTACAAAACGATCTTTGAGGGTGACCAAACAGGACATTTACAAATAATAAAAGAAAATGTCAACATAAATCCGTTGGTGACACAAAATGAAGACTGGATGCAACAGAAACCCATCTTAGATATACCATACAAAGTAACGATCAATGATCGGAACACGTGGGAATCTGGTGGCCAACAATTTCACCAGGAGTTATTGTATTGTACACAGCCGGTACTAAAACGGGTGATAGAACTGGGGCTGCCCAAGTAACATTGCTAACACCATCCTGCTTTGTTAAGTTTTATTTAAGTTTCATGGAGGCCACTGGAAATCAATTTGGTTTTATTATGGCACCAAGAGCTGCCAATAGGTTTCATATTCTAGTCAGGTTTATGAGAATCTACACAGCTTGTTTACAACGATCATGGGTGCCCGCGCTACTACGGACCAGATTTTCGCGATTCGACAAGTACTGCAGAAATGTCGGGAATACAACGTGCCCACACATCTTCTTTTCATCGACTTCAAATCAGCGTATGATACAATCGATCGAGACCAGCTATGGCAAATCATGCACGAATATGGATTTCCGGAAAAAACTGACGCGGTTGATCAAAGCAACGATGGATCGAGTGATGTGTGTCGTCCGAGTATCAGGGACGCTCTCGAGTCCCTTCGAATCTCGGAGAGGGTTACGGCAAGGTGATGGATTGTCGTGTTTGTTGTTTAACATTGCATTGGAGGGTGTGATTCGAAGAGCTGGGATAGACACGAGTGGCACGATCTTCAGGAAGTCTGTCCAACTATTTGGCTTCGCCGACGACGTTGATATCGGAGCACGTAACTTTGAGACGATGGCGGAACCGTACATCAGACTTAAGGCTGAAGCTGGTAGGATTTGGTAGGATGTGATTAATGCGTTGAAAACAAAATACATGAAGGGAAGAGGCTCGCGAGAAGACAATGTTAGCCTCCTAGCACGAGTTCAGATCGACGGTGATGAAATCGAGGTAGTAGACGAATTTGTGTATCTGGGCTCATTGGTGACCGCCGATAACGACAATAGCAGAGAAATACAAAGACGCATTATGGCTGGCAATCGTGCCTACTTTGGACTCCGAAGGACGCTAAGATCGAACAAAGTTCGCCGAACCACAAAGTTGACCATCTACAAGACATTAATTAGACCGGTAGTTCTCTACGGCCACGAAACATGGACATTGCTAGTGGAGGACCAACGCGTCCTTGAAGTCTTTGAACGGAAGGTGCTGCGTACGATCTACGGTGGAGTGCAGATGGAAGACGGAACGTGGAGGAGGCGAATGAACCACGCATTGCACCAGTTGCTGGGAGAACTTCCATCGTACACATCGCAAAAATCGGTCGACTACGATGGGCTGGGCATGTCGCAAGAATGTCGGACGACAGCCCTGTGAAAATGGTTCTCGAAAACGAACCGATGGGTACAAGAAGAAGAGGCGCGCAACGAGCAAGGTGGATCGATCAAGTAGAAGGCGACCTGCGGATTTAGTCTGATTGGTAAGGTAAGTTACAACGATCTTAAAACCTTGTTTTTCAAATTCCTTTTTCTCCTATCAAGGGATTTATTTCGACTTTGCGAACTCGTAAAATGCTGTATTGAAATACCATTTTAGGACTCATTGATATTATCTTATTATGGTCAGTTGAAAAAGCATTTTAAAACCGTTTTGCCTCCAGTAAATGCATTCAACGGCGAATTGGCATTGAAGGAAATCATCATAAGACCAAATAGTTTTATAATAGTCATTGCGAAGAAAAATTGGCTTCATGGCAAAACTGTGATTTTTTTCCAATCGCCATATTGAAATATAGGAAATAATTGAAATGTGCGAAAGTAAATGAATGAACTTTTCAATATGTGCAAATAAACTGTAGATCGGAGACTAATTTCGTCATTTTTTTAGATAATCACATCCAACTCGAAGCACTTTTTCAGGAAAGCACAGGAAATTCATGATTAATTTATCGAATGTATTTGTTTTAATTTGATTTATGTTGCTGTAAATTCGCATAATTTCCGAGGTGCATTAATTTTCAGCTCTTATCGGGCCAATATACAGCATAAAAATAAATGTGGATATAATTTGGAGCATAATACGCTGTAGAAAATACAATTTGTTTTGGATATTTTGCCATCAAACAAAATTTCCCGCAACACTAGACCTTTTTTTACTGCTAAATGAATCAGAAGAGCAGAGAATCGAACAGAGCAGAACAACAAAAACCAATCTCGATTTCACAGTGAAGTTTGACAGCTGTGGCCACATTCTGGTTTTCATGGCAGCCAATAGGTTTTATGGAGGTTCTCAAGTGGTCATAACATCTCTCACTAGAACATTTTCAAAATCTTTATGATCTTATATAGGTTTTATTAACTTGTTTTCACAACCGTCTATAGAGTGGGCCCTTTTGTACAAATTTCGGCTTTAAAGAAGCATAGAGGAGGTGTTGGTAGACAAAACAGTTTTGATTGTAGTTTTATCAATAAAGCCGTGAAAAGTACTATACAGCTGGAATAAAACTAAAATTGTTACTTGGGTGGAGTGTATGGACCCAGGACTAAACTCGCCATACCAATGGGTAAATGGCCTACGGTATTTCAAGCCGAAATTCAAGCAATCTTAGAATGCGCTGCCATCCGTCTTAAAAGGAAATACAGACACGCCAAAAACTGTATCTTCTCAGACAGCCAGGCGGCTTTGAAAGCTTTCAGCGCATTTGAGTGCTATTCCAAGCTTGTGTGGGAATGCATTGAATTACTAAAAGAACTGGCTTCAAATGATGGGGTCAACCTATTCTGGGTACCAGGTCATAGTAAAATTGCAGGCAACTTGCTAGGGAGGGGTCTCTGGGCACCTTCTATGGACCAGAACCTCTCTGTGGAGTATCCTCAAGTGTATTGTCGATGGAGCTTAGAAACTGGAAGAAACAGACTGTACACGGTAAGCTTCCTTTACCCATTAATAGGTACGATTTATTATTATTGTTATTCCTGGAAATTTTTACCCATTATACCGTTAAACTACGTCTACCAATTTAAATGGGTAGACGCAGTTTATCAGTAAAATGTGTAAAAAATCCACAGGAGGAATAACAATAATAATAAATCGTACCCATTAATGGGTAAAGGAAGCTTACCGTGTAGGAGCAAATTGGCACACTGCAACTGGAATAAACCAGTCAAAAAGATTCATTGTTCCAAGCGTGAAAAACACGAACGAACTGCTGAAACTTAGCAAGCGCGAATTAAGTGTGTATGTAGGTTTATTAACCGGCCACTGCCCATCGCGACACTTTCTAATGAAGCTAAAGAAGATTCATTCTGAAGAATGTCGGTTCTGTGGGTTCAAAACTGAACCCTTAGAGCATCTACTTTGTGAATGCAGTTTTCTCTTTAATAAAAGGAGTTGCATAATGCAACCTCGAGATATCTGGTGGAATAAAAAAGAAGGAAGTAGCATTCATTATGGATGCTAATCTGGACTGGGGTATAACGCAGGCCTAAAAGACAACCTCCAGTCCTAAATACTGGTGGGTGTCGAAATGAACTGCGCACAACAAATGGGTCTAATCACAATAGGTCAATAAATGGTCGCAGTGAGTTTGTACCCCGACAGAAGAAGAATGGCCTCATTCCCCGAGGAACTGGGATCACGCAAGAGCTTTTTAAGTGGCAAGTATAGTCAGGAATCCTCAAAATGTCATCCGAAAATAAAGTTTTGCAAACTCATGAAATTTGATGTGTCGCAAGCCAGGTTTTGGTAACGATTTGAATATGGCCTCTTTCCCGGAGGAACTCGGACTCCGCAGGGCCTCCCTAAGTAGCCAGTATGGTCAGATACCCTCAGAATGTCATCCGAAGATAATTTTTTGCAAAATCATGAAGTTTGATGTGTCGCAAGCCAGGTTTTGGAAATGATTTGAATATGACCACTTTCCCGGAGGAACCCGCAGGGCCTTCCTAAGTGGCCAGTATGGTCATCAATCTTCAGAATTAAACACTAATTTTTTTTTTTTTTTGATTTTTAGTCCCTGTACTGTAGACACAAACTACACTACACATATTTCTAGTTTCAACTCTTTAACTAACTCTAATTTGGCTGTTGTCCAACCAACTTAAGCTCACACGAAAGTTGAAAGAAAATCGATCTTGTTCATTTTTCTGCACAGCATGAAGTTTCAATTTCTAGAGTCCTACAGTGATTTGATTTACTTTAATTGTCAGTTCTTATAATTCAGCCTTACTTTCGTGATATCTTGACTGGGACACTCATTTAAACACACATTTCAAAATGAATGACATTCTCATTTAAAACATACCTTACAACTTACCGCAAACGACAAAACATACACCACAACCCCCGAATGGCGCACAATAGTTGGACGTTCAATCCAATAAATAACAAATACAATAATAATATAAACACCTTCATTCAAACTTTGCCACTGTATGAATAATGAATTTTAGAAATTGAATAAAATTGTACGCTTAGAGAAGAGGTGTGCAAATGGAAAAAAAAGGAAACACGAACCCATTTACACACTTCAACTGACTGAGCTGACGTTCCCGCAGAAGCCCAGACTGCTCACAGAGAAAATGCTCAATGGGTTGCGTGTGTACCGATCTGTCCTTTTTCCACGCCGAAGGTAAGGTCAACCGACCAGGGGAGTGGTGCGGAATGAGGTGTTGTGAAAAATTCCAACCAGCAATCCTCAGACCAGGACTAGGAGGTGGCCCCGAACGACATGTTTCTACGGTTACTGCTGGGAGGATGTTGGGTCATGTAGTACGACCTCCTGCCTCGTGACAGTTACAACCGGTCATTTCCGCTCAGTCGATTCCACCCTACCAGTCTGTCGGGGGTGGTCGTGTTAGTCGGTTCGGTTTTCATTGAAATTTATTTTAAACCCAACACTTGACAAGGCAGGGGGAAAATTCAATCCCTCAACTGCAAATCTGATGAACTTTCTCACGTAAAAATATGCAAAACCATGCTTTCCCGGATGATTGATAACTTCTGCATCAATTTCTCCCGGCTCCCTCTCGGAGTCCCGGTGTCGACCAACAAAGAAAAGAAATCAAGTTGAACCAGGCAGAACGTTACCACGTAATCCGTCCTCATTTTTCGCACGCTCACTTAAGCATCTTGTTTTGTCTACCACCATCATCGCTTTGGAACATGATGCAAAACAACTCAAGCGAGCAGCAAGGTTTCAGGCACTCCGGAGGAGAAGGAGTTTGTAAGCTCATTTTATTTAGGCAATCAATTTCCTTCTAAATCATTGTTCCCAGCTACTTTATTTTATTCTCGGTCTGCTCCGACCGACCTAGCCGTATAACGTGGCCGTCTATCGGGTGGGAAGGGGGTTGGGTAGGGTCCAGGAAACGATTCCCAGAGCACTCGCTCTCTTTTTCATGATTGTAAACTGTCTGTAGAAAACATCCCCACACATAGTCGGAGGGACACAGTGAAAATTTTGATCGGGGTTTTTCTGATTTTTCAGATGAACTCCTTTGAGCTTTGATAAACCTAAAAACTACTGTATCCATTTCTCGTACACCAAGGGAATCATATTTTCAACTGTGCGGTCCATGTAAATTGGCTTTTGTGTGACGGAAGCCTCGGGAAACTTCTTCTCCAGTGCTTCGCACCAAAAGACCAGCTCTGGAAGCATATTCCAAAAGCCTTTTCCCTTCTCGGTAGGGTTGTTAGATACTCAAATAGGAAAAAAGGAAAATGCCTCTTCAAAAGCATGTAGGTTGATTTTAGCCCCACTCGGCCCATCATATTGTAAATGCGAGCGTGTGTTTATGCAGATCCTCTTTCCCCAAGCACGGACGGGAGCATCACAAGAAAAGCTCTCGCTTTTCGCACACAAAACCTTTGCATTACATATTCATCCATTCATCAGGCAAGGGCGATATTTTTTTTCTTGCTCTTCTGCTCCCCAGTTTGCGGGGAAGTGATTGGGCGAAAGTGGCCGATTTCTTCCCTGATGGAGCTCATATATTTTGGACCAACATCATCATGTTTGCGGGGCAGTATTACAAGATCCTTGCCTCGCCAGACCGACCTTCCGGCAGAGACGGCACGGACAAAATAGGAGAAATGAAATTGAGCAAACGAAAGCTTACCTAAGGGAAAGATTTGACCGAGCACCGGGGCAGCCCAGTGTCGCTCGGCCGTTGGGAGACCCAGCCAGCCGTTGTCGAACGTTGAAGTCGTTTGTCCTGGTGGCGAGATTGCCCTGCTGCGTGTGCTGCTACTACCGGAGCCGAGCCAGGGCAATGAAATATGCGACGAGATTGAGAGGTACATGCTCGGAATCCTGTTCGCTTTATTCTATTTATATTCAAATTTTATCAATTTATTCTGTAAACTACGTGTGTGTGTGTGTGCGTGTGTGGGGTCGGGGAAGGGGTGGTAGGAACGGGTAGTATACAAGAATGTGGACTCTTGTTGGCTCTGGAAATCGGCAATCGTTGGCTGCGGAGGAGGAAATATATCTCAGGACGTGTGAGTATGTCTGTGTCCATCGGTATAAGTAGGTTTAGAGGGAATACATTGTTGTTGTGAAGGAACTCTCTTCCAGGAAGAAGATTTCGATGGGTTTTGTTGTACGAGCACTTTGTTAGTGGTAAGCTTGTTTTTTTGTGTGAAAAATTTGCTGTCCGATTTATCAGATGATATGAATCAACAGAATTGCAACATGGTCGAAGAAAGATGTAAACCGTTCTTGTTACTACAAGAAGGACAAATTTAACAATTTAGGTTGTTACAGTTTCAATTTCAAAACAAATTAAAGATCAATATAAAAGACAATAATTAACTGTAATGAAACAGTGTTTTGGAATTAAAATCGGTCCAGTTTTCTGATCGGTGAAAAATACTCGCGGTTGTTGAATTATCACGGCAACAAATTCGTTTCTGTATTTATGAATAAGGAATCATTAAACGAACTCTTATCTTCTTTTAAGAATTCATGACACTTTTTCATCGTTTCATGATTGAAGTAAGAAATGTGAGTCGTGAAGATTTGAGGACTAGTTTTGCCTGTTATCGAAAGTTGTGTAATCAGACTCATTTAACAGAAGTCAATTCAAGAGCAGACATAGCCATAGTAAGTTCATCTACAGTCACCGCCAAAATAAAGTGCCCACTTTTCTCATGAACACTCTTCATCTCTGAAGTCATTGAAAAACTCATTATATCGTATTCATATATTTATCTAAGCATGATAATATTATTATTTTAAAGATGCGTGTGTATTTTTGCAATGGATAATACACATTTTTGCAAAATAATTTTTTGAACCATACGTGGTGTAAATTTGGTGTGTCATAATAAAATGCCCAATTTAAAATTTGTTATGTGTATGTAGTTTTTACATCCAAACGCTCCTCGTATTCAATTTTTTTGACGTTTTCAAGTGTTTGTTGATCTTATTACGGATTTCAGTTGTCGGTCAGAAAGATTCTGTGCGAGTTATCTAAATAACCATGGATAATACGGTGGCAAGCAAAGCTATTCCCTTGCAGATCCGAAAATGTGTTATTCGTGACATCGAGAAAGGTGAATCGCATCGCAAGATTGGTGAAAATTATGGATACAGCAAAGCAGCGGTTACC
Source organism: Aedes koreicus (assembly GCA_024533555.2). Classification (NCBI taxonomy): domain Eukaryota; kingdom Metazoa; phylum Arthropoda; class Insecta; order Diptera; family Culicidae; genus Aedes; species Aedes koreicus. The sequence goes on along the minus strand of JAHHFK020002478.1, from coordinate 92,123 downwards.
AAACTTTTCGCAAAGTACAAAACTTATGGTTCAGTAGCTGATCGCCCTGAAGCTGAAGCATAAATAAAAATCAAAAATTTAACCTTTTTATATTTTAGTGTGTTGTTTTTCAACAAAATTTATCAAATTTTAATAAATTATCCAACTTGGAGTGCAAAACAACTATTTTTTTCTTTTTTTTTCTCTGTATCTTTGATTTTAAGTCTGTCGCTCGTTCATCACTTCAAACCTTTTATGTGATTTTTTGTCTATTATTTTAGGTAACTTACTTACTTACAGTCAGGATAAAGATTGGGTGGCCTTTATTGTACACAGAAATCGTCTCCAAATCATTCGTTCTATGGCTGCAATGCAATGCTGAGACTGACGCCATCAGCGGAGGGTTCGCAGGTCACCTTCCACTTGATCGACGCACCGGTCCTCTTCTTCCTTTGTCGATCCGTTCGTTCTCGAGAACCATTTTCACTAGACTGTCGTCCGATATTCTTACGATGTCTCATGCCAATCGTAGTCGGCCGATTTTTGCAGTGTGGATGACGGTGGGTTCTCCCAGCAACTGATGCAATTCGTAATTCATTTGCCTTCTTCACGTCCCGTATTTCATCGGAATTCCACCGTAGATAGTACGTAGCACGGCCCGTTTGAATACACAAGCATAGTCCATGTTTCGTGGCCGTAGAAGATTTTGTTGATGGTCAACTTCGTGGTACGGCGACCTCTATTCGATCGTAGCGTCGTTCGGAGCCCAAAGTAAGCACGGTTTCCAAACATAATACGCCCTTTTATTTCTCTGCTGGTGTCGTTGTTGGCGATCACCTATGAGCCCAGATACACGAATTCGTCTACCATCTCGATTTCATCTCCGTCAATATTCGGGATGGGAGGGTAACATTGTCTTCTCGTGAGCCTCTTCCTTTCATGTATTTTGTTTTCGATGCATTAATGATAAGTCCGATCCGGCTAGCTTCGACCTTAAGTCTGATGTACCTTTCCGCCATTGTCTCAAAGTTGCGTGCCACGATACCGATGTCGTCATCGAAGTCTGACGGACTCCTTAAAATTGTACCACTCGTGTCTATCTCCGCTCGTCGAATCACACCTTCCTTCTGCTTCCTTTATGACATTTTCAAGCTCATTGCATCGCAATTATTGCAGCTCTCCACTTAGTATTCTGATTGCACTTTCACACTTATTAATTGAGAGCTTTTAAGCCGGCGCCGGTGGTGTAGTGGAAAGCGTGACTGTTAGTTGACACCCCCGTGGGTCTGGGTTCAATCCCAATTGAGGTCAGTGGCATTTTCTGAGACGCAAAATCTCTGGTCATGTCTTCCTTCGTAAAGGAAGTAAAGCCGTTGTTTCTGGCTCATGTGTTGATGAGTGCGATACGTAGGATCCAGGTGGTGGAGTCGTCTTGTTGGCATCGGTAGTTGTACCTCGTGAAGAAATAGGCCGACGGAAAGTAATCGAATGAAAAGAAAAAAAATTGAGGGCTTTCGATGTCAGGCGTTAACACATGTGACATATGATGTGCAAAGAATCTCGTTTGTCATGATCTTTTTGTAACGGGCCTTCACCATCTGTATCACATGCTGGTCCATCGGCTGGATGTCAGCGGTTGTGTTTGGAGGCAAAAATTTACAAAATATGGCTCCATCACTTGTTTATAGTTCATCTGTACTGTAATGTGCAGAACAGTTGTGCAGCACATGGACAGCTTTCACAGGATGCCCGGATTCAATCAAAAAGGTTGTTACATGTGGGACAAACTGATCAAAATACCAATTTTTGAATAATTCCCTCATCATCCATGCATTTTTGGATGACCTGTAGTAGACAGGAAGTTTCCTAAGGTTTTTGAAGGGTCGAGGGTTCTTAGATTTTCCAGTCAACATTAATGGAAGCTTGACTCCAAACTTTACCCCCCCGTCTCCATTTTTTTTTCATCTTCGTCTTCTCTGTTTCCCCCCCTCATTTCTTCCCAAACACACCTTTTTTTCCTAAAAAAATCTTTCCAATTTTCGGAGCCATTTTTATAGGGAAGCGGAACCTATGTTCACCATAGTACATATATTCATCACATTCTGCAGTCATCCAACTTCAAACGTAAAAAGATGTTTAATTTCTCCAATAAACGGACGCAGTACCCAAAAATATATAATCCTGGCAAATAAAATTAGGTCTTGAATATAATTAAAAGCTACAAAAACGTTTCGGAGACTTAAATTTCGTAAAAATAATGAGCAGTCAGATTTTCAACACAATTTCTTACCTTTGCACTACAAATTCGTCGTATTGATCTAACCGTACTAGGGAATATACCCGAGCCAGACTCCAAGTTTTCTCTTTAATTGCACTATATTCTCACACATTTTCGTTGCGTAATTGCACAAACCATAAAAATCACACTTCACTTATTACACTTGCCACACGAGAATCTACGAATACGTGATAAAATACGAGAAAACTATGGGATTAATTTTCACAATAATTTAAATACGCTTGCACCTATTCTGAACCGTGTTTACAATCGACGTAATCGCTTGATGTTGCCAAACTATTTTATTATGACTCTTATTCGAATGAAATGGGTTTGGCAGTACACCAATATCACCTGTTTTGTGGGAGTGCTACAAATCGCCCAAAGTTAAACTATTTTATTTTTCCATAGATTAAATAAATAATAACATGCTTCTAATTGTAGATTTTTTCAATATTTACCAAGAAATAAAATCCCACATTTAATAATATTTTTCCATCTCTGTTGAATTTGGCGGCACTGCTCACATACTGTATAGAATACACATCAACACGCACACTAGTTCAATTCATAGAGCATTCTATGCCCAACGTTATGGTGAGTCTTGTTGTCAATATTCTCAGGGAAGAATAACAAACAAACCCGTTCATTTTGTCTTGGTTATATGCAGGCTATCCAACACAATTAAAGTGCTGTCAAATGATCTACTTCATGCGAGAAATTCAATTTTGGGTGTAGTAGTGGAAAGCGTTAACTTGTTTAGATTTTTTCATGATTAAAATCAGTACGATTAACATATGTACACAGATGGGATTAAGGTTTTTCGTGATATTATTAAAATAGGTACATAGCAGTGGCAACTTTTCCGTATTAAATTGGAAGAAAATTATCAGAATCGAATGTTTTGTGCGTTGCTAAACGATTAACGGTAAGTGGACGAATAAATTGTGAATAACTTGTGTACTTAGTGTTCGGTATTCAGTGCATATTCACCGATTTCCACTGGAGGTCTGATTATTGAGCTCAAGATAGGTACCGCTTCCTTCTCTCCCCCCTTCATCCATCCCCTCTCCTACTCTTCTTTACCCCCAAAAAAAATTCCTGCTCATATATTCTTCAAACAAAATTTCACAACACACACAGCGCCCACCACAAAAAAAACACCAAAAATAAAATACACTTAAATTTTCTCAATTTTTCCAAACCCACCAAAGACCAACAAAACAACCGTTTTAATAAACAATTTCAAACAAAACCGTTTATCCGGGGTTAGATAGAGCGAGTGTATGTTTAGATAATGTTTTTAAAAGGTTAAATGCTGGGAACCTTGCTTTAAAACGCCGTTGACGTTTCTGTTTTGGAGCACCGGTTTGAAACGACGGCGTCAACTGCGTGTTGCCTCTCAGCAACTCTACCAGCATTTATCCTTAAACAGTACTTGGGCATACAATTGCTCTATCTAATCCCACCGATAAACAAAAGCATATTTAACTTCCGTAGCCGCACGCCGATGTAGGCCAATGCACCCCAATTTGTGGTCGGCGTCGCAGACGTTTAGCTTAAACTTGTTGACCACCGGGTGATCAATATGGAGATGGAAGGTTCATATGGGACAATCCATAAACAACGTGGTTCCACTTTTTGGTTATTTAGACCCCCCCTCCTCCATGGTGGTTGCATGTCCATACATAATTTTTAAAATTTATATGGAACGAAAGCCCCCGCCCTCTTCGCAACTCCTCCTCAAAATAACCACGTCGTTTATGGACGGCCATATGGTCTTCAAATAATTGTTCATGGTACTCTTAATATAAATTTTGATGAAATTTTCTGCACATAAAAAAGTGTACGTTATATCGAGGTAAAAGCGACGCTATATCGAATGACGCAATATCGAGGGTACGTTATATCGAAGCTTACCTGAATTTATGTTCACGAGTGAGAACTTTGTTCTTTCAAAGTTAGCCATACAAAAAAATTCTTTGTACGGGGTGGAAAATTACGCAGTTGTTTTAGGCTCATACCAAGCTACTTCGCGTCCTTTGAATTCATTTGAGTGGAGTGCTTTCCTGATTGCAATTGTTAATTTAGTCGAAGTGAAAAATATTAATACCGGAGAAGAAATAATTATTGCAAATCGAAACTCGATGTAAGTTTCGGGCGTCTATTATTTTATTTAGTTATTGAAAATTAATGTGATTACTTGACAATCTGAATTTATTGAGTGCAAGATCATTGGATCAAAACAATTAATAAATTGTTCTAAATTTTGGGAATTATTAATTCAGGTAAGCTTAATTAGTAAACGTAAGAGCAATTCAAATAAGATTTCCGCGTTAATAGGCCCTCTGTGCCCGGTCAACGCGAGCGGCTAGTACCGGATAGAACCAGCTAGTCACGGCTAGTATCGAAAAGTATCGTCGATTCTGGACGGTCAATTATCAAGGACAAGCTCCATCTATCGCTTGCTGTTGGTGATACAGCTTTTAGACCATCAGGTCCAGTTTCGGTTACGGCACCTTGGTAGCGCAACATCTTCTATTGTGTAGGATGGCTTTGTTGCTACACTGTGCGGTCTGAGCTAAACACCGTTTAAATTATCAGCTCAACACTCCACGACTTCTGGGGACGCATTTACCCCTAATTTGCTAGCCAAATTTGTGCTAAGGCTGGTAAATGCGAAAAACATACAACGAGGGAGCGGATACACCGAAAAGAACACATAAGGTCAGATCTGTCCGAAAATTTGCTCGTTTGTAGAACCCAATAAAACGTGACGTCACAGTCACTCGATAAATTTAAGGTAAGGGAACGTTCAATAATTGCGTCACGCAAAAGGTGACTTTTTATAACCCCCCCCCCCCCCCCCCCCCCCTTGTCACGTTTTTTGTATGGACCTTCAATTTTTTTTTGTATGGATTGTCACGTTTTCCCAAACCCCCCCCCCCGTTACTGCGTGACATAATTAATGAACCTTCCCTAAATAGTTTCGTGGCTCGTAAGATTGAATAAAACATATATGACTTCTAGTTTAGATTCTCCACTTTGTTATGTGCGTCACTTGATTTGTATATATTAAGTAGTTTGGATTGGGTTTCTTTCAACTGTTACATATTTCCCCTTTGGTTAATTTTGAAGATTTTTATTCGCGTAATTAATTTATTTTATATCTTTATTCTACGATTTGGTTAACTTGTTTTGCACGTTTGGGTCCAATATTATTATCTTTGAAGACTTTTGAGCAACCTGCCCTGAGAGGGTTGTTTCATGCCGGGTAAATTAAGACAGAGTTAACGGTCCTTTTTATTTAAGAAGGTGGCGCTTAAGCCGTTAGCTGAGCGTAACAAGGAGAACGTTACACGTTTATTGGTGATGGAGTATGTTCGTGTTTAACTTATATATAGAAGAAATGTGACCGAAAAAAAATGCATTACATTTAATGAGGGTTGAGAACAAAAGAAGAAAACCTTATGAGAATAAAAGTAAAAAAAAAACAATAAAAATATAAATGCATCAAACAAACAATTGAACAATTCGCTCCAGCAAGAAGTGTTTTACCTTTGATTTGAAAGAGGAAGTATTTGTTATTTGTTGAAGATCTCTTGGTAGGTTATTATATCTTGTGGGACCTATAAATGAAATCCGTTTTTAACCAAAAACCGAATGCGTGCGGGATCTCGAAAGATGATTAATTTGCCTGCTATTGTGAATCCGAGGTGACGAATCCATTGCTAGGTTATGTAACCGTTGCGGGTTATGTAGAATATTACGAATCATTAACAAGGTTTGCTCTTCACATAACCCAAGAATTGATAAAATTTTGTTAGCGAAATCGGTGTATAATTGAGCTGTAGGATATAAGAATGGTAATTTATAACTAATTTTAAGGCATCGATTCTGCAAGATTTGGAGTTTTCTTAATTTTGACTTACTAGCTCTACCCCATGAAACGATTAAATAGTTCAAATGAGAATGGATATGTGCAAACTAGAAACAAAGCATAGCTTTTGGAGGGAGAAAATTACCAACCCGTCTTAAAATTCCACACATAGAGAAAGCTGCAACCTTATTTATGTGATAGTCCCACGATAAGGTAGAATCCAGATATATGCCAAGATATTTAATGTAGTCAACTTTCTCAATTATGTCAGCATTCATAGCCTGTGACCATTCATAACTTGTGAAAGAACTTTCCTTGGTGATCGAAAGATCACATACTTGGTCTTTTGCAAATTTAATGAGAGGAGATTAACTGAGTAATATTCTTGTAGCAATCGTAAATCCCCTTTTTTACTTGAGATAATTGCATGCAAGTTAACATGCGGGTAAAATAAAACCGTATCGTCAGTAAATAACCTTGATGTTCCAGCAAGCCTTATATTACTTATATCATTGCTATATATAAGAAAACGTAAAGGGCAAATGTTACTTCCCTCTGGAACTCCAATATTAATTTGTCTTTTCGAGCTTGTTTCTCCGTCGTATGAGACAAATTGATTTCTGTTGCTCAAATAGCAACGGCTAATGCTATTAAAGGGTGTCCACAGTTAAATTGCATCACATAAAACTCGTCCTCAAAAACAAGTCTCTCAACCGATTGTCATGAAAAATTCAGGGAATAAAATAAAACGTATAATCTTGGCTAAGGAATTTTTATTTCACTGTATTTCTTTACCAAATCCAAAATTCCGAACTTTATTCTTAATAACTCACATAAGGTTTTATACAACGCTTGAACCGACATTTTTTTTCCGCTTTCAACCATGACTTCAACATTTCCTGTTCTGTAATGACTTTAGGAGCACTCGACACTGAAGAAGTATATAAGTCGCAGACGAAATAGGCCTATCTGTCAAAAGATAAGCTATCTGTTGTGGAATTTAACGAAATTTGCTCACGTTTACTAGTGATAGTTTAAAAAGTGTTTCAAATTTTCCTAGTTTTTCAACTTAAGGAGGCTTACGAAGTTCGTGCTTCATTATAGCCCAAAAATTCGGCCGCAACTCTGGAGAGTTTGGGGGATTAAGATTCTTCGGCACGAAATTGACACCATTCGTCGTGTACCACTCCAGAACATCCTTGGAGTAGTGACAAGAGGCTAGGTCCAGCCAAAACATTGTAGGAACGTTGAGTGTTTTAAGAAACGGAAGCAGTCGTTTCTTTAGGCATTCATTCATGTATACTTGACCATTCAAAGTTGAAGCTGTCACGAAAGGCTTGCTCCGTTTACCACACGAACAAATCTCCTGCCAAATCATGAATTTCTTGGAGAACTTTGACACTTGCTGTTTCTTGAGAGACTCTGTAACATCGAACTTGTCTTTCTCAGTCACATACTGGTTCTCAGGAATTTGTTTAAAGTCCGCTTTTACGTGTGTTTCATCGTCCATGATGCAGCAGTGTGGTTTTGTCAACATTTGTGTGTACAGCTTACGCGCACGGAGCCCGGCTCGTTTCTTGGCTTTCTGCACGAAACTTTTGGTCAAGTGCAGCTTTTTCGCGACATCTCGAACGGAACAGTTGGGTTTGCGTTTAGAGGCAGCAACGACTCGCTTGTACGGAACACTTTTTCTACCACTCACCTTCTTCCGATTGACAGTTAAACGTTCCCCGAAACGTTTTATGACACGAGACACTGTAGACTGGTGAATTTTCAACATCTTTCCGATGGCTCGGTGCGAAAGAAGTGGGTTGTCGAGGTGCGTGTGCAAATTGTTCTCGCGCACTTGCTGTTCCTTCGACTCCATTTTCGAAACTACGACACATTTTAGAATGAAACTCACGCAGTGTAAACAATACCCGCTGTAAACAATACCCGAATGCACCCAAAATTTCGTTGAAATCAACCCAAAGGGCGAAATGTTATAGCTTATTGAAAGTGATGCAATTTAACTGTGGACACCCTTTACATATAGGAAAAGGAGTCGGTGAAAACCCTCACATAAAAAATCAAGAAGAAACAATTGATTTTTTCCATACAAAATCAAATATTTCAAACAATTTCATTCATTTTCAGATATATAAACCACAAAAATCGCTTCTGACGGCACCGGTGGTGTATTGGTAAGCGTTTTTGCCTCTCACTCCAAGACGGTCTGGTATCAATTCCAGTCGGTGCTTTTGGGATTTTCTGAGACAAAAATTGTTGATCACATCTTCCTTCCGTGGGAAGAGAAGCCATTGGTCCCAGCCCATGTGTTAAAAGGTTTATGTACAGCGTTGAAGCATGAGGAAGCAGATGGTTCTTGAAAACCTGCTCGATGTAATATTCAGTGTTGATTTTACGTTAGGTTCTATCAAAAGAAGAGGATGTTTTCGTTTTCGGGAAACGGCGCCCCATACCATGATTTTCAAAACATTCTGATAGCGTTCTACAGCTAGTTTATCTCTTGGAATATTGGCAAGACTTTTGCCATACCCACGATCACTTTGTTGATTATGACTGTCCTGAAGGAGGAAGAGCTTTTCATCGGAAAATAAAATCTCGCGGTCACCGTGCCGAACCAAAAGATTTCTGCTTCTTTGGACCCTGGCTTGCTTTTGACGCTCCGTCAACCCGTGAACCCGTTGTTTCTTGTACGGCTTGCATTCCAGATCATGTCTGAGGAACCTGTTCATTGAAGCAGGGGACATTTGAAATTGAAATGTGGAACAAATGTGCCAAGGAAGTTGACTCCGGAAGTGTACAGCGTTTGATGGGAGGAATAAAGAAGAAATCTCTATTTTCTCTAATTTTCATTAGAAACGAAGAGAAATGATTTTTTTCCTTAAAGGACAGTAAATTACCATTGTTTTGATGTATTAAACTTATTTTTACGTTAATCCGATACCGAGATACAGATGATTTTATTATTCCGGATTCTTAATGGACATAGCTTTAGCAGTTGGAATATGGAATTGGAATCAAGAATATAATTAGGAATGGGAATAGGAAATTTAAATACGCAATTGTATTGTTATTGGAACTAGGACTTGAAATTAGGAACTCGAATTATTAATTGGAATCAGAAATTCAAATAAGGCAATTGAAATAAGGCATTGAAATTTAGATTGCGAATCAGAATTGAAATTATTTATTATTTACTAGTATTATTATTATTATTTAGTATTTTTTATTTATTGGAATTATTTTATTGCAACGCTTGTAGACACACTAAAGTAAAATAGCACAGCAGAAAAGTGTGCTGGGCGATCCACCCCTTGTTGGAACTTGAATTTGGAATTGATACTGGGAATTTAATTGAAAAATAACAATTGGAAATTGAAACTAGGAATTCGAATTAAAAATTTGAATCACGAATTGAAATTGAAAATTTGAATTTAAAATTGAAACTGTGAGCCGTAATTGGGAATTGAAATTTGGAATTTACACATTGGAATGAAAATTGGAATTAGGAACTGGAACTTGAATTTGGAATTTTGTTGAGGAATTACGAATCGAAATTTGAATTAGAAATTGGTATTCGGAATCGGATTCTAAATTTAATTCGGGAATTAAAAATTTAAACTGAACTGGAGAATTATAAATTGGATTGAAAATTAGAATTGGGATTTTTTTTTAGAAATTAGAACTTGAACGTAGAATTAAAAAAAGGAATTAGAAATTGGAATTCAGAATTAAGATTGGGAATAAGAATAAGGAATCGAATTCAAATGTACAATCAGGAATTGAAATTAAAAAATTGATATTGGGAATGGCAATTGGGAGTTGAAATTTAAAATTGAAATTGGGAACTGTTATTGGGAATTGAAATAAGAAATTGAAATTAGGAATTGGAACTGGGAATCAAATAAAAAATTTAAATCGGGGATTGAAATTACGAGTTTAAATTTATAATTGAAATTTGGAATTAAGATTGGGAATTGGAATTATGAACTGGGATAAGGAATTGGAATTAAGGATTAAAATTAGGAATAAGAAATGGAATTTTGAATTGAAATTGGGAATTTAATTTAGGAATTACATTTCGGAAATGGAATTAGGGATTGTAATAAGGATTTGAAATCAGATATTGGAATTGAAGTAAAAAATTAGAATAAGGAATTTTAATTAAGAATTCAGTTTTGGGATTAGAATTTGGAATTGGAATGAACATAGGAATTAGAAATTGGAACTGAAGATTGAAATGGGAATTGAAATAAGGAATTGGAATGAAATTTGGGAATTGAAATTGGAAATTTAACTGCTGTTTTACAATTGTGAATTGGAATTAGGAATAATAATTCAAAATTGAAATCAGGTATTAAAATTAAGAATTTGAATTCCAAATTCAAATTAGGAATTGAAATTAAGAATTGGAATCAGGAATTGTTATTAGGAATTCGAATCAGGAATTAGACCATGAATATGAAATTTAATTGATGAGTTACAATTGGGAAATGCATTAAGGAATTCGAATAAGGAATTGAAATTAGGAATTGGAATGAGGAATCGAAAACAAAACTGAAATCGGGAATCAAAATTAGGAATTAAAATTAAAAATTGAATTAAGGAATTGAAATTGGGACTTGGAATAAGGAATTGGAAAGAGGAAATGGTATTAGAAATTTAAATAAAGAGATGGAATTAGGAATTGGAATAAGCACTTGGAACTAGGAATGAGATTTAGGAATTGGATTGAGGAATTGGATTGAGGAATCGAATTTAGGAATTAGATTTAGGAATCGTATCTAGGTTATGGATTTAAGAATAGGATTAATGAATTCGAATAGGGAATAAGAATTAGGAATTGGAATAGGAAATTGGAAATAGGTAATGGATTTAGGAATTGGAATTGAGAATTGGAATTGGGAATTGTAAGTTGGCATGCGGAATTAGATTAAGAAATTGGAAATAGAAAATGGAATAAGAATTGGAATTGAGATTTGGAATAGGGAATTGGAGTTTGGCATGAGGAATTAGAATAAGAAATTGGAATTAGGAATTGGAATTAGGAATTGGAATTAGGAATTGGAATAAGGAATTGGAATTAGGAATTGGAATTAGGAATTGGCATTTGGAATTGGAATTTGGAATTGGAATTATGAATTAGAATAAGGAATTGGAATTACGAATTGGAATTAGGAATTTGAATTACCAATTGGAATTAGGAATTTGAATTACTAATTGGAATTAGGAATTGGAATTAGGAATTTGAATTACTAATTGGAATTAAGAATTGGAATTAGGAATTGGAAAATGAAGTTGGAGTTAAGAGTCCGAGCTAGGATTTGAGTGGAATGGATATAAGAATTAAGGAAAGGTAATTCAAAATTATTATTCGAAATTGGAATTTGCAAATCCAATATCTACCAATAGGGAAACTGCCCCCATATTAATCTCATTGTTCCTTTATTCAACCTACGATGAATCAAACAATTGGGCTGTTGAAGGATCGGTTTTGTTTTCTTATAATGTTTGCTTACGTTAAATAACTACAACAAACGTTACTAAATAATCCTGTCACGTGTATATCGTTTTATTTCAAGTAGGATGAATTGAAAAGTGATGAGATTAATATAGGTACATCTTCCCTAGTAATAATATTAAAATAAAGAATTTAAATTGCAAATTGAAATTGGGAATAGGAACTAGAAATTGGAAGTAGGAATTGGATTGAGAAATTGGATTTAGGAAATAAAATTAGCATTTGCAATAAGGAATTGGATTTTGATATTGGAATTAGAAATTGGAATTATGAATTTAGAATTGGAATTAGGAATTGGAATTATGAATTGGAATTATAAATTGGAATCAGGAATTGGAATCAGGAATTGGAATAAGGAATAAGATCTAGGAATTGTATCTAGGATTTGGATTTAAGAATAGGATTAATGTATTGGAATAGGGAATTGGAATTAGGAATTGGAATAGGGAATTGGAAATAGGAAATGGAATAAGAATTGGAATTGTGAATTGGAATAGGGAATTGGAGTTTGGCATGAGCAATAAAAATAAGAAATTGGAATGAGGAATTGGAATTAAGAATTGGAATTAGGAATTGAACTAAGTAATTGGAATTAGGAATTTAAATAGAGAATTGGAATTAGGAATTGGAATTAGGAATTAGAATTAGGAATTGAAATAAGGCATTGGAATTATGAATTTGAATAAGGAATTGGAACTTGGAATTGTAAATAGGAATTCGAATTAGGAATTGGCATTATAAATTGGAATAAGGAATTGGAATTAGGAATTGGAATTAGGAATTGGAATAAGGAATTGGAATAAGGTACTGAAATAAGGAATTGGAATTAAGAGTTAGGAATAAGGATTTGGAATTAAGATTTAGGAATAAGGAATTGGAATTAGGAATTGGAATTAGGAACTGGAATTAGGAATTGAAATTAGGAATTGGAATTAGGAATTGGAATGAGCAATTGGAACTTAGAATGAGGTTTAGGAATTGGATTGAGGAATTGGTTTAGGAATAAGATTTAGGAATTGTATCTAGGATGTGGATTTAAGAATAGGATTAATGGATTGGAATAGGGAATTGGAATTAGGAATTGGAATAGGGAATTGGAAATAGAAAATGGAATTTGAATTGGTATTGTGAATAAATAAGAAATTCGAATGAGGAATTGGAATTAAGAATTGGAATTAGGAATTGGACTTAGGAATTGGCATTAGAAATTGGAATAAGGAATTGGAATTAGGAATTGGAATTAGGAATTGGAATAAGAATTGGAATTAGGAATTGGAATAAGAATTGGAATTAGAAAATTCAGAATTCGGAATTCAAAATTCAGGATTGGAAGTAGGAATTGGATTGAGGAATTGGATTTAGGAAATAAAATTAGCATTTGAAATTGGGAATTGGAATTTGATATTGGAATTAGAAATTGGAATTAGCAATTGGTATAAGGAGTTGGAATTAAGAATTGGAATTAGGAATTGGAATCAGCAATTGGAACAAGGAATGAGATTTAGGAATTAGATTTAGGAATTGTATCTTAGATTTGGATTTAAGAATAGGATTAATGAATTGGAATAGGGAATTGGAATTAGGAATTGGAATAGGGAATTGGAAATAAGAAATGAAATAAGAATTCGAATTGAGAACTGCAATTGGGAATTGGAGTTTGGCATGAGGAATAAGAAGAGAAATTGGAATTAGGAATTGGAATTAAGAATTGGAATGAGGAATTGGAATTAGGAAAGGGAATTGAGAATTGGAATTGGGAATTTTAGTTTGGAATGAGGAATTGGAATAGGAAATTAGAAATAGAAATTAGAACAAGGAATTGGTATTAGGAATTGGAATTTTGAATTGGAATTAGGAATTTAAATTAGGAATTGGACATAAGATATGGAATAAGGAATTGGATTTAGGAATTGGAATTAGCAATTGGATGCAGGAATTGGAATAAGGAATTGGAATTAGGAATTGGAATTAGGAATTGGATTAAGGAACTGGAATTTGAAATTAGAAAAAAGGAATTGGAATTAGGAATTGGAATCAGAAATTGGAATCATGAATTGGAATAAGGAATTGGAATTAGGAATTGGAATAAGAAATGGAATAAGGAATTGGAATTAGGAATTGGAATTAGGAATTGGAACTAGGAATGAGATTTAGGAATTAGATTTAGGAATTGTATCTTGGATTTGGATTTAAGAATAGGATTACTGAATTGGAATTTTGAATTGGAATTAGGAATTGAAATTAGGAATTGGACATAAGATATGGAATAAGGAATTGGATTTTGGAATTGGAATTAACAGTTGGATGCAGAAATTGGAATAAGGAATTAGAATTATGAATTGCAATTAGGAATTGGAATAAGGAATTGGAATTAGAAATTGGAATTAGGAACTGGAATCAGGCATTAGAAAAAGGAATTGGAATTAGGAATTGGAATCAGAAATTGGAATCAGGTATTGGAATAAGGAATTGGAATTAGGAATTGGAATAAGAAATGGAATTAGGAATTGGAATTAGGAATTGGAACTAGGAATTGAAATTAGGATTTGGACATAAGATATGGAATAAGGAATTGGATTTAGGAATTGAAATTAGCAATTGGATGCAGGAATTGAAATTAGGAATTAGAATTATGAATTGCAATTAGGAATTGAAATAAAGAATTGGAATTAGAAATTGGAATAAGGAACTGGAATTAGGTATTATAAAAAGGAATTGGAATTAGGAATTGGAATCAGGAACTGGAATTAGGTATTAGAAAAAGGAATTGGAATTAGGAATTGGAATAAAGAATTGGAATTAGTAATTGGAATTAGGAATAAAAATTAGGAATTGGAATTAGGAATAGGAATTAGGAATTGGAATTAGGAATTGGAATTAGGAATTGGAATTAGGAATTGAAATTAGGAATTGGAATTAGGAATTGGAATTAGGAATTGGAATTAGGAATTGGAATAAGGAATTGGAGTTAAGTATTGGAATTAGGAATTGGAATAAGGAATTGGAATTAGGAATTGGAATAAGACTTGGAATTAGAAAATTCAGAATTCGGAATTCAAAATTGGAATAAGAATTAGGTATTAATTGCAAAATTAGAATTGAAATAAGGAATTAGGAATTTGAATTAGGAATTGGAATTAGGAATTGGAATTAGGAATTGGAATTAGGAATTGGAAGTAGGAATTGGATTGAGGAATTGGATTTAGGAAATAAAATTAGCATTTGGAATTAGGAATTGGAATTTTATATTGGAATTAGAAATTGGAATTAGCAATTGGTATAAGGAATTTGAATTAAAAATTGGGATAAGATATCGGAATAAGGAATTGCAATAAAGAATTGGGATCAGGAATGAGAATAAGTTATAAGAATTAGGAGTTTGAGTAAGGAATTGGGATTAGGAATTGGGATTATGAATGAAGTTAAAATTTTGAATTAAGTTTTGAAACTTAGAATTGGGGATTAAAAATTCCGGATGGAAAGTTAAATTAGGAATTAGAATACGGAATAGTTACATGAAATTGGAATTAGGAATTGATATATGGAATTAGAGTGAAGATTTTGAGCTATGAATTGGAATGTAGAATTGGAATCTGGATTTTGAATTAAAAATGAATTCCATAATTATAATTCGGAATTGGAATTTGGAAGTTTAATATGGGCTTAATGTTATGAATTGATATTGCTCTAGCAGCACACTTGTTATTTACCGGTTGAAATAGCTTCAATATGACTCAATTAAGTAACAATAAAGTTGCTGAAACGACTTTTACCGGCTTGTTGCTGCCGGATTGAGAATATGAATAAGGATTTAAAATTTTCAATTGAAATTAGGATTTGGAATTAGAATCGGAATAAAGAATTGGAATTGTATTACAACTAGGAATAACAATTTGGAATCGGAATGAGGATTGTTATTGGACATAACAGTTGGAATGTGGAATCTTCATGAGCAATTATTCAGTTTTATAAGAATTTGAATAATGTTGTACAATTGTTATCATTTCGATTTTAATGTTCAATGCAATAAATGAGTAGAGAATTGGATCCAGAAAAAAAGATCATATCACATTTCAGTCACATAACTGAGTTCACTCCATATAAAAGCCGGAAAATAATATGAAGTTTTTTGAATAATACTAAAAGTGTCATCTTAAGGTTATTTTAAAGTTTTCAAAGTTTTCAGTTAGGATTTTCATCAAAATAATCTAATCACGAAGAAAAAAATATACACTTTTTTATGCATTCTGTTTTTGCGATGATAAAAGTCCTCTTACGGTAATTTTTGGGTGCTGAATTTTTGCATAAAAGACGGATAAAGGCGGTTTCAAAAAACCTTTTTCAGTTTTTTTTGTACGGGAAAATATCATCAAAGCTTAATACTGCGAAGCAGAATTTTAATTTTTGATTTTTTTTTATCAAATGGTAATCAAAATCCCCTATTTTTTGGTACAATGATAAACAAAATGCCGAGATATTAAGTTTTATTTTAAATAAACTATTCAATATGAAATAACGTTCAATAAGATAGGAGTAGCAACAGCATTATCGTTAAGGTTAAGATGCAAATCAACCTTTGCGTGAAACTTTGAGATTACAAATCGCAGCTCACACATTTTACACGCTACGACGAAAAGATAGTAGCAATTTCATTATTGTATGTTGTTTGGTAGATGAAATTTAAGCTACTTGCTACTTACTTGTACTTTCACTTTAGTTATATGACAGCCTGAAAGTGTAAACAACCATTAAAATACCCATTGATGACAGTTACGATTAAACTACTGAGTTTTCATAATGTTTGAGAACCCTACTTGATGTATAAAAACACCATTTAGTTCGCATATACTTATTTCTTTTGAATAACTTTTTATGAAATACAAATTTATTTGCATTTCTGGAACGATTTGAAACCTCACCAACATCTGCAGAAACCATCGTGGCGAGGCATTAAAAACAAACCGAAACATTGCATCATCTTCTCGTTTTTGAAGAACTAGAACATTTTCTAGAGGATTTTGTTGTTCTGCGTAGAACCGGAGAAATCAGGCCAACTTCATGTTTGAGGTTTTTTGGTTTCCTCATTGGCGTCCTTCTGCGGATTTTGAAGATACCTTTTCGACCCTTATCGCCGCTCAATACCTTCAAATATGCTCGCGGGATAGCTGGGTTTTATCACCAGTCCACAAGCAAATTATGGGTCATTATTACCTCGTAACGGGACTCAAACAGTCAGCCATCGTAGCGTTATTACTGCGTGCTGGTGCGAATTTGTCTTCTCTCAAAAATATTTCTTCTCCCAACGGAACAAGTGAGCGTTTAATGCATGATTATTGGACATGATCCAACTTATCATCCGAATGAAGTGTCGACCCATATTCAACCATTTGCATTGAAGTTTTTTTTTTCTCTTCAATTCATTTATTTTCTAGCGAGTGAAAGTAGTTGACGGAAAATGAAGAAACGTTCGATGCAACTAACTCAATGGTTCCAAATGGGTTTCTTTAAGAATGAATCATGTGCTCTGTGCCTGTTTGCCTGTTGTCTACGAGATCGAAGCAGGCATGAAATAATTATTTGACTGACAGTTCACCGAACGGATATCAGGCAGTTTATTGTGATGGAATTCACTTTCCCGTAGATTCAAGTAGACTTGAACATTAACCTGAAGAAGCTCGTGAATTTAGAAGTTGGTGATGATCAGAGTAATTTCAGGTCAGTTTATTAAACTTGTGAACTTTTGAAATTGCTGTTTAGTGATTGATAAGAATGATTTCTCAGTCGATTTGGAAGCCACCAAATCGAAGCAAAAGAAGCTCAGAGTGTCCTTCGAATGAATAAAAAAAAGTTAAGAAAGTCACTCAAGAAACTGACAGATGAAATCCTCTCACTAGCATTATGGATCAATTCTGTAATCTGCAGCTCTCATTCAGTTGAAATTGCATTCCATTTTTGTCATGCCACCAGAAATCTTCCACATTAGCCACAGGCATCTTTCAACTGCGTTCAACAGTCAGCTCGGTAGATGCAGAGAAAATCCCGCACAAAGATTCGAACAGCTTCATCGAGCATGTCAAGAAATTCCTTTCGTCAGAATTCCAAAGCCAAGGTGCTTCCTCTGTCACAAGCGACGCCACTGACGACAACGATGGACAAGCTCGGCAAAAGCTGAAATTGGCTCGCTTTCCTCCATTTTCTGACATTCTAACAGGCACGATGCTGGGGCAGGATTTCGCACAAAGAAATTTAAGCCAACCGAAGTGCACACACGAACACTCACAGGAACTCCGCGCTGCTTCCAAAGACAGAGGGAAGCATAAAAGTTGTCCGGATACGTGATTGGAATTTCGCTCCTTGATTTGTCGATGCGATTCTTCTTCCGAAAATGTTCTCCCACTTTGAAATGTCTGCGAAAATTGGCGCCTCCCCATTTCCTTGCCGGCTTAAAATCCAGAAGGTGCTGCTATCGTTTCATCAGATGCCAACGAAACTAGGTGATTCATATTTTCCTTCTGCTGCCGGAGGAGGCGAGGAAAGTCATCATCTCATCCTGTGAGGGGAGCTAATGCGTAGGGTGGATTGATCCGGGTGAATTTCGGTGCCTCCGATGGGTAGCACGTGGAAGTGAAAGGGTTCATGATTGGGTGTGATATAAATTTTGTGCTCGTCATCGACGTCCTTTTTCCCAAGTCCAATGCAGACGAAGGTTCAGCTCTCTTGAAAGAGGCTTTTCAGGGAAGCAATTTCCTGGCGAGCTTTCCATTATGAAGAAAACCCCAATCAATAAGTCGTGTAATTCTTGTAAATTGAAATGAAATCGACTGTAAAATCAGCCCTTCAAACAATTTCTTCGACGATGGTTATCTTGCTCGGAAAGGAATGAGGAATTTCAGGGCCAAGTTGAGAATGGATGAAAGGATAATGCGACAGAAAAACCATTCATCAAAATGTGTGTAAGCCCCCGGAGTGGTGAAAAAAAGGACAACAAACGAATGGTGCAACAGGACACAATTCTGCCGCAATTCCAACTTTTTTTTTCCTTTTGCGTCCTGCTTTCCATTGGCGTAGAAATTTGAAATTCATGGTGGACAATTTGTCCGGCAACGTCTCCAGAACCTGGCCGTCGTCTTTGAATTTGAATCGTCTGACAAAATGTCATCACTGGAAAAAGAGAGAGCAAGAAAAAAAGAAAATCCGGCACGAAGACAAGCGACAGAATTATGACGAATAATGATTTTCTTTCGCTTCGCTAGCTTAACCTTTTGCGCTTTCCCTCTCGGTCCGGGTCTCGGTGTGGCTGGCAATGGCAGCAGGTAATACCTACCTAGATTTGCCATAAGGAGACAATTTATGGTGGCAACAAGAGCAGCAGTAGCAGCAAAAAAGCAGCACTTTCTGTTCGAGAGGGGAAGGAAATTTGCCTTTCAAGTGCGGAATGTTTTATTCATAATCTACCGCGGTTTATTTAACACGGAAAAAACGTTGAACCGTCCTTTGTTGGTGGATCGGTGGTTTGAGGATCAAGAAAAACTGTGCCTTCGCCATTCTCCGGCTGGAACAGAATCATGGCTTGACATGTCAATCTACAATCCCCTGGAACAATTACACTTCTGAATGATTGCCACACAATGCTTCCACAGCACAATTACACAATCGATAAATAATCAACCCTTTATTAGAACGTAGCGGATGGCATCCATTTACAATTCAAGTGGCCAGCCCCATACATATAGATTTATCCAACCTATATTCTAAAGTGAAATCAATATCCTTCCCGTAGTCTCCCTTCCAGTGCAACTGCTTGACCCTCGATCCAACACATCGATTCCTGATAAAGTCATTCAACAAAATAATCAAATGCCGCCCCAGCTCCTCGCTTCATCCTTGCATATGTATACATCGCCAGAGCAGGAAGACAAACCGGAAACCCACAAATCGATTGTCGAGGGTAGATCCATCCCCAGTGGACACAGTCCGAAGTTCAAAATCGTATCAATTCAGCCGTGCAGCAAGAACAGAAAGAGAGAGAACGAGTGAGACGGAGTACATATGTTTGCCAGTGATCTTGCTCGCCACTATCCTGGGACCTTTCCGTCTTCCTCCATCTCCGGTTGTACTCGGTTAGGCAGATATAATAATATTAGGTAAATATGGTGTGCAGCATCGCCACCCGTCGAGTGCCGGATATCGCCTTTCCCCCAAGCAAACAGGAAACCACTTCCAACCTCGGGATGCATCCTTGGCAGTGCTGCACGCTGCAGTAACCATTGCTATTTGCTCTCCCCCAATCGGTCCAACCCCGGAAGTTCAAGGCGACGAATGGTTCCGATGTTGGTGTGGGCCTTGGTGCCAATGGTTGTCGTTAACACTCAACTGCCGGCTTCTATGCATTTCGAGAGGAACTTGCCACACAGGATACACAGGAGGGCGGTGCAAAAATAAAGGAAATTGTCTATGCAAATATTTGCCCAATGGAGTCGATTTGTGGGGAAGGTAGATCAGTGTTGGCACCGGTCATTTGGGGATACGCTTTATGTTCTAATAAGGATAATTGTAGAAAGTGCTAATGATTTCAGTGTAAGTTTGTAATTGGGGACTGGTTCGGTAAACTTGAAATACTCGAGTGTATGCTTGGAGATTTGGTAATTGAATGAGACCAACATAGATAAAAACGGAACCGAACCTGCATGGATTAGTTCTGGATTAACAAGTCAAACCGACTCGAGTTTACAATTAGTCTTATATTCTTAATAGTGTGGCGACTCTGCTATTTTAAAAGTTTTTTTTAGAAGTCTAAATTCGCTACTCATCATTCATTCAAAGTAACGTATGTATCAGAAGTGTTTCATAGCAGCCAAGGCGCTGGTTAACTTAAAAACGCATTACTTATTTCTTATCTCTTCGGGTTAAACTCCATTTGCTGTACGATGTACTGTCCTCGAACGATTGAGTTGAACCTGGTCGACGTCCAAGGAAAACAACGTATTGGGCCCTATTAAAATTGATCAATTCTTTCCATCAATTTTCCTTTACGTTGGTCCATAGCTGCACTATAAAACAAAATAATACCTGATTTTATTTTATTTTAATATTAGTCAACGGATAAAATGTGTATCCTAATGAAAATGAACAATGTCTAAATGAAAGGACAGCTACCGGCAGTCTTCTCTGCAGGTGTTATCAAGCGATCCTTGGAGCCATTGCTGTCTAGTGGGATCAATGGTGGAATGGGCCTTGGTTTAGTTTTGACGTAGGACTACGTCTGTGTTTTCAATACAGGGGTACACGTTAGAATTGTGAACAGTTAAAACGTCACGAAAAATATATAGGTTTTGAACGTTAATAACTAAGTCATTCCACGATTGATTTCCAAAATGTTGGCACCAATCGATTGGGACATTTTCTACGCTTCGATTTAAATATTTAAAACTATTGATTTTTAACATTCAACTACTGAAATTAACGCTTATATAAGGTGATGTCTTCCCGAGCAGGAGACAACAACATATAGTTACGGAACATCAAACTACGGATTCAGCATTACGTTGCGTGGCCACGAGTTGACCACGCAATTATACCGGATAGCAACAACACCGATCGACCGAACGAGGTTCATCGAGCAATAGCACATCAGCGGATTCAGCGTTATGCATAGTAAGCAGAAGTAGGGCATAAGTAAGACCACTGACGAAATAATCAGTTAGTTCAGTTTTAGCATTAAGAAGTGAAACATTGTAACCAGTGAAAAGAGTTTGATAATAAATGTTTTTTTAATAAAGTTCTGAGCAAAGTCTCATAATTATATGAATACCTAATTTTGATCTTGATAACTACCCGAGCAGGAACGAATAACTTGATAACTGGCCTTGGTATTTAAGAGCTCAGATTAAGAGGTAAAATACCTGAGGATAATACCATAACATTGTTCCGATAATGTTATGCGAATACCAAATCAAGGTAAGACAATACAAAAATACTACCTCTTAGGTATTCCCAGCAACCCAAAAAAACAAGTTTTGTTTTTCGAGAGATATTTTGCTTGCAATTTTTGGGTTTTTTTTTTGGTGTGTTATCCCCTTAATCTAACCCCTTTATTACCAAACCCCCTTATCAAAAATAAAAATAGGTATTTATTATTTGTTGTTCCCTGCTCGGGTAGCCTTCCCAGTAAACACCGAGTCGCATATGATATCGCATATGAGTACAACGTGGAGGCGATATACGTACATGCGTCCATTTAGCTCTAGGTAAACTGTGCGTATATCGCCTCCACGTTGTACTCTTATCCACTATCATATGCGATGTTGTGTTTACTGGGTTGGTATTAAAGAGACCACAAAAAAAGGAAAAAAACCCAAACAAAAAACCCAAAAATTGCAAGCAACATATCCCCCGAAAAACAAAATTTGTTATATTGGATACCTGGGAATACCTGAGAGGTACTATTTTGGTATTGTCTTACCTCAATTTGGTATTCGCATTTTATGGTATTATCCTCAGGTATTTTACCTCTTAATCTGAGCTCCTAAATACCAAGGCCAGTTACCAAGTTATTCGGTCCTGCTCGGGTTATAATGCCGATTTTTCAGAGTAAATTTACTAAATGCACAGTACTCTCCTATCACAGACTTCAAATGTAAATAAGGAACGTCTCACATGCAGTAGTGCACGATAAATAAGGGGGACACCTTCAAATTTTCTTCATTCGCTCGGCAGCCAGGGTTGTCACATGCACAGATTTATCTAGATTGACACAGATTTTTTTCATACAGATATCTGTGTGTAAAAATTACAGATTTCTTAGATAAACCAAGATTATTAAGATTTTTGGCTATTGCTTATCCACTTTATACCCTCAAATTTAAAAAAAAAAATGAGTACATTTGAGAATCCATTTCTTTACCAATTCTACTTTCAGTGTACTGTTTCAGGCCCATGAAGCAAAAGAAAAAAAAGAACTGACACAACATTGACAGATGACAGTCTGACAGTCAGTTTGTGTGTGCCCCCAAATAGTTTCTCCATAATTTTTGGAGATTACCTTAAAAAAAAATTCTATAGGATTTTCCAAAGATTTTATGAAAACTTCTCAGACATTCCTTGAGATATTCATTCAGGCTTCATTTCTATTGGTATTCTTCAAGAGTTTGTAGGCATTCCTCAGGGGATTCTTTGAGGAGTTTCTTCTGGAATTTCATCGACCGTTTCTCAAAACTTTCTTGTGGTGAAATTTTCGGTGGAATTCCTGAACTTGTGAAGTTTTGCGGTTCTTAAGGAATTCCTTGAGGACACCTGAAAGAACTAGACTAAAACTATATGGTATTTTCTGAAGTAATTTTTGCAGAAAATCTACAGTCCCATATACTTAATTCTTCTCTTTAAAAATTCGACAAGGGTTTCGGAATTTCGGACGAACTTCCTGCAAGAATTTCTACAAATATACTTTTCTTCCAACTTAGAAGTATCTTCATGCATTCACGAAGAGACATTTTGGGAAGTTAGATTAATTTTCTCGATAGTTATTTTTGCTATTCAAAGCATAGTTATTTCGAACGTGATTTTTTGTTATTTTTAATATAATCTTGCATTGCGAAAACCTAAACATATTATGCGCTATTGTTAAACAGTTCCAGATCAATGCCATCGGTTACAAAAAAAAGGCTTATGGGCTTTGGATCAGATGGAGCATCGGTAATGATGGGTTCTGACCGATCCGTCAAGAAGCTGCTGAAACGTTATTGGCCCCATTTGATAATTATGAAATGAACTTGCCCCTTTTTGGTCTCTGTGTAAGCTACACATGCGAAAAGCTGCCATTGTACCAGGAACAGTTGAGGCGAGATATCTACGGCTTCTTGTCCTGCAACCCCAGACGATGTTTTGTATTATCTGGAATTCGATAATACAAAACATCTTGAAATTGAAGCCTTTGAAAAGAAGAAGTCGGAAATATGTATCGGGGTATCAGCAGCAGAAATGTTTTGATCCGGACTCTCAATGATGCCAGAAAAAAGGCTTTCTACTCGATCTGCTGTGCTTTCTATACCGAGTTGATTAAACAGATTAAGGAATGTATCGAAAATAAGCTATCCACAAACTTTCTTTCAAAGTTGGTTGAAAACCGATATTTTATTCATCCAAAAAATTGATCCTTTATTGTACGAGGTTAACCTTGAACATAATGAAGACCGGATGAAATTTAAGTTATTCCTTCACGAATTTTCGAACTTTGAATCGAATGCTCTTCATCAAGTTCCGGACAAGTGTTGCATCGCATTTTTTGGACGCTTGAGCCCAAATTTTTTGAACTCCTGCATGTTCCCAGCTGCCTTACCAGTCTTCTTGAAGACCCTCTTCACGATTGCCCAGTAACGTTCGATGGGTCGAAGCTGAGGGCAATTTGGTGGATTGATATTTTTCTCAACGAAATCTATACCCTTTTCCGCAAGCCAATTGAGAGTGGTTTTGGCATAGTGAGCCGACGCTAAATCCGGCCAAAACAGTGGAGGTGTACTATGCTTCTTATATAAAGGCAACAATCTCTTCTGGAGACACTCAGATCGATAGATTTCCGCATTTATAGTTCCGGTAGTGTAAAAAATGGTTGACTTCAAACCACAGGAACATATTGCTTGCCATACCAGTACCTTTCGACCGAATTTCTCCACTTGAATCGACCTGTCCGCATCGCTCACATCCTCCCCAACGACGGCAGTAAAGTATTGTGGACCTGGAAGGGTTTTTGAGTCCTCCTTTACATAGGTCTCATCGTCCATCAAAACGCATGCATCCGGACGCTGCAAAAGACGCGAATACAATTTCCGGGCCCTTGTTGCTGCTCGCTTCTTCTGTTCTGCACTTTGTTTCGAGATTTTCTGCTTCTTGTAGGTCTTCAGGTGGTTTTGCCTCTCGATGCGCTGGATCATTCCGACACTCGTTCCTGCTTTTTTGGCCAAATCACGTATTGACATTGATTTGTTCTTCATGATTAGAGATACCACTTTCTGCTCCAGTTTCGGGTTGGAAGAACCGGGTTTTCTGCCTCTTCCTGGTAGCTCATCCAAAGAATAGTGTTCCCCAAACTTATTAATGATGGTTTTAACACTCGCATGATGAATTCCAAACCGCTTCGCCAATGTTCGCATAGTAATACCCTTCTCACTTAGCCATGTGTCCAGAACCTTAATTTTCACTTCCTTTTCAATACGCGACATTTTGAAAACGCAGAATTTGAACCGCACAAACAAGTAAACAAAAGAAAGCTGACAGTCAAATGCACAGTGTACAGAGCATAAAAAACCATCACAAATACATGCGTACAACGCAAATGTATGTGGATAGCTTATATTCGATACACTCCTCCTCTTTATTTTGATCCTTATAATTTATATAGTATTACCGATTGCCGCCACACACACTGCACGTTTAAAATGAGCACAACTATAATAAAAATAACAAAAAAATTATCAAAGAAGAACAGAACACCATAAGGAATATGAGATGCGAGCGGAGATCACCAACATCCCTTCCACCATAATGTGGAAGACGTCTGGGACGAAAAAAACGAAGACAAAAAAACTTGTGTGTAAAAAATGAGAAGGTGGGTAGTTGTTTTTTTAAGATTTAGAAATTCATTTACAACTTTTTACCAATTTCGCCTCCTGCGGCGGCGGGGGCGATATTTTTCAATATTCTAATAAAAACAACACACCCAGACCACACCCTTGAACAATTTATAAACAAAAAAAACAACCACAGATTAATTATTAATTATAAAAACAATGCCCCCCCCCTAAATTCAAAACCCCTTTTCTCCCCCGAAAAAAAAAAAAAACCCCGCATAATGATCCATTTTCTTGTAGAAAGTAGATCCGTTTTACTGTACCCAAGTAACACGAAATGTTTGATGGCATGCATTTTTGCTTAGATAAGATAAATGATTATGTTGTCATTTCGATGATGGTAAACCTTTTTGGGAACTACTATAGAATTGAAATAGCACAGAAAGTGGAGCCTATGAAACATAATTTATGTCTGACAATTGTCATAAACAAAAATATTCTTAAACATAATTTAAACAAATTTTCGTCGGAAACAAAAAGACTTTCATGAGTCAGGTTCATACTATAGAATCCAAGCTTACTAGATCCGTGTTCTTACCACTCGACCATTTTGTCATATGAGATATAGAGTAGCCAGAATCCTCTTAAACCTTACCATCATCATATTTGCCAACCTTATTGGGAACTTATACATATATTCGGTTTGATATAAGTGGATTCAGAAAAGGGGGATTGGAATATATTTAAGGCATTTGCAAAAGAAAATAATTGTTCGTTTGCGCTGACGTTTTGCAGAATCAAGACGTTATCATACAAGCAATTTCACCAATCCTGATGTTCGACCATGTAAGCAATTGTCAACAGAAAATCAATACTTCATTCTAGCATAACTGACTTAGGTTCTTGAATGTTTCAGTTTCAAATGAGTATGTTACATAAATACACATTTGATATATATTTGTCTAATATCAAAGTTCAAAGACTGTCTTTTTCCGTTCCATACGGCACTAACAAAACATACCTGACTAGTTTTGTTGACGTTTGGCCCTTCTTGCATATGTTTGTTTCTTGAAATACGGAAGACTCATGTTGATACATTTGTGAAACAAAATTTGCAAACAAGATTTCAGACGTAAACAAACATGTCTTATCTGATAAACTTCAAACACATGTATGACAAATTAATTAGTCGGTCAAAAGAATCTGGACTTGAATTGCATCAAACAAACACCTTCATGACAAAACTAGTCAAATCACACTGTTATAGATCTACAGCATGACACATGAGAAATAAAACTGAAATATTTATGTTTTCGGTGCTACTTGGGTAGTGTGATGCATGGAAACCGATAATCGCACTTAAGCCCGATTGAAATGACCGCTTTGTATTGGCTAATCAATGTGTTTTGATAGGTATGTATTTGATTTATTTTGCGTTCAACTCAATAGCAATTTTGAAAAAGAAGTGCATTCCCGAGTAAAGTCTAACATCATAAAGATAGCAATTCGAAAACTTATTTTGAAATCAACATCAAATTGAAATCAAAATTTGATTTCACTTTACAATTGTCAAATTTGATAAAAAATTTAGTTTCCATCTTGCTGTAATCTTGAGTACACTTTTTTTTTTGAGAAAAGTAGTTTTGTTTTCAATGTATTGACAGATCATCAAGAGGAATACTCATGTTCCTTTCAACTGGAAAAAAAAGTACAGCAAATTGACTTTTCAATTTGCTCTCACTGATAGCAGGATCAGTTTTTTGTTTGTTGTCACTGGAATATATGTTTGCTATAAATTTTGATCTTTTAACCGTTAAAACGACAAAACGACAGCACCTGAGTAATCATTGTCAGCAACATCACAACATCATATTTAGTTTTCTATTTGATCTCAAACTCTACTCGGGTTAGCATTCAGGCACCTGAAATATTTCCATACGACTTTTGCGACACAAAGTTTGAAGCCAAGATTTTTGCCAAGATTTTCTGCAGCTAAGCACAAATAAAAAAGATTTTTTTGGAAAAAATTAAAAATTGGAACGAAAAATAATGTGGCAACCCTGTCGGCAGCCATGGAGCTGTGCAGAGCGGGCCTGTACTGCTCTGGCAGCTGGTAATTGCAAGTACCCTGAATGAGGGTACGCGGGCGAGCAACCAGCCAGAATGACGGCTCAGCGGCTGTCGCTAGCGACAGCCATTTTTAATGCAGTCGTGTGCTATGCCAAGCTCGTGGCAAATTTATCAAATTTGGAGGGAAACATGTATGATCCAGTTGGTAGTCATATCACGATATGATGTACATGTATATGTACAGGTATATATGGAGATGATTTCAAAATATATGTAGATGACATAGATAAATATATAGATGTATATGGTCATGATATTGATATATTTGTAGATTATATCGATTTATATGTAGATGATATAAATGTGATATGTTTGAAGATGATATCGATATATATGTAGATGATGTAGATAAGACGCAACGATGAGTGTTAAAAATCCGCAATCACTATGTCTTTACAGGCAGAATCTCATTTTTCGGGGTAGAACCATCTGTGTTTAGCGCCTTGGTTCCCAAATTTCGACAGAATGTCAATAACTATTATATGATGTATTTCACACAAAAAGATCTCTTCAGGGCTACTATTCTCATTTTGAAAGAGTGTTATACTGAATTATTATGCTCACTGTCTCCGCATGAAACCTACCTAATTCGTAAATCCTGGCCGATCCTGAATTTTGCACAATTTCTGTTCGATAAATACCAAATATTTCTTAAAATCATGTTTCGGTATAGAAAATAACTCAGGGTCGTTTAAAGTTTAGTTGCCTTTTGCAATCGCAGCCCGCTGGTTGCTAGCTTGTTATGATTTCCCTATCACAGACATAATTTTATTATAACAAGTTGTTCAATGTTGGTAATGTTCTCTTCAAAATCCAATCAGTGCTTGAAAGTGTTTCTGTTCGTCTTAGTGCGTTGGATAGAGTCCCTACCTTGCAATAGAAATCGCATATATTTGAGAAAGTGTTTGAAAAAGAAAGTGAAATGTCGCAGAATATGGCTGCAAAGCATCGGAGCAGCAATCAGAGCGAATAAATCTTTAAGCTATTTTAAATAATTGCATCAGTTTAAAGTCGACTTTCAAACATTTGGAGAAGTTATTAAGGGTTTATTGAATTCCTGCAATTTTTTTTAAATTGATGACCAATTAACATAATGATTTTTATACAGTTACATATTCTTTAAAGAAACCTTGCATGTACTTGTATATAAAATTCATATTTCGAACAGGTCCCTAACTATCTTTCATACCTTTAAGAGCAGGGCCATCTCAACCATCGTAGCAAATACGACCGTGTCCGTATCATCATTCAAACCACACGGCCCTTTTCAGAGCCACCAAATGCTTCCTAAAGAGTGTACAATAGAATTTTCTCACATACTTACTATCTAATGCTGGTCTGCGAACACCCACGCTACTTTGACATAGACTACACCCATCGGCTATGGTAGAGGTCAAATGAAAATTTGAAAAATAGCGACCGTCACTAATATTTGAAACATTTTGAACGCTAATAACTTTATCATTTCTCGATAGATTTTTGAGATTGTTGCTTCAATCAGTTGGAACTGTCAAGTCAATTTTCAAAAATATCATGATTAATTGACTTTGAATTCCCAAACAGACTTTCAACAATCAATAACGCGATAAGGATAATGGTCTCTAGCTAGTCGATCATATCAACACAATCACCACTGCCAGCACAGCTGTTGTCCTTTCATCATACCAACATTAAAATCTAAATCAGTGATTCCCAACCTTTTTGGGCTCGCGACCCCCTTTTTGAATCAGTAATGGCCCCGCGACCCCCTTGAAAAACTAATGTGATTATGTTGCGATAAATAATAAAGAAATACATCAATTTACGATCTTTTTTATTTATTACGACATTTTATGTTATAACCAGGGAAAAACACTGGATTTGGGACACTAGATTTGAAATTCGAGGCTGTGTTTGAGACAACGCAAATCTCATGTCATCTTCAACGTTCAGTCTGTTTCTTGTCTTCGTTTTGATTTGAAGTAGAGTTGAAAATCCGCTTTCACAAAGGTATGTTGACACGAATGGGATTAGGATCTTCAATGCCTCCATGGAAACTTTGGGGTACGAGCCATACATAGCACACCAGAACTGGCTCAGTTCCTTTTCATGAAACAAATCGCGAGACGAAGAATCGTTTTTCAGGTCACAGTATTCATCCTGTATCTCATCTGGAAGGCTAGCCACATCCAATGAAGATGAAAACGGGTTGCGTACTAAAGCAGCTACTTCTTGTTTCAACTCGGGGAAATACTTCTCAAATTGCTGCTCCAGTGAATCCAAATGTGCAATAATTTCTGCTTGGAGAGCCGAAGTCAGCTCGCTTGCTCCTTTATCGGTCATATTGCACAGACGATCAAACATGGCAACATTTCCCATCTTAACTTTTCGGCGCCATTTTTTTTAGTTTTTCCGCGAATGCATGAAGATGATCTTGGAAGTGAACAAGGTTGGATTGTTTGCCCTGAAGTTTCAAATTCAGCAAATTCAGATGCTCAAAAACATCAGCTAAGTAAGCGAGACGCTTCTGAAAGTCTCCTTCATTAAAATGTGCAAGGAAATCATTTTTTCTCTTGAGCTTTCAAAAACGTTTGGATCTCATCCTTCAACTCGAAAACACGGTTGAGTACATAACCCTTCGACAACCAGCGTACGGAAGTGTAGAAAAGAAGGACCTCATGATCTGAGTTAATTTCCCTGCAGAGTTCCTATTCAGGGCTCCAGACTTAACATAGTTAACAATCTTTATGACCAATTCCAGTACTTTCAATAACCCTTCCGGCAACGTCATGCTGGCAAGAGCATATCGATGGATCATGCAATGGACACCTGCGGCATGTGGGGCAAGCTCCTTGACCTTCTTCTCAAATCCAGATTTCTTGCCAAGCATTGCAGGAGCTCCATCGGTGCAAACCCCACAAAGTGTTTTCCACTGCAAGTCACTAGATCCAAAAAACGCCTTGATTTTAGCCATGATATCATCACTTTTGGTAGTAGTTTCCAAGTCACAACAGAAAAGAAACTCCTCTTTTAAATCGCCAGCAGAGCATACGTACTTCACAAACACCAACAGCTGCGCACAGGAACTTACGTCCGTGGATTCATCAAGTTGAATTGCGAATAAAGGAGATTGTTTTATTTCTTCCAGAACTTGCTCATTCACGTCTTCGGACATATAGGCAATTCGTCTTTGCACAGTGTTGTTTGATAATGACACTTGCCGCATTTTCTTTTCACTTGCTTCCCCAAGAACCAAATTCACCATTTTCAGCATGCTCGGTATGATCAGAGTTCCTCCAATCGTATGAGGTTTTTTGTTTTTAGCGATTTCCAGTGCTGTCTCACATGACGTCTGCACTACTGCTGTTTTGTTGTTGAATTCTGCCAGTGCCAGTGGCATCGAATCTCTGCCGTTTCAAGCCAGCTTCATGACGCCGAAAAAAGTCCACATCCTTAGTACTATGCTCGGTATGCTTGGTATCCAAATGCCATTTCAATTTTGATGGCTTCATTGATTCAACACTCAACACAACGCCACAAAGCACGCACTGTGGCTTATCGACGCCATTAACGATTATAGTTGTGAAACCGAATTTCATATAATTCTCGGAATACTTGCGTTTCTTTTTTATGGTGAGGCCGTCAATAAAGTACAACATAATCTTGTTCTTTTCTGTAACTATTTTAAATTTATTTACCTATTCAAGTTGACAATATTTAGTTTGCAGCGTTAAATCAAAATCTCAGCAAAATTTTAAATGTGGAAGCAACAAATTGGTCGGTTGATTGATTCGGGACTCGACGCGACCTGTCAATAAAAAAAAACAAAAAAAAAAGAAACAAACTACCACAGCACTTTCATTTTTTTTTTCATCTCCTACCCACCCACACCCACGCACACAAAAACACACCCACCCACCCACTAAAAAGGAAAAAAGAAAAAAAAAAAAAAAAACAATTCAACCCCTTTGCCACCCAAGAAAAAAACAAAGGAAAAAGCAACTGTCCTTCGTTGCCTTCCGTTTACCACTACTCTGCTCTACTCGAACGAATTATAAGACGCAAGAAGACCAAAACATACTCGTTTATTCTTTAAATTCATGCACTTTATAAGTAGGTTGCATTTTGTTTTATTCTGTATGCATAAAAATTGTCACGCTGGTCAGACGCCCGCGACTCCCCTGGAAGGCCC
Organism: Aedes koreicus; assembly: GCA_024533555.2. Lineage (NCBI taxonomy): Eukaryota > Metazoa > Arthropoda > Insecta > Diptera > Culicidae > Aedes > Aedes koreicus. Next base: position 60,596 of record JAHHFK020002478.1, on the reverse strand, counting down.
TCGCGACCCCCCTGGGGGTCGCGGACCACCGGTTGGGAAGCCCTGATCTAAATTTCTAAAGAGCAAATCATAGAATTTTCTAACATACTTACTTATCTATGCCGATCCAACGTCCCATTAGAACAGCACCTACGTTTCAATGTTGCTCTACAAAACGAACGAAACTAATCTACTATGTTGAACCATACAATGCATCAAACGGTTTAACTTTGTCTATATAAACCGGTCGTTTGTTATACACTGATTTTCGGCAAGGCTTCTTGACCCAATCGATCAATGCAGCCTCTATTCTAATACAGGCACATTCAAAATAATAATACTAATAAAATTCATTACATATTGCTACGTAGTCCTACGTCAACTTTCCCTTATAGTTTTTAAATTTTTTGTCAACTTCCAAAACGGCTTTGCACAATCTGGAAGAGAGCGGATCTTGTTGGAAAAAATGTAATTTCTGAGGTCCACCATTCTGGCCTTAATAATTTTTGTCATTCGATTGCAATGACTTCTTAAGGTAGGCACACCAGTTTGCTGGTATTGCTTTCTGGTGGCGTTGCGCAATTGTATCAGTTAGTGGGTCTATCAATGGGTACAGAGTTGCTCACCAGATCTAACACTGGAATATGTTGCCCCTGGCCCTGGGAGATCGCTTGCTTGATGCACTGCACCTGCCGTTCAATGTCATCAACCGACACAATGAAACATTTTGCAAAGGTTTACTCCTTTTATATCGTTCACTGCTGCAAATGAGATATCCCTTACTTACATTTGAGATCCGTGATAGGAAAATACTAGGCATTTAGTAAATTTACTCTGCAAAACGTAATTATAAGTCATCACATTAAATTAACGTTATTTTCATTAGTTTAATGTTGGAAATAAATGATATTCAATCTTGGAATTGTAGAAATAATTCCAATTGATTGGAACAAACATTTTGAAAATGTTTGGAGAAACGACTGAGGTATTAATTTTCAAAGCTTGACCGCTTTTCGTGACGGTCGAAATAGGTTATTTTTATAAATTGTACCTCAGTACAGAAAACAAAGACGTAGTCCTACATCAGAAATAGAAACAATCAGTCATGGAGATTCCGTAGGCGGTTTCGAAACGCGTTGGTAGAGATGTTGAAATCGAATAGACTATAGTTTTCTTGGAACCTTCAACTTTTAAAATCGACAGGATTCTTTGGATTCGTACTGTGTTCGTCTCGGTGGTTGGCGTAATAGTTCTCTAGATAGTAGCACTCGTTGAGAGGCACCCGAGTAACACATCTTAATGATTTTATGTTGAGTAAGCTTCTATACAACCAAATCTAGTCATATAAAAGTATTTAAAAAACATGTGTGTTGCTTGGGCATAGATGTTGAACTGGCTGAGCAATTCAGGACTGCAGACTTCGGAACGTGAAATCTTGGCGCAGAAGATGGCTTGATTGAGCTTGCGTCTATCCACGAGTTGTTTAATAACAAGTAGAGCACAGCGATGTGGAAGCCGTGATAGATCAGACCATGGTTACGCAGGGCACACCGTACAAATTAGCGCTGTTCTGACTCGATTTGTGAAATCCACACTGCATCATATGGTGATCAAACGGCAGAAGCAAACTCCAAAATTAATCTGACTTATAAGCAATACAATGATCGCAAACAGAGAGGGTCTTAGAATGCACTTGAATTCATCTTGAAAATATATCCAGGTTGTCGATTTGCTCGAACTACTATTTCACACTCAAATCTTTGGCATTTTCAACTCGACACGTTCTCGAAGATACTCCTAATCACTCAAGCTTGGCTAACAGAATATCATCATTGACTGTTTCGAGAGGAGCCTTTATGTCAGTGAAAATACTGTCGACTTTCCCTCCTTGATCCATTTCCTTGATACAGAACGACGAGTATTCACACAGATTTGTGATGACGAAAAAAGCGGAAATTATCCATGCTGAGATGTCGAGATCTATGATTTCCAGGCCTGAAACATAACGTCATTAAGGATGATCCCAAAGCATTTCGACCCAACAGGTAAAGAAGTTATTCCACTGTAGTTTGACACATCCACTTCTACCTATCTTGAAAATTGGCTGCATGTATGACATCTTCCAAGTGCTTTGAAACTGCTGAGTTCGATAGGGAGAGGTTGAACATGGCCTGAAGCGGTATAATGGTATTTCAATTTTTCAATATGCACGCAGGAATGCCATCCAGACCAGGTGTTACAGAAGATTTCAGCTTCTTCAGTGCATCCTCCACCATCGCCAGACTAACATCGAAAATGCCAATGTCAAATGCATCTTTCGGCTAAGTCCTTGTTGCAGCCTCAACATCATATACGGGACGGGTTCGCAGCCACGCAGACACTCTGGAGACGTTGAGCATCATTAGAGAGGCAATTCGGCGCATGGATTGTCCTGTTGCAACCATTTGCAAGATTTGCGTTTGCTTGTTGGGCTAAGCCCACTTACGTTTTACAATTCCCTTTCGCGAAGTAGAACGACTCGTAGCACCACGATTTGGAAATGTTTAAGTTTGTGTTTCACGTCTATAAGGGTTTGAACTGTAAAATGTGAAAATAAGTAGTGATACAAAAATATAAGAAAAAGAAGAGAGACATCACACAACATTAGATGTTATCGTTTAGACGGGCGATCGAGAATAGACCCTCTTGCTTTGAACCGTTCGACAATTTGAAAAACGGTGCTCTGACTCAATTTCTGCTGAGCTGATATCTTTTTCGTCGACAAACCTGTCTCATGTAATGTTACTACAGCTGATCGCTTTTCGGTGGAGATCCTTTCCCATTCCCAAGCTGTTTGTTTTTTCTTCCAAAGTGGACGTTTCTTGAATGCACGAGCATTTCCTTTTTCATCGGAAGGACGTCCCGATCAAACTCTGGTTACACGAGATCCTGTTTGCGTATTTGTGTTCAAAATAATTCATCTGACAATAAAAAGTCTTAATGAATAAAATAAACTTATAAACTAATCCAAACAGGTATCTCTTAAAATTAGTTCAACACCGTTCTTATCCGATTCGCGAAACGTCCAGATGTTTCATTAAACTCAAATAGCTCTTCGACTGCAGTAAACGCATGAATACATGCTGAAATCGGTTCATTGTATCCAAACACAGTTCGGTGAAAAATTGTTTGCAGTAACGTAGAGTTCCGTAGGGTTCTGTTCGGTACCCTAAAGTTCAACATAGAAAGTAGTTCGGGGGCATCAGCTTCACCATTCAACAGTTTAGCAATAAACAACGATTGCTGTATTTTTCGACGTCGTTCCAGCGTGTCCAAACCTAGTAGTCGGCATCTACCAGGATACGGTGACAAGTTGTCAGGATCTCGCCGCTGGTGACCTAGTAAGGCTGCCATACCACCGACGCGTTTTCCAAAATTGGACGGACAAGTGCACAGTACAATGACTTCCAGCAGTGTGGGTCCGAAAAACCCTTCGCCACCTTGGAAATGAAGCCCTACTATCGAGTTGCTTTTGAAATGATGGCAGGGCGGTGTAGCTCGAAAGTCATTTTTGAATCCAGTTGAACACACAGATCAGTCACACTCGTTACGCTACTAGGAGAATTGCCATCAATGTAGTATTCAAACAACATACGGTTCACCCTACGGAAAAAGGAATTTTTAACACTTATAAACACAAACAATAACTTTTTTTTCCCCCCCCCCCCACAAAAAAAACACAACAATTTTTGCAGAAGTAAGCAATCTTCATGCGTGCGTTCTGTTTTGGCTCGCGCACCCATCGTGCAACCTGCCAAGAAAAAGTGTAAGTAAGTTTTTATGTTCACGCCCCAAAAAATAAATACAATACCACAGATTTCAAGACTCGAATATTCTTCGAAAGCTTACGGTTGATGATGTTAATGGCCTTTGTATTCACTTCCGTTAATGATATCATTATTTGAACTGTCAACAAAGAGAGAAGCAAACAATGTCCTGATGGTTGAAGACGGAAACAATTTTGAATGAACAAATCTAGGAACTTTTTTCAATAAGGCTTATCTAACAATGAGAGATTCTCTCCTGTCTCGCTCTTTTTAATTTATTACAGTGCCATTATAAAACTTTCGATTAATTCTTTAGTACAGTTCGAAACACAACAGTGCTGGCTAGCATACTCTACAAATAGTAGAATCAAAAACGTAATGGTGATTGGAATATGAATGAAAGTGAAAATAATTAAAGAGAGTCTCTCAATGTTAGATTCGCCCTAATGAAAAAAGTCCCTAGAAATGTTTGTCCATGCTCTTGCGTAATGCACTCTTGTTTCGATGTTGCACGCTAGCTGCCTCTCTGTCTTCCTCTTTTTCACTCTCTCTACAGTTCATTCCTTTCCTTCATTCTACTATCTCATTCATTTTACTCGTACTCCCAACCTTCACTCACTCTCTCTAACACTCTTCTTTCTCTTGCACTGTTTTCTCTCTCCCATTCTCTCCCCTTTCTATCACACCATTCCTCAGCATCAGCCTTGGTGAAAACACCAAACCGTTCTGCACGACAGCCGAACCTGACTGCAAACACACCACCATGTGGCTATAATTTACCACTTCAGTTTCGTGCTTATAGATGAACCCGCAGCGCAATGGACGCGACATGAGTGTACACGCTCGTGTTTTGCTTTTTTGGGAAAACACCCGAGCCGAGTGGTTACGATCACAAGAAAGCTCTCAATATACACCCAGTATAACACTGATTACCACGGATATAGCATTGCTCGTCGGATGATTCTAAAAATTTGATAATTTGACTTATAGGTTTGTATTCTAGGCCGTTGGATGACGGGCGCATAAGTAGATTGAGTATAACAAGCACGGCATAAGTAGAAATAAAATAAATAAACCACGCGTGTATTCCGCAATCGGACACAATCGGAAACACTCGGCTGTGGTGTTTGCCGAATCATCATACACGGTGTCTAAAGCCAAAACACGAGCACTGGCATTGGTGTTATACCCACCGCGTGGCGTGTAAGTCTGGAAGCACAAAGTCAAAGTAGTGACTAGCGCTAGCATGGTAAAAAATAGCTCGGCGTGCAGTGTAGTATTTGGACATGGCTGCTCAGCATTAAAGTATACTGGGAGTGAGTAATTAATTGAACGCCACAAACTATCGTTCCGTTCTACTCGGTGACTTAAGGCCTGATGTGATGTGATGTGAACTACCATCTAGTGTAACAAGGCAACTGCCTATAGCACTGGACAATTTTATTTAAACGATTTGATCAAGGTTATACTGTGGTAGATGTTTCAACATGTTCCTGTATGAAGGGCCAAAAACGTATTGTGGGCCCGTAAGCAGATACACTTACGCGTAACCCAAAGCTACAGGGGTCTAAAGAGAATCTCCTTCCAGAAACAAGTTCGCAGAAATCACACCAAAACCGAGCCCTCGCCAAGTAAAATGTCCCACTAGATTGGGAGAAGAGCCTGCCCTCTTTTCACGAAATGTTAACAACAGGAAGTTGGCAGTCCCACTCTTCCTATCCAATTCGCTTCAATCGGGTGCTCTGATGGTCCCTACCTTTATCCCAACATATAGTGTTATATAATATTTGTCAAATAGCAAAGAAATAAATATGATTTGCTTACCTTGATTTAGAAATCATCTTACCCTGACGCTAAAGATTATGGTACTACTTACATTTGTTATAAAGCATATGGAATATCCTTAATAATTCCACACTACCACGCTCACCCGTGACATAAGAGGAACATACAATTTCAGTGCTGTCAATCTATATCTATAAACATGCTTCAATAAACTATCGTAATGTTCATGCTTCATTAATTTATTCTTATATTTTTTTTTTCAAATAAAATTTAAGTGGTCTTTGACGAATTGCGTTTTCTTTTAAGCAGGTCCCCCGTGGTTTCTTTTTAATCCTTACTTGAGAGCTTTTTAGTGTTTATATTTCCCAAATTTCAATTTTTTCGTAGCTTTACTGTTATCTTCAGAAGACTCCCCATCATAAATTTCGCTCCATTCTTCTCTATATAATTCTTCGGCTTTTAATTTAAGTTTATTTTTATCTCTAGCTAACTGCTTCCAATTTTCCTCATTCATTTCATTATATCTATTGAGATCCTGACGCAATGAGTCCTTCCATGTCATACTAGGTCTACCCTCCTTCTTTTTCTTAAAATTAAGTTTGTATGCCAACTCGGCGACTTAAGGCCTGAATACACAAACGGCATCGTGATGCCTTCTTCATACAAAATAGAAGGCGTAATCGCATCTTCCGTTGGGATACCTTCTATCCTTCACCGTCCTACATCGCCTTCTTGCCAAGAAGGTAGATAGTTCACGCCTTCTATGACTCACTTGACCACCTTCCGTGTAAACACCGTTCAGAAGGCGTAATATTTTTAAGACGCCGTTTTTACACCTTCTATTGCCGGAGGTGCTGACAACGCCGTCTTAAATCGCTTCAAGCCTTCTTGTGTAAAATTGTTTGAGGTGTGACAGAGGATTGTATTGTTCATCGGATGTTGGTTTTCATTTTCATTTTTTATGACAAAAAATGTTGTGGAAGTAGTGCAATATTTTATTTCCAGGGTAGCCACACAATCTTAATTTAGAAATTCCCGCATTTTTGCCTAATTTTCTGGACTTGGAAAATAGGTTAATAAAAATAGGATAAAGCATTTGGGTTGGGAGAAGATGTTTCAATAAACCAATGATGTCAAAACTTAACCATTTAGTAGTACTTTATTTCCAGAAAGTTTGAAAAGAATCGGGCTCAAGGAAATTGTGTGGTGACCTATTTTGTGAGTCCAAATTTCATCGAATACAGTCTTTAAATAGATATTTTTGAAGTTTTGTTTGTATTGTTCAATCTTAAATTTTCACTTGTTTCGTTTAGGCAAAATGATGAATAGGAGCTGCAAATCGGGCTTCTACCAAACTCTTTTCAGTTTGGTTCACCACCATACACTTTTCATTTATTAAAAATCCTCGTTCCATTGTCGCATTTGCGACAGGATGAGCACCTTTTTATCAAGTGTTATCAAATTTGGCAGCTCCTTCTTGGAATAACCAATCAGATTTTTATCCAAACGGTGTTCTTTTCTCTGGATTGCGGCAAGCTACGTCTTTGAAGACGGCGTTGAGCATAACTTTCCAAATTCTTGTTTCACTTTGTGAGCAACTGCAGCGCTCAGATAGTCTTTATCAACGAACGTTTCCAGACACAGCTCCAGACGCTTTAAACCATATCCGTGAGGTGAGTTATAACATCAGGCTTATTGCAAGTTACGTTACCCGTTGAAGGGTATGTCAAGGACGATTTGTTGAGTAGCTTCTTCAAAAAGAAGCTAAAAAGCCTAATGTCCACATTAAGGCCTGGCAGAAGTTTGCTCTTTGTCAATTGTATTTCCTTGGCCGATTTTGCTTTGACTGTCAGACGCTCGGGCTAAACCATTTTCTCCATAGCGGCTCTAAGAAGTCCCGTCGAATCGTCGAAAAGAAACGGAGCTAAAGGAGATTAGGTCTGGTATTCCCTGAAAAACGACTTGCCCATTGCTGCAGACTTGATGACAAAATTCAGCTTTGGTACCAGCTTCTTAACGTCTACCGCATCAGCCACAACAACGAACACTTTTAATCGGAATACCGACGAAAAGCTCCGTCTGAAATTTGGATGACTTTTTTTTTTTCTAAAATTTACAGTTATGCACACAATGGCGATGCTTCAGTCATAAGGATCACCCAAGGAGTTCCAGCCAAGTAAAATAAAACCACAAGTACGTTACGTGCGTAACCTCACCTGTCACAGCCGTTGAGTCAGATCTAAGCGATACGTCAATCTGTTGTCTTAGCCCCTCCTTGAAAGAATTGTGTACAACGTGCAAGCCGCAGCTAATGATGTTGAGTTATTCAAAGCCAGGAATGGCTCGCAGATTCCTGATTTCCCCCTCAATTCTTTGAACGCCTTCCAGTTGACAACCGGGCCATCCATAGAGAACTGAGCTATCTTCTACAGCAACGCTGGAGTTGCAGAAAAACACTGTTTCATTCCGTTAATGGGATCGTTGGACCGGGTAGATGACAAAAACGCTACTCAAATTATCAATTTGGAAAAGGTGTGAGCATGGTTCCTGCCATATGACAAATGTTCCCGCATTTTTCCCGCATTTCCCGATTTTCCCGAGTCTGTGGCCACCCTGTATTTCTTTTAATTATTTCATTTGATTTTTATGCAATTTTCGTCTCAGATGTATTTAAATTATTTTAAAAACTTGGATGACGATCAACTGAAAATGCAAGCAATCAAAACTGTGGCAGAGGTAAAGGGCGATACGGTCAAAATTTGGTCAATATCAACTTGACGTATTTCTTTCAATTTTGCATTTAAAAAACCCGAACACCCCTCATTTTGAAGGTGTGTGTGTGTAAAATGTTGCTCCTATTTTGATTTTGGAATTCACTCTTCAGTTGTCAAAATGCCGTCCAAGCAAGAAGAGCAGCGTATCAAAATTTTGCTCGCGCATCGCGAAAATCCGAGCTACTCGCACGCAAAGTTGGCAAAATCGCTAAAAGTTGCCAAATCAACCGTTACAAATGTAATTAAAGTGTTTGGGGAACGTTTGTCGACAGCCAGGAAGTCTGGATCGGGGGAAATCGAAAACCGGAAGCCGCTGAGACGACAAAGAGAGTTGCCGGTAGTTTCAAGCGAAACCCTAACCTATCTCTCCGAGATGCCGCAAATAAGCTGGGTGTATCGTCTACAACCGTGCATCGAGCCAAAAAACGAGCCAGACTATCGACTTACAAGAAGGTAGTGACTCCAAATCGCGATGATAAACAAAATACGACGGCCAAAGCGCGATCCCGGAGGCTGTACACGACGATGCTGACGAAGTTTGACTGCGTGGTAATGGACAACGAAACCTACGTCAAAGCCGACTACAAGCAGCTTCCGGGACAGGAGTTTTATGAGAAAGAGTGTTTGAATAAACGTCTGCTGCCTTTCCTGAAGAAACACGGTTGTTCCGTACTGTTTTGGCCGGATTTGGCATCTTGCCATTACGGTAAAAAGGCCATGGAGTGGTACGCCGCCAACAACGTGCAGGTGGTTCCCAAGGACAAGAACCCTCCCAACACGCCAGAGCTCCGCCCAATTGAGAAATACTGGGCTATTATCAAGCGGAACCTAAAGAAGACAAAAAAAAACTGCTAAGGACGAGCAGCAGTTCAAGGCAGACTGGCTTTCTGCGGCAAGGAAGGTGGACAAGGTGGCTGTACAAAATCTGATGGCAGGGGTCAAGCGTAAGGCCCGGCAATTCGGATTTGGAAAAGCGGAAGCCTAACTGAATATTTTTCCTGAATTTTATACTAATTGAACTTGAAAAAGAAATTTAATTTGATTTTTTAAATAAACGATTTCACCGATTTACACGCGTTTTCCCTTGACCAAATTTTGACCGTATCACCCTTTATTGCGAGACGAGATCCATGAAACCACCCAAGAAAATAAGCCTAAAAAACCCTTGCGCAAGCGATCATGCTGGACGACTGCTTGGCTTTTGAAGCGGGCAGTTGAGGGTGTCTGTGCCAAATTACTTTTGGAATCGGAATGCGGCGCTACAGGGACCCCGCCGCTTTACACCACATGTCGCCAAAAAAATAAACAAAATTTCTGCAGTTTGCCGGGGCGACGCTCCCCGAGATTCTACAATGATGAAAAAGACCAAGCGACCAGTCCTACCATACGACACGATGCGACACTGTATTATCTCACAAAGGGCAAGATTTTTCAATAGTTATAATAAATAGAAAAAAGTCTTCGTTTGATGATTATAGGAGGAACGACGTTAATCAATTATTAGCACTCGCTTGCATAAATGTAAATGTTTTTTTTCATCATTGATATTTATTAGATTAGAACATGACCACACAGAAGTGTTTGAATGAAGCGGGTTAAAACAATTCTCCCAAAAAAGAAAAAAAACAAACAGCAAAAGAGACTTTTTGTTTTCGCCGCCTCCTTCTTTCCTTTTATTGTTGACATCTCCCGCCTTCCGTGTGCAAACCAAAAATTTGACGGCGTGACAACAAGAAGGTGTGCAGACGGCGAAGCCCAACACGGCGTGATTGTACCTTCCGTGTAGACGGCAGGAAGGCGGTACGTGCTAGAAGGGCCACATGAAGGTACCAAGAAGGTACTGACAAATTTCGTCAAGAAGGCATCACAATACCGTGTGTGTATTCAGTATTTTTTTCATCTTTTTCCTATCTCCTTTTTCCTTCGCCTTTAGCCCCAGCTATTATATTAATTTGCCTATTTCTTTTATATTAATTTTAAAGTGTACCCTTCTAATAATCAACCACCCCCTCATTTTAAACTAATCCTTTTTCTTATTAATTGTTGATTTTTTTGTCCCCACAAAGGACCCCCCCACCACACACACCTATTTTATAACTTGACATACGTTTATATGACAAGATTTTTTATAACGCACTACACAAAAACACAAGATGCTCTCTCTTTTTCTCATATCCTTCCCTTCTCTCCTCTCCTCTCCCACCCCCCTTTTATATAAAACCCAATTCTTCCCCACAACCAACATACAATAACTTCCATTTGTTTTATCTGCTTCCAAAAAAGAACCAAAATTCCTGAACAGTTACTCTATTCACCCAACTAACGATTACAGATTCAAAATCTCTTCAGACAAAACCTTTCAACTTATTCAACCGTCCCAGAGCCATCATAATCAGCACTATTATCCGCGTCGTTATCGTCGCCATCAACAGCTGATTCCAGCGTGATGTTCAAACCCATCAACCAGCAGTCAACGAACCGAGAACTCTGCAAAGTCGCAAGAAGCTGTCTACATCACACAGATTGATTCGAGAAGCATTTGGAACGATTTGGTGGAAATCCCTTTCGTTTTCTTCGAGCTTCTTCGACGTTTCGAAAACTGCCATGGCGGCGGCAGTCGAGAGCAGCTCTCAACCCATCAGCCAGGACGGCGAGCAACGGTCGTAAACTGTCTCGAGTTGGCTGATGCTGGCTGATGATGTGGGTTGGATTTAATATCAATAAAGTATAATTTTATTATTGATTTAAAATCAATTTCGCAAGCAGAGCACACACACACACACACACACTCGTCGAGTAGCACCAGCACGATTGGAGGTGGATTTAGAGCTGGATGCTGTTTCGGATTCTGGGCACTTACAAGCACACATATCCACTCATATCAGGAAAAGTTTATCCATTTCGTCCTGAAAAAGCCGGCATCTGCTGCCGTGTTTGGCTGAACAGCATGATCGCATTTCGAACGTGACGCCGCCGACTACTGCTAACCTAGTGGCGCGTTCCTCTCGGCCAAAGCCAGCGAAGATTATGGATTTTTCCTTGTGGGAAGCTGCTGCTGCTGCCACCAGCAGGAAGGCGAGTGTGTGATAGACATAAATAAATAGTATCAAATATTTAGCCAACGGTGGGTGGTAGTTTAAGCAGCCGTGGTGGAGGTGTTTCTTGCTGTCCGCAACTTTGGTTTCGCAACGATACATAGTGGATTATGGTCCTGATGCGCGGGCGGGGCAAGGGAGGGGAGGCAAAATGTGAACAAGTTATGTTATCTGCGGTATTAGTTCGGTATCAGCCGTGCACCCACCGGCGGCAGCAACTGGCGCGCCACCAATTCTACCAGATGTTGAAATTTTCAAAACCACATAGTTGAACTAATATCATCCACGCAGTGCATTCGCTGTCTCGGAATGCGTGGTTTAAAGAGGATGGAGTCTTAACGGTTTACTAGATGATAGATCCTGGAAATTTCGAGAGTTTCATACTTTGATCACTCACCCTGTATCCTTTGAGATTTTCAACCACGCAAGCCAGCAGCGCGTCCCGTCCGATAGTGACCGTAATGTTCGGGATGGGTTCGGCGAAGCGGGGAAAATTTGCTTCTGGAATTAGAGAGAGAAAGAAAGGTAAAAACACACGTTGTGAAGGCGCCATAAAACAACTCTAAACAATTACGAAAAAAGCGCCAGTTTTGCCATGTTGACGTGTTTTTATAAATACGTGCAAACAGGATTGAATTGATGCAAAGCGGATGAGTGCTCCGGTGCGGAAGGAGATTATTTAATTTGAAAATGGGTTCCTGGATGGCGTTCGGGATGGTTCGGCGTTTTTTGTTCCCATCGGAAACTGAAATCTCCATCTGTAATGTTTGAAATTATATGTTCGGAGAGGGTGCGAAAAAAAAAACACGGTGGAAATTTTGCACCGGTCGGGAAAGGTGCCATCCAGCGACCCATATCAAAAAGCTCCTCCATGTAGGATGACAGCGAAGGCACGAAATGTGTTTGTCTTCATTTTGGAAAATGGCGCTTTACCAACAACACAAACAAAAACCGGGAGGAAAATTGGCTCCTGCACGTACCGTTATTGAGTTCTGGTTGGCTTTCATGCGTGCTCGTGTGTTTTGCTGAAACGAGATGAAAGGGAAAGGAAATATGAGATGAAATTAATTACCACGCTCGGAAGGATATTATCATGTTTGGGCGACGAGGCCGGTGCGTACAAAAGATGCGGTGCGCTTTGATTAATTGTCCCCGGAAGATGGGAATATAATATTTGAGACACTGAATTTCACACTACAAGCGGACTGTATATTTGCTGACCGAAACAACCGAAGTACGGGAGATAACTAACTATCGTCCTCTATCTATATGCTCTACGAGGCAGATCAATCTACTGTCATAGATCTACCACCACAATCTCTCTCAATTGCTGCTATCAGTTGCACTTGCACACATCTTATAATTGTACGATAGGAGGGCAGAGAGATCGACGCTATGGCAATCTGAGTGGCATTGAAATATAATCGCATGGTGAGTTCTACATCGGCTTATCTATCTTTACCTAACATACCGGCGGCCTTGAGTTTACTCATCACAAACTTAATACTAACTTTACAAAAAATGATCAATAGTGGGTTCACGACAAAACAATGACAACATTTTGTTCTAATAAGTTACAAATGGCAAGAACGGTTAATAATAACAAACGGCAAGATGGCATATTCCTCTCCTAGCGAGGATCGCTTTTGCTTCGCTATCTTCTGCATACAACCTTCGTTTTCAAAGCTGGTTGAAACGAATGGCTGCTCGAACTAAACTGGCTGGTCCTGATGACGACGTCCACATTACCTAATACGATGAAACCGTGCACTGATATATCACGTTCGGTTGCGTTGAAGTCCGACACGAAAAACTGCGGCTTGATGTTCGAGTGTTCCATTCCTGTGGAAGATAAACACGGCTGTAATCCAGTACATGGATTACAGAGACGACACGTAAGTCATGGTGCGGCCCCCTGGCGATAAAATGGATGCAGATCCATTAGGTGCTAAAGTTTGCCCCATAGGGACGATAAATACTCAACTGACGGGCAGCCACTTGCTGCTCATGATAGGATGATTGGATTCAATGACGATACAAACGCTGTCCAGCTGACACTAATTGACGTTGTGATGGCATCTCGTGATCGACGAATCGTCTTTATTGGGCTAGGATGTACAAATAGCTAGTGGGTCTCACATCTCTGATGACAAAAAACAAAGCAGTAGGTTCAAACAGAACACTCAGATGGGATAACATAACTTGAGAGTAGCCCCCAGGCATCCACGACAAGAATTTGTCGCCAGCTCAAATGGGGGCTGAAATACTTATTCCGAATTTTGATGTTAGATGATCTATTAAGGTTCTTCTTCGTGCGGTAGATTGTCCCAAATGGGGAGAATACAAATCTTCTGGATACCTCGGCGAAACGATCCATGCTGCGTCCGAACAGTAACTACTCTAACAATTCTATCGGCTCCAGAGTGAATCTCCGTCACGCGTCCCAGTGGCCACTGCAGCGGAGGAAGCTTATCTTCCTTAACAAGTACCATCGTTCCGATATGAAGATTGTCCCTTCTCCTTGTCCATTTATTTTTGTTGTGAAGATCTGACAAGTACTCTGTTCACCAACGCTTCCATATCACCTGGCTGAATTGCTGCGCGCGTTGCCATCTGCTCAATCGGTTTTCCGAAATTTCTGCAAGACCGGGCTCAGGAATCGCCGTAAGCGGACGTTGAACCATAAAATGTCCAGGAGTTAAAGCTTCTAGATCTCTGTGATCGTTACTAAATGGAGTAATCGGCCTCGATCTGGGTAAAAACAGTGAGCATCTCATCTGAACGAAGTACAGCGTTGCCGATGACTCTCCTCATGTGGCCTTTAAGGGATTAACGGCCGCTTCCCACAGTCCACCGAAGTTCGGTGACCTGGCAGGAATGAACTTAAAATCGATTGACTCTTTCGCTGTCTCAGTGACTACTGCATTCCGGAACTGTTCCGCTCGGAATAATTGATGTAATTCGTTGATTTCTCTTCGTGCTCCGACAAAATTGTTAGCGTTGTCACAAAAAATTACCTCAGGTTTTCCACGCCGTGCAACGAATCTCCTTAGAGCAGCCAAAAACGCAGCCGTAGTGAGATCTGCTACCATCTCTATGTGAACTGCCTTGACTACCAGACAAACGAATATGCACAGATAACATTTAATCGAAGCTGCTTTACGTGATGCTTGTCGGATGTGAAACGGACCACAGTAGTCAATTCCAACGCGAAGAAATGCAGGAGTAGGAGTCACACGTTCCTTCGGCAGTTGCCCCATTAGTTGCTCGCGAACTTGCAGACGAGCTCTGAAACGTCGGACACATTCTTGCACAACCTTTCGAGCCAAGTTTCTTCCCGACAATGGCCAGAATCTCTCCTTCATGCTGGATAGTATCAGTTGAGGTCCTGCGTAGAGAAGTCTATGGTGATAGTCAACCATGATGAGCTTCGTCAATGGATGGTTACAATCCAGTACCATCGGATGTTTTCTACCAAACGACACTGGGGCATAGCAAAGTCTCCCGCCTACACCAATCACTCCATTTACCAGCTCAGAACCCTTCGAGTGTAATCTGGACCTCTCTACCTCTCTTTTCACTGCCAAATCCGATAAGTCGACCGGAAAACACTCCAACTGAGCTAACTTAACTAAACAGATTATCGCTTCTTCGTGTTCTTTCGCACTGAGTACACCTGTTCTCCTACAGATTCGGTTGGCAATCTGGCAGTTGTGGGCGAAGCGTAGTATCCAAGCTGTCAGTCGAGTCAGCTTAAGAAGCGACGAATGCCGACAAAAGATTTCACTGGGGGGTAAAATCTGCAATGCTGCCGCAACTAATGGCTTTTCCTCTAGCGTTACTGAATTGAATTAGTGATCAGCCAAGTCATCCATTGTAGGCCAGGCACTTGAATCCTCTTGGAGCCACATGGGCCCATTCCATCACACCATACATTCGGCAATCTGCAGCGGTGTCAAGCCGCGAGAAATAATGTCAGCGGGGTTCTCGACGCCAGGTACATGGTTCCACACACCCTCTCGTGTCATGTGCTGAATTCCCGAACACTCTGTTGGAGACAAAAGCTTGCCATCTAGAAGAATGAGATGAAAGCCAGCACTTCACAATTGTAGAATCGGTCCAGAAGTAGGATCTTGAAGGAATCTGGATACTCTGCGTCACAGTTTCAAGTAAATGTGCCAACAATAATGCGGATGATTATTCCAATCTGGGTATCGACTGTTTCTTCTTCCGCTTGCTTAAATCCTCCAACGGTGCCACCTTGGATTTGGCCATCACTAGTCGTACCGTAATCTTTCCGTCCCGAGTAACACATCGCAAGTAGATCGCATGAGATCACATTATCATCAAATGCAATCCAGCGGGGAACCCAAACTGCGTCAAGTCGATCCAAATTTGTTCTGAAATCTAACCATTGTGATTGCAGGTCTGCGCTTAACGGTTCATCATTGGCCCTGAGATTGCATTTGCGATTGCCCTTGAGACTGTGGGCGAGACTGTAGTTGAGCGTTCGCGTTCGCGCCTTGAGGCCTGTTCCGGTTATTCTGCGGTTGTTGCTGCATACTAGATGATGAAGGGTAATGCGGATGCAGCAAATGATGATGACGTTGACCACATTTTGCACACATACGTCCGGAACAATCTGCAACAAAATGACCAGCAGAAAAACAATTCTGGCAGAATCCGAGTTTGCGAATGGCCATTTTGCGATCAACTACTCTCATTTTTCCAAAACGACGACAATTTTCAATGCTATGCTGTCCGCCGTTGCAAATTGGACAACTGCTAGAAGCTGGGACAAAGGAGTGTACAGCAGAGCCTTTAAACGGTCGCCTTTGCACAAATCCACTACGAGCTGATGTGGAATGGAGCATCGCATAGTGTTGCTCCAGAAATTCTGTCATTGCAACATACTGCGGAATATCCTTAGATGCATGGTGCGTTTCCCAATGGCGGAGAGTTGCGCTGTCGAGCTTCTGTGATATCATGAACGCCAGAATTGTACTCCAATTCCCTGTGTTCGCACCTAACTTTTCCAATTGTTTTAGATTGACCTTGAACGTCATAAGGATGTTGTTCAGGGCATCAAATAATTCAACTCTCATCGCTGGAACTGCAAACAGCGCCTTCAGGTGTTCTTGTGCTATCAGCTTGTGATTCTCGTATTTCGTCTCAAGAATGGTCCAAGCAATGTTGTAGGTTGCAGCGGTGACTTGAACTTGATTGATTTGAGGTAAGGCCTCGTCGCGCAAAGAAGCTCTCAAGTAGTTGAACTTGTCCATCGTATTCAAGTCGTCATTGTTTTGGATCAATGATTTGAACTTGTCACGAAAATTGATCCACTCCTGCCGGAAAAAGAGGGTAACTTCAGCTCTGGGTATTTCATACGAGATGTTTGAATTGAGATTTCAGGCGAAAGTACAGGTTCTCAAAGTCCTTATAAGCACGAACACTATCGATACGGGCATCAGCATGAGTGGTAGCAGCATCTTCGTCACCAGCACTTTCGTACGTTTCAGCAGCTTCAGCATCATCTAGAATCACGTCGATCTTTACAAAACGGTACGGTACAAAACTTATCGAATATTTCATCCAGTTTACTAAGACGAAGTTCAACAACATTTTTATCACGATCCTCTTGATAATTGTTCAAAAAATCTTGAACGTTGTCTAACGACGCTTTCAATTGCCTCTCCAACTTCATCAATTGCCATTCATAACATTGCCAAAGGTTGGCATCTTTAGAAATTTGAACACTATTACACAGCACTTCACGGTGACTAAGAAATCACTCCCGAGGCCTCAAGCAGAACGAATTGACAGAGTAGACAGCTCAATATTCAAAAGTGTGGGAAATTTTCAAATGGCAAATCTCATTGTGCCAAGCATCAAATAATCAACCGGAGAAACTCAAAATACATCCTCCAAAACTTCAAATTAATTTTATTTCTATTCGCAAGCTGATACAGCAAACAGAGCAATGCTCATGTATTTGGCTAGCGTTATATTCAAACTAGGCCAAATTTAGCCACCTCAACCACGCTATCAAACACACAACCTTGCATACTAGCTACTTATCTGAATCCTTGATGAAAGGTGGTAGCCCTCCAAGTGGGAATAATGATGAAAAACAGCATCCAGGAATGAAATCAGCAACCCGCCATTTGTGGCACGAAAGTAGCAATCAATTATCACACACGGCACATGTCTTACAATTCGATACACAACTTCATCGAGTACGCAAGAATAATGACGAGATCGCAGTTCACTGATCTTAAAACGAGTGCAACGACCCATAAGTACAATACAATTTACTTAAACAACAAGCACAATTCAATATGTAACTCCGTGAAATGGCCTATCCGGCTCGAAGGACATCATATGTTTAGCACATTTTTTTTACAAATCTCAAAAAAATTATCTATACTTCTAATAGCGTCGAAACTATTACTCCCAGAATATTGCTTTGTTGCGAAGATCAGTGTTAAATTTAATTTTGCTTTATGTGATGACAAAATATGTGAAATTGGATAACACGCGTTGGAGCTATTCCATTTTAAGTAAACGTGTTTTTGTTCATTTATTAAAAAATCAACTTTTATCCATATCTCGAAAACTGTTCTACTTCAATTTTTTACGGCATTTTTGAATTCTGCATAAAATTTCACATGAGAAACATAAGTCGAACTATAAAGTTCATCACTTTGATTTATTTTGTAAACTAGTGCTTTTAGTGCACTCTAGAAGTGTGTCCTCCCTAAGCTCAGTCGGTAAAGGTGCGGCTACAAAGCAACACCATGCTGGAGGTGGCTGGGTTCGATTCCCGGTCTGGTCTAGGAAATTTTCGTTAAGGAAAATTACTCGACTCCTGGGCATAGCGGATGATTGTACTTGCCACACAATCATACTAATGCAAAAATGGTACTTGGCATCGAAAGCTCTCTATTAATAACTGTGGAAGTGCATATAGAACACTAAGTTGAGAGCAAGCAATAAGCAAATTGCGAAAGCATTAAGCTTGAAACGCCAAAAAGAATAAAAGACCTCGATAGAAGTATAGTATATAGGGTTACCAGTACCATTTTCATCTTCTTCGAAAACAAAACATTGACGCATAACCATCTTATTTCTTACTTTTTATTAATTGTTAATATTATTTTTATTTGTTGTTGAAAGTAGGCAAACTTAATAACAAAAGGAACCAATTGATTCATACATCAAACCTCCATTTCCGATTAGTATGAATAATGGATCATGAGATGAATAATGGAATAGCGCCCCGAAGTGGTAATGCTTTCCAACAGTGTACTGATTTGTGATAATAAAATATTTCAGCTTTTTCAACTGAGTTTATATGGTTAAATGCAACATTTCAAACTTGTTGCAAATACTGTACTTGACCATTGATCACCATCTTCGAATTATCATGTTTATAGATAAGAACTACCCGAGTAACACATTTTCGTGATTTTATGTTGATAAAGCTTCTTTATAACCAAATCTAGGCATATAGCAGTATTTTCAACTGTTATAAAACTTGTGTGTTGCTTGGGTTCATTAAACGCTTTGTCAAAAACATTTAATGTTGTAGACCCAACTTCTCTCAGCACACCTGGTCACGACCTTACAACTGTTTGAAAATATCACAATTGTCTTGAATTCTATTGCCAGCAGTACTGCATAGAAACAAAAGCGTTCCCAACAATGAGAACGGACCGTGAACTAGTTCACGTTTCAAGGATTTTTACCCTTAAACGTGATTAAGTTCCGAATTTCGTGATTCAGTTCACGGTGTATTTTTGCTTGTTTCGAATTCATGACTGAAGTTCACAGATATGGGTACGGATAGACATTCATAGACATTCTACAGACAAAAAAATTTGGGATTTCAGGTATGTTAAATAGTGATAAATGATTAATAGGGGGACAAGGGGTATAATGAGCATACGGAGTGATTTGGGTACCCCCTTTTTTCTCCTGCCTACTACACGGTTTTGAAATTCTATATCAGTGGTAAATAAAATAATATCTATTTCGATATTAGAAATCGATTGATTATTAACAAACAACAAAAGCAAATTAAGTGAATATTCATTCAGATAGAAGAAGAAAAAGGGGGTCCTCAAATCACCCCGTATTCGCAATATGCCTTTTGTCCCCCTATAAATTGAAATAAATAAAGAAAACACTATTTACCGTAATTTAAGCCTAGAAAACCGACTGGGATCTTTTTTCCTAAAATAAATTCCAGATTCGTTCTCAGGCACAGATTCGCTACAAAAAAAAGTGTCTTCCGACTTCAGCGGAATCTTCCTCAATCTTCCAAAGGGGCGTTTTGCCACTTCATTCATGAACCGTTAAAAATCCGAGAAAACGCTATGCAAGGGGTGAGTCGTTTAAACAGTGTGCCAACCACGGGGTAGTAGAAAATCTTACACCATACCAGTACATGCGTGGCACTCTGTAGCACACTTTCGTCATATGTGGTTTTAGAAGAAATAACCTGGCGCTGGAAAATTGACGTTGTTTGTTGTTGCTATGTTGTTTTGATTTGTTTGTTTCGTCACGCAACAGACCTAAGTTTTAGAAATAATCGATTATAAGTGAACTTTTGAGCTACCTGTTTGTTTAGACAAAATCTTGAGTGGAAAATGGATGAGGTAAGTGATGAAATTAATAAGTCGCGACTTAATATCACGTGTCTTTAATTTTTAGAGCAAATCTGAGGCGAAACGAGGTGATCCCCATGAGATTGAAGAGAACAGGCGGATTATGGTTAAGAAACTTTGTGAAGAAGTTGCAGCTGGTGGAACTCCGTTGAGCAAAGATCAAGTAAAGGGAACTAACACATTTACAGCCTGACCAGGCATAGTAGAAATGTCCATTTCTGAATGCCAGAATGTTCAAGGAAATGACGTCAAACATATTCGGACACATCGACACAATAATCGACATTATATGTAACTAGTCACTCTCCTGCAGCAGAGCAATCCCAAGTAACAATTTTAGTTTTATTCCAGCCGCCTTCTCCCGGCTTTGTTGATAAAACCACAATCAAAACTGTTTTGTCTACCAACACCTCCTCTATGCTTTTTTAAAGCCAAAATTTGTACAAAATGGCCACGGTTGTGAAAACAAGTTAATAAAAATTTTATAAGAACATAAAGATTTTGAAAAAGTTCTAGTGAAAGATGTTATGACCACTTGAGAACCTTCATAAAACCTATTGGCTGCCATTAATACCAGAAAACGGCCAAATGGCCACAGCCGTCAAACTTCACTGTGAAATCGTGGTTGTTTTTTTTTTGTTCTGCTTTGTTCGATTCTCTGCTCTTCTGATTCATTTAGCAGTAAAAAAAGGTCTGGTGTTTCGGGATTTTTTGTTTGATAGCGAAATATCGAAAATAGATTGTGTTTTCTACAGCGTATTATGCTCCAAATTATATGCGCATTTATTTTTATGGTGAATATTTGCGCGATAAGAGCCAAAAATTAATGCGCCTTGGAAATCATGCGAATTTACAACAACATAAATCGAATTTTAAAAAATAGATTCGATAAATTAATCATGAATTTCCTGAAAAGTGCTTGGAATTGGATGGGATTATCTAAAAGAATGCCGAAATAAGTCTTTGATCTACAGTTTATTTGCAAACCATTGAAAATTTGATGCATTTATTATTCCACATTTCAATTGTTTCTTATACTTCAATATGGCGATTGGAAAAAAAATAACAGTTTTGCCATAAAGCCAATTTTTCTTCGCAATGACTATTATAAAACTATTTGGTCTTATAGTGACTTTCTTCAATGCCAATTTGCCGTTTAATGCATTTACTGGAGGCAAAATGGTTTTAAAATGCTTTCTCAACTGACCATAATAAGATAAAGTCAATGAGTCCTAAAACGGCATTTAAATACAGCATTTTACGAGTTCATAAAGTCGAAATAAAACCTTTGAAGGAGTAAAAGGAATTTGAGAAAAAAGGTTTTAAGATCGTTGTAAACAAGCTGTGTATGTTCTCATAAAATTGACTAAAATATGAAACCTATTGGCACCTCTGGGTGCCATAATAAAACCAAATTGATTTCAAGTGGCTTTCATAAAACATTAATAAAACTTAATGAAGCAGGATGGTGTTAGCAATGTTACTTGGGATTCGTAATCCTCATCTAAGCCGACAGAGGAGCATCGTTAGAGACTAATACTAAAGGGTATCCCACAACAAATTGCATCACGGAACAAACGCTAAAGAAAATCACCCATTGAGTCTTTTCTCTTGAAAATGAGGTAGAAGTATTTTAGAGTGTTTAGTTTTTGTTTTATTTTTATCGCTGTCAATTTTTCGAAAATTGGAAAAAAATGGCATCACCCGAAAAGCAACGTCGCGAATTGATTTTGCGCACGCACCTGAAAAATCCTCAACTCTCTCATCGGGACATCGGAAAACAACTGGGAATCGTGCAGTCAACGGTGAGTCGTGTGATTAAACGTTACTTCGAAACTCTGAGCATCGAACGGAAGGAGAAATGCTGTCAGAATGGATGTTCTATTAGTGATCAGGATCACAAGCTTGTCGTGAAAGTGTTTAAGGGGAATTCGGTCAGGGATGTGGCCAAAAAGCTGAATCTGTCCAAGTCATTCGTTCAGAGAGCCAAGCATACGTAGAGCTGCATACGTACAAAGTGCAGAAGGCTCCAAATCGTGACGAACGGCGAAATACAGTGTGAAAGTCACGGGTCTGGAATCTGTAGGCCCAGATGCTGACGAAGCCTCATTGTCTCATTATGGATTATGAGTCTTACGTCAATGCGGAGTTCTGGCAGATTCCGGGGCTACTGTTCTTCACCGCCCAGCACAAATTTGATGTTCCCGAGAGAGTAAAATGGTGAGTAGACATCTGGGATGAAGCGTGCGTCCCCGCAACATAGCACTGGTCCTCACAAGTTCCTACCTCATGCTTCCACGGGTCAAGAGATGACAAAGACCGCCAGCTAAGGGTCGCGTACTTATCTGGTAGTGCAGCCTGGGCACTGTTGTCCTTCTGACTTCAGCTAGATTGAGGAGGTGCGTGCCAAGCGTCTGTCCACCAAGGAGGTGCGGCTCAAACGCGTCTGTTCTGGCATCCAGTGGTTGAATAAAGGTGCCGCCACACGGTGGCTATTTCTAGTATTTAGTAGCTATACGGAACTATGTAATAGCTCATAGGAACACCTAAACTATATAGTGATAGCTCATAGTTATGACTTGCAAGTGATAGTTTGACGCTATGATATAGAACCGTGCCCGTTGTCGTGTGAACACTCTAGCGCTAGTTTCTATGTTATAGTAGCAGACTATGAACTATTTCATCCGGACGGAATAGTTCATAGTTTGTTGGTCGAAGCATTTTGACATTTCGGTTAAATTTTTTGCTAGTTTTTGTTCTCGTGGTATTTTTAAAACAAAAATGGACCAGGAAAAGAAATTATAAAAATAAATAAATAAATAAATTATTGAATTAATTGATTAAGTAGTTTGAGTAAACACAAAAACATCGAGTTTGAGGATACAAGTCAAATATGGTTTTTTTTTTTCTCCCATTTGTTTTTTTTTGAGGAATATATTTTTTTCTTCTGCTCATCAACACCACACAACCCCCACCCAATCATAATCAAAACTCGCTCCCCCGAATAACTAAATATCAAACACGAAAGTCCCCCGCAACCCCCTCTGTTTTCATTCCCTTCCTTTTTGCTCTTCCCCGTCGTCCCTCCCCTCCCTCCTTGATCGGGCCCACCCCCCCCAACCAAAACACCCACCCCGAACCAACGATCTTCCCACACATTCCCCCACAACAATCCGCAAATACACCACCATTACTGATCCTTCCTTTTGCTCCTATCCCAAGCAGCACATGCAACATCGTTCAAAAAATATGTTTGGTTTTCTTGTTTCTAATACGACTCCCAACAGGCACAGAAAACATTCACTGTTGCATCAGAGCTGTTTAAATGTTGCAAGGGGTACAAAAAATTGCACTAACGTTACCAAATTTTCATATTTGACACATGCATGAACTATGTAATAAGATCTCGAGTAAGATGGAGTTTTTTTGTTTCAAATAAATTTCTCTTTGAATATGTGAAACTTGAAGTAGTCAGGAACTACATTGCAACATATCCTTGAAATGCAATCTGTTTCATTACAGTATTATGAACCTACAAGTTATCAAAACCTATTTTGAAACTAAGTCTAAAAAATTGATGCTGAAATCATATTGGAATAAATTTGCAACCATCTAGGTACTAGTATGGCTTTCAACAAACATTTCACAGTGATGTTACAAATCACATCTGGGTTTTTACTGGCAATAGGTGACAAACAGCGGAGAAGTATAACCGTAAAATATAGTTAGATTCCCGACATTTCGTGAGAGTTCCAATGTCTATGATGTATTGCGTTTACGATGAAGGGTCATATAACGAAACTACAAAATGTTAAGAGATCAAGATAAATACAATCATTTGAACCGGTTGTGCATGAAATTCTTTTTCTACAATTCATTTATTTAAAATAAAGGATGAACAGCAGTGTGCTAACCATTTCGGCTCAGTTGGATTCATTCGCCGATAGATTTCATCAACGAAAGTTGCATTACTGATATTTTAATATGCAAGGCGTTAGAGCGTATTTATCTCCGTGGTGAAATTTGAATATTAATTAAATATTAGCAGTTTGACAAATTGGGAGCTCATGATAAATCCAATCATTTGAACCGGTTGTGGATTACATAGAAGTCTTTTTTAACAAATTTATTTATTTAAAATAATGGATGAACCATTTCAGCTCAGCCAGATTCATTCGCCGATAGATTATTATTTTTTCTCAATCATCCCAAAAAACACACTTCCTCCTGAGCGTTTCTATTGACAACTGACGTTTTACACATACTTCTGCTAACAATATAAGCATTCTGTGCTTGTTTCAAATCATGCGTTTGCAACATAATTTCAACATAACTCTCATCATAATATATTAAAAACTATTCAAAGAAATACATATATGTGTAAAAACCGTTGCGCTAAGGTTGCAGTTCGATAGGCAGAACTAGGATTGAGATTAATAAGCCTGCTACTTAATAGATACATGTTGTATACTTTGCTCGATGCTATAATGAAATGCTACAGTATTGCGACGCTTGAATGAACATTTTGGAAACAGTTTAGTGTTTTGACATTTACAGAGGTAAAGCGTACACTGCCGGTTAACTTTATTTAAATATGGTTAACAATGATTGGAAGTGAAAACAATTCAACATGAATTTGTTCCACCCATTTTGTAGATGTAGAAATCTTTGGTTTGGTGAACAGTAACTATTACTAATTCTATATCTAGATTTTCGGTATCTATCTAATAAGAGGATGTACGAGATTTTGAGAAAAAATGCGCTATACGATAAGATGAAGATTTGAAAACGGTTATTTGTCTCGTATACATACCAAAACTCCATCGTTAATATCAAACGGGGAAATGACTGGGGTACTGGAGTTTTGAAAAGTAAATCAAACATTTCAACACTTGCTTTGAGTTATTGATATGTACCGTGCAACTGTGATATAGTTGAGATTAATTTATGAGACTTAAATGACTAAGCATTTGGATTTCTATATTTGAGAGACCTTCAGCCTTTGAATGGTTCATATAAATGAATAAGCTCCCTAATACTACCCAAATCATACAAATTGCAGTTTTCTCATAGGTTAGGTTAGGAAAAACCATAAATAAAAATCTGTCAATAAATTTTCAACCTGCGGTGTTGTTATATTATGCTCAGCCGCCATGGTAAAATAAATTGCCAAAATATGCCTTGACAAATATATCCGTTTATTTGCATTATGATTAAGTGCAGATGACTCAAATTTAACATATTTCTGTTGGACGTATCATACACGCATATAACAGTGAAATTTGGAATCTTTGTTACGAAAAAACATTATAGAATTAT
Source organism: Aedes koreicus (assembly GCA_024533555.2). NCBI lineage: Eukaryota > Metazoa > Arthropoda > Insecta > Diptera > Culicidae > Aedes > Aedes koreicus. The sequence goes on along the minus strand of JAHHFK020002478.1, from coordinate 35,169 downwards.
TTTTCTAGCAGAATTTAAGAGTCTTTTTTTTTACCAATTCCCGCGCGCATTATATTTTACGAAGTAAAACTGCGTATTTCACCATAAATCTGAGTCGGTTGAAAAAATCTGCTTTGAGATGAGAATTTTTGAAGCTATAATATTAATTTTATAGATTTTTTGAGAACTGCACACCAATGAAAAAAAAGTTCAAGTCTAAAAAATAATTGCTCTTGCAACCGGTCATAAACTTAAAACAAATCTTAATAATGTACGGTAGACCGGAGTATTTATCTTATAACATAAATAGATTCATGAAACGTATTAAAAACTTGTTAGGAACATAATTATCATTCGACATTTCAAATGATAGTATCGGATCAAAAAGTTTCGTGGGTCTTTTTGGCAACACTTTTGAAACTCAGAAAATATGTTGCAAATAGGCTCCACCTCTTGCGCTTTTCTGGTTGCAGTTTAGTTACGTTAAACGTCGTGGTTGCCTAATAATTCTACCATATTTTGTCTCAAAGAAGCCAATATTCCTTTATCGTAACAAATTGTGTTACTTGGGATTTTGGTACGTAAAATAGTATTTAGTAACCCCCCCACCCATTAGAACGATGCTGAACTGCTTTTTATAATTAAAATAATCCCTGACGCTCTTTGCAGGGGCCTTTATACTAACGTGCTCTCCGTCTAACATTCCTACACAATTGGAAAACTTCCATTTTTCTACAAAATTACGTGAAATTGATAGTTAATCTTCTTGTGAATAATATACGTATCTTAAATAAAGCATTCATTTCAATTTCATTAGATTTTTGCTGCTCTAAGCACCTTTACGAAAAATGTGAAACCTCAAAGCAATAAATTAAACCGATTTCCCCCGAACTTCTTAGAAGAACTTTCCTGACCTTCTCAAAAGAACTTCTCTGAAGAATTTCCAAGAAGTTCTCTGAAGAAAGTCCCCGAAGATCTCTGAAGAAAATCCCCGAAGATCTCTGAAGAACTTTCCTGACGTTCTTTGAAGAACTACCCCGTAGTTTTGTGCAGAAATCCACCAAAGTTCCCTGAAGAACTTCCTCGAAGTTCTGTGAAGTACTTCCCTAAATTTCTGTGAACTTCTCTGAAATGACTTTCCTGAAATTTCCTGATAATTTTCCCGAACTTCTCTGAAGAATTATCTGATGTTCTCTGAAGAACTTCCCTGAAGTTCTCTGGAGAACTTCCCAAAAGATCTCTGCAAAACTTCACCGAAGTTTTCTGAAGAACTTCCCCGAAGTGCTCTGAAAAGCATCCCCGAAATTCTCTGAAGAACTTCCCTGAAATTCTACAAAGAACTAGCCAGAATTTTTGTGAAAGATTTCCCTGAAGCTCTCTTAAGAACTTCTCTGAATTTTTCTCAAGAACTGAAATTCTCTGAAGAAATTTCCAATACTTCTTTAAAGAATTATCTGAAATCTCTGAACAACTTCCCTGAACTCCTCTGAAGAGGAGGACTTCTCTGAAGAACTTCCCTATATTTCTCTGAAGAACTTCCCTGAACATCTCTAATGAACCTCCCCGAATTTCTCTAAAGAACTTCCATTAACTTCTTTGAAGAACTCCTCTGAGCTTCTCTGAAGAATTTCACCGAACTAGTGATCCGGATCTTCATAACCTTGCTCCTTCAGCAGATAAGCTTAAATTTCCTAGCCTTCAAGACGAGCAATTCTCGATTTTGTCCAGAATTTGCGAGTTTTTTGTTTTATCCGCCTTTTCAATATGATGTACGCAGTAACTGCAGCAATGTTTCATTCTTTGTCGATTGTTGCGGAATGTGCCCATGATTACTTTCAAAATTTATTTTTTAAAGGCTCGCAACTGAATACATGCGACCACAAAGAAAATCAATTGTGTGTACACCGAAAAAAGTTAAGTGATAGCGCTGCAGCAAAGATTTCTACTACATAGCTTCTATTACTTCATACCTGATATTTTTGCAAAACCGTTTCTCGAATCCCATAGAACTATGAAATAGTTATCGATAACGGCTATATCATAGTGAACTATAGCATAGATTACTAGCGCCGTGTGGCGGCACCTTAAGAAACGCTGTATCGCGTCAACTATACATTAGGTGGCAGCCGCACCTAGGCGATGTAGGGAGCGTGACCCCGGTAAAGTAGCATGCGGAAACCACCGACGTCGACTGGAATTGAGCCCAGACCCACTGGGGTGCAAAGTAGCAGTCACGCTTACCACTACACCACCGACGCCGTTAGTTAAAACTATCCAGAATAACGTATCAAAAAGTTCATCAAATATGGGCATATGTTCATGATTTTGTAATAACATGCCACGAACAACGCGTTTTTTTTACATTTTGTGACTTACGTCCTTTAGAAAAAGTAGTCGAGAATTAATCACTTCAAACTGTAAACACAGTAATCGCCTTCACCTTCGGAAGGGAAGTAAACCCGTTGGTCCCGGCTCATATTCATGAGTCGTTAGGTAGGGTCCAGGTGGTGGAGTCGTCTTCCTGGCGGCGGTGATTGTCACCATGTAAGGAAATAGGCCGACGTAAAATAAAAAAAATAAAAAGAAGTAATCGCCTTCAGCACAATCAATTTGCACGTCAAATTTTCAGCGCAGCCTACTTCTTGAATAAATTCTCCCTCGTTCAATCGCAATCCAAAACAAGCGTTGATTTCGCAGATATCTGGCATAAATTCTCGACAACTTATTCAAAACGACCTATCTGATATGTAAACGAACAGGAGAACAAAGATTCAAACGTAAATTTGGACCTTGTTTGCGTGAAAGAGCTAACTACGGATTTCAAGAATTTTACGTTTGAATCTTACTTCTCCTCTTTGTTTACAGCATCAGATAAGTCGTTTTGAATAAGTTGTGGATAATAACCATGAAACATTATTTCAATTCAATTCAATAATATATCATATATCTTAATGTTATGCCAAATGTAGGATTCCATGTGTATGCATTAGACAACAATATTTGTTTTAATGTGGTTTTAGTTCACCCTCTTCTTATTTTTTCAATGCCTTTTAAAAAATTGATCCTCAATCACAGTGATTAGAGTAACTGATTCCGTATGTTCTCCACAGAGACCGATACATCATGTTCGAATAGACAATTTACTATCGCTCCACCTTCACTTCACCAGTCCCCAAATGGACTCAATTTCCATTGCCAAAAACCGAAACCTTCTTCCGGGGAATTTTCCGCTGAGTTTTGCAACCAACATAGGAGAGAGGCAACATTGTTCGCATCAAAAACGGTTCAAAAGAGGCGAACGAAGTTACTCTCAACAAAACAAACAGCAAGACTGCAAAACGGGGAACATCTGTACCATCCTTATGCCGTTGGCGGGGGCTAAAAAACTACGCGCGTCAGGAAGATAAATGGGCAAACTATTCATGAGATCCTGTCGGGTTTTTTTTTTTTTTTTTTTTTTTGTTCGCTTTCAGTACCGGAATCTGCACATCAAGAAGTGGTTGTTTTCGAGGATGTCTATTTGCAAATTTTCTGGTGGGGCGGAATATTTCATCGACTCTGGGGAAAACGAGGATTTGGATTGGAAGTTTCCGATAGGGGTCGGATGAATAATTCGGAGCAAACGGGTAATTGGCTGGGTGGAGAGGTTTGAAAAGAAAAAAAAATTTTGGTTCTTTTAATTAAAAAAAAAAAGGGAAAAAGGCATGGGGTTTTGGACATTGACTGCTCTAAACAAATAACTGTGAGAGTGTATCTAGTACACTTAAGGTCTGTATCCGCAATAATCCGGACACCTCAAAACATGTATAAGACATAAATTTCGCATTATATATCCGTCGTAGTTGTTTATTTCAGATTCATGGGATGTGTTTTAACAATTCGTGAAGACAAAACATAGCTATTCGGTATTTGCATAAAATTTTCGAACTTTGCGCTTAACTCCGTCCATTATGGTTTGTACAGACTCTTCAGAAATCGTAGTTTTCTTCTTTTGTCCAAATTTGCTGGAAGTGTTTGATGTCTTTGATTCCTTGCTTCTTTCCAGAAAGCTTCCGCTTCATCAGAGCCCAATATCTCTCGATTGGTCGTAGCTCTGGGCAATTTGGCGGGCTTGAGGTTTTTGGTACAATGTTCACTTGATTTGCTTGGTACCACTCCATCACAGTTTTAGCATAGTGGCATGATGCCAAATCGGGCCAGAACAAAGGTTTTTCTTTGTGACTTTTGATGAAGGGTAGCAATCGCTTCTGCAGACACTCTTTCTGATAGATCTCCTTGTTGATTGTGCCTGTAGTGACGAAAGATTTACTCTTTTTGCCACACGTGCAAATTGCTTGCCACACAAGGTATTTTTTGGGAAATTTCGATGCCTTCTTCGTTCTGAAATGCTCAGCTGTAGCATTTCTGGCCATAGCAGAATAAAAAGCCAGCCCTGGAAGCTGCTTGAAATCCTCCAGGACATAAGTTTCATCGTCCATAACAACGCATGAAAACTTCGTCAAATATTCGCAGTACAAACGTCGAGCCCGTGATTTTGCTGCCAAGTTCTGTTTGTCGTTGCGATTTGGAACTGTTTTTACTTTATACGACTTAAGTCCCAAACGTTGTTTTGATTTTTGGACAAAACCAGGCGACATCCCTATTTTACGAGCCACCGTTCGAATGGAGAGATTTGGGTTTTTCGTTAATATCCTTTTCACCTTTCGGTCCATGACAGGATCAGCGCGTCCAATGTTTTTGTCACTTCTCGGTTTCCTCTCCACCGTCAAACGTTCCGAAAATGATTTGAGCACATCGTGAACAGTGGATTTTAACCCCCTTCAGTAAATGGCCCAGAAAGCATCCCTTCTGACCCTTCAGAGTAATATCTCAGCTCATAAAACGGATCTCCCGAAATCCTACCGCCTCTTTCGTAACCATTGTCAGTGCAATCCTTTACAACGCCCCCCACACTTCTATGGCCCCTTCCAGCCTAGTTATTCCGTCAAGTGTAAGGTTGCTTTAGGACCGAACGGTGGCAAAAGGATGAAGCCGTCCCAGGGGGCAAACATACACAAACACAATACACTTCCTAGCACATAATTTATGTTTTGATCCACCTCAAGCGAACGAGAGCCTTGCAGCTTGTGCCATTTGACACATTCAACTCGCAAACAGCAAATGATCGATTCGGCATGGTCGGCTTATTGCTTCCTGCTGAACGGACACACTTCTCCCAGGCAGAGGGAGGCTTCTGAACCTCGAGGCAATGGGAGGGTAGAAAGTTTTCCAGCAAACAACCATTCTAATATAAATATGAATTCGAATTATTGGATAGAGTTTCGTATTTATCAATTGCTTCCGTTCCACTGACTCACTGGGGGTTGGATCTTTGAACCCTGCGGAACATTTCATCGATTGTGTTTGCAACGGGGAAATTTCTTCAATCGGAATCCATACCTGAGTGGGGGGTGGCGATGTTTTTCTGCGTCTGTTGGCTTATGTAGAAGAGGAAAGTTAGGAAACTTGTTCCACCCTCCGAAAGGTGCAGAACAACATTTTTGCTGACTTTGCAGGGAATCCGAGCGGAGCGCAGTCGGAATACCGTCGGAGAGAGAATGTGGAGAATGGAAATTCGTTTTGATAGAGGCGGGTTTTGTGCTGAAAGGAAAAGTTTAATATTTTGTTTACGGTGCAAAGCCACAAAACGGCTCTGAATGGGCATTCGAGAGTAATATGGCAATTGTGGGCGGCAAACTTTGGCCTTTCTATGCGCTATCGCAATTCTGTGCGAGGGTCGATGTGGTACTTATCGATATTTTTTCCACCCTTTTTGCTTCTACCTCAACGCCTTAATTGTCTCAATTTAAAAAGGGTCGCTTTAAAAAGCTTGCAACCGAAATTTAACTTCAGTAAATTAAGACTTTGGCACCAAGGAGTTATTTTCAGATTTAAATACCACTTTCTCTCACGGGAAAAAAATCATTTCAACGATTCTCAAGTCCTTCAGGTACAATACAAAAAAGTCAGTAAGATTATGTAGCGATCGATGAGATACAAGCAATTTTACTTGTTATAATCTAAGATACAATAAACCTTATGTAGAATTTCTGAAAAGTAAAAAATAGTTAACTGAAAAGTAGTGCAAAATTATTTCATATTTCATTTCATATAACGGAAAATACAACGCTTTTAATATCTGTTTTGACATAATTCAGTTTTGGCCTAGTTTATTTTTCGAACGTGCTGGTAAAATCATCCTGTAGATCAACTGAACTAAACAGAGATAGAGACATCCTAACACAAGACTGAGCAAAGGTTTAAATCAAATTTAATGCAAATTCTTATATCAGATTATCATTGTTTGATCATTGAATATGTTATCAATTTGGCTGAATGAACATCCAAAACAGAATAAACAAAATAGATAACAAATAAATACTCGTTAAACATCACAAAAGGAACCATTATTATCATGATGTTATTGAAGGAAATAATTTATCATCACCATGAGGCTCCAGCAGCCGAATTCCGGTCAGAAATTGTCTTGAAAAAATAAGAAATTTATTAAGAGATTTTTGAAATTTTCTAATTTTGGAATTCCCGTGACATTTCAAAAGATTTTTTTTTACATTAAAAAAGAAAAAGAAATAATAGATTCTTCAAGATTTCTGCGGTAGAAATTCAAAATGGCAATTTTTTTTTGGCGGACAAAATCATTTAAATTCAATCAATCTTGATATTCTGAGCAATGGAGGCATTCATTTTAACATATTATATTGCTAAAAAATACGTGGTATAAACGTCAATAAAGATTAAAATTGATTCGAGACCGTAGATTTTTAAGAGATATTAGCAATCCATCCGAAATATCGGATGGTAATTTTGAGAAACTATTTCGAATACAAAAATGTTTTGCCGTAAAATTTATCGACTTGATGGATCAACTTTTAAATGCAATTCCTATGAAAAATGAAAGCAGCACAACAATTCCGGTACATTTTCAAGTTTTTAGAACTTAACGATATCTTGGCTCAGGTAATAATATATTGTAAATAATTGGATTTCCAAACCTTATCTAAAAAGGATTTCCTCTAAACATATAACGAGTATTGCTTTGAAAATAGTTCTTCCAAGAACTTCAGGAAAGTTCTTCCAAGAACTTCAGGGAAGTTCTTCAAAGAACTTCAGGGAAGTTCTTCAAAGAACTTCAGGGAACTTCTTCCAAGAACTTCAGGAAAGATCTTCCAAGAACTTCAGGAAAGATCTTCCAAGAACTTCAGGGAGGTTCTTCCAAGAACTTCAGGGAAGTTCTTCCAAGAACTTCATGGAAGTTTTTCCAAGAACTTCAGGGAAGTTCTTCCAAGAACTTCAGGGAAGTTCTTCCACGAACTTCAGGAAAGTTCTTCCAAGAACTTCAGGGAAGCTCTTCCAAGAACTTCAGGGAAGTTCTTCAAAGAACTTCAGAAAAGTTTTTCCAAGAACTTCAGGGAAGTTCTTCCAAGAACTTCAGGGAAGTTCTTCCAAGAACTTCAGGAAAGTCTTCCAAGAACTTCAGGAAAGATCTTCCAAGAACTTCAGGAAAGATCTTCCAAGAACTTCAGGAAAGATCTTCCAAGAACTTCAGGGAGGTTCTTCCAAGAACTTCAGGGACGTTCTTCAAAGAACTTCATGGAAGTTTTTCCAAGAACTTCAGGGAAGTTCTTCCAAGAACTTCAGGAAAGTTCTTCCAAGAACTTCAGAGAAGTTTTTCCAAGAACTTCAGGGAAGCTCTTCCAAGAACTTCAGGTAAATTTTTCGCTGAATTGAATTGAAGTGCTTTAGCGATATTGGGACGTTCTTCCAAGAACTTAGGTGAAGTTTTGTCGTGAATTTCAGGGCGATTCTTTCGAGAACTTAAAGGAGGATCTTCACAAAACTTCAGTGAAGATCATCACAGAACTTCAGGAAAGAACTTCACAGAACACAAAGAAAGTTCACCCAAGAACTTCAAGGAAGTTCTTACTAAAATTTAAATGAAATTCTACCGAAAACTTCAATTAAATGCTTCCATGAACTTCGGGGAAGTTCTGCTGATAACTTCAGGAAAGTTCTGCCGAAAACACAGAGAAGTTCTTCCAAGAAGTCCAAGTTCTTCCTAAAATGTCAAGAAAGTTTTTCCAAGAAATCCAAGAACTTCAAGGAAGTTCTTCCAAGCACCTCAATGAACCTCTTCCGCAAACTTCAGAAAAGTTCTTCCTAGAACTTCAAGGAAGTTCATCCAGTAACTTCAAGGAAGTTCTTCCAGTAACTTCAAGGAAGTTCTTCCACGAAATTCAAGGAAGTTCTTCCAAGAACTTCAAGAAAGTTCTTCCAAGAACTTCAAGGAAGTTCTCGGAAGAACTTTCCGGAATGTCTCGGAAGAACTTCCCTGAAGTTCTTGGAAGAACTTCCCTGAAGTTCTTGGAAGAACTTCCCTGAAGTTCTTGGAAGAACTTCCCTGAAGTTCTCGGAAAAACTTCCCTGAAGTTTTGGAAGAACTTCCCCGATGTTCTCGAAAAAACTTTCCCGAAGTTCTCGGAAGAACTTTCCCCCGAAGTTCTCGGAAGAACTTTCCCGAAGTTCTCGGAATAACTTTCCTGAAACTCTCGGAACAACTTCCCCGAAGTTTCCGAAAGAACTTCCCCGAATTTCTCGGAAGAACTTCCCCGAAGTTCTCGGAAGAGCTTCCCCGAAGTTTTCTGAAGAAGTTCCCCGAAGTTTTCAGAAGAAGTTCCCCGAAGTTCTCGGAAGAACTTCCCTGAAGTCTTCAGAAGAAGTTCCCCGAAGTTCTCGGAAGAACTTCCCTGAAGTTCTCGGAAAAACTTCCCCGATGTTCTCGGAAGAACTTTCCCCCGAAGTTCTCGAAAGAACTTTCCCGAAGTTCTCGGAATAACTTTCCTGAAGTTCTCGGAACAACTTCCCCGAAGTTTCCGGAAGAACTTCCCCGAAGTTCTCGGAAGAACTTCCCCGAAGTTCTCGGAAGAGCTTCCCCGAAGTTTTCTGAAGAAATTCCCCGAAGTTTTCAGAAGAAGTTCCCCGAAGTTCTCGGAAGAACTTCTTCGAAGTTCACGGAAAAAATTACCTGAAGTTCTCGGAAGAATTTCTCTGAAGTTCTTGGAAGAACTTCCCTGAAATTTGCAGAAGAACTTTCCTGACTTTCTCGGAAAAACTTCCCTGTGGTTCTTTATAGAACTTTCCCGTCGTACTGCGAAGAACTTTCCCGTACTTCTAGAAAGAACTACCCCAAAGTTATGTGAAGAACTTTACTGAAATTCTATGAAGAACGCGTTTTTGTAGCTGCACCTATCGACTGAAGTAAGGGAGGCCTCAATAATGAGTAGTCATGATCGATTAGTTTTCTTTCAAAATCCATAAAACAGAAGTTTATCAATAAAAATAAATCGATTAAGAGCAAACATACACACTTAGAAATTGTAAATTTTACACGAGACGTAATTCATGTTTGTAAAAAGTCGGGGAACGTAAAGAAAGATTTCGTGTAAAAGTATGTCTCCGGAAACTGACACACACGCAATTCGACGAAAGATGTGTTTGATTGAATTTATTTTCTCATCTCTTTCAACTCATTCTTACGTGCTAAAGGACGCTTACATGTGCCGGTCTCAGGGGATAGAAATTTACATGACATTTTGGTAGTGTGTATGACATATCTATGGTTGAAATCAATCAAACAGTAACTGAGTTATGACCGCTTAAATTCACATTAATTTTATTGAGCATGAGCATGAGCTTGATTGACCGCCCACGGATTCTACTCCGTTATTGCCAAATCAGCTGTATTTATACAAAGAACCAATAGATGATGTTTGGGACTAACATACATCCTCAATGTGTAAAAACTGTTGGTCCATTATGAAGCAATACCAGCGCCGGCCGTGCTCGAATGTTGGTCAAGTAGGGATTGGGAAGGAACGTGTTGACGTGATACTCACTTTGAAGGAAGCCGAGAAATCCTCTGCACTTCCACGAGAAATCACTGGGATGTTGGATAGTTGGGGAAAGGTTAGCAGCAGGGTTCGTTTTGGTTGACCATACGCTGAAAGTATGTAGCACTTTCTGCCAAAACCAATGGGCCACTCCAATGTGACTGAAAAGAGACAAGCATAACTAAAAACAAAACAAAACAAAATAGACAGAACAAAACAGGATATTAGATATTGTCTGCAAAATTTGGTAGAAATAAATTATTTGTTGCTTTGCAAACCAGCTCTCCTCGATGTCCTAGATCTCGGCCAAGTTCTGCTGGACCCGCAGCTGCTGCAGTCGGCACTCGTCCACATCAAGCCGGCCGTCACCGACGTGTCTGATATCTGCGTCTAATACACTCTTCTTACACCGATTCATTTACAAACTAAGCCTGCACACCGAATCAAAATTCACTTTGGCAAGGTTTTGGTATTTTGTTCTAAAATCTAGTTTTAGATGTTGGCACTTTATTTCAGCTCAGATTTTCCGTCGTCAATATTCTTCCTCAAACGTAGCAACCGCCAGCTCAGGTTCGATGCAAGCAGCAGCTATCATTCAATTAAATCAAATTTCCAACTTGACCATGGCATTTTAAAACAAATAGTTGCAAAAAGGGCTAGTAAGTCAATACGAGAACATAATATGCGTATGTACAAAACATATCTGACATCCACTGGATTGTTACTGAAAAAATATAATTAAATATGTATTAATATCCTACTAGTCCTGGAAAAGTTGAAAACAGAAAATATCATTCCAAATATCAAAACTATAATTTCAATGAGAGATATTATTTGATAAGACATGTTGTTAAATCTATGTTTCAGCTGGCAGTCTTTTGTGATCATATGACTCGTGGAGGCGTGAGGTAGGATCTTGTGAGGACCAGAGGTCGGTCGCACCCTCCTTTTGAAGTTGTCAACTCACCATTTGAAGCCTAATTCACATTTATTTTATTGAATATTATAAAGTTAGATTCCCATTTAACCTTCCCTATGCCATCCCGTAAGAAGTAGTCTTCGTATGAAAATAAGTATCCTGTTTTGAAAACTGCATCTGCATCTTATGCAAGTATCATTGTACCAAAATTTATTCGCATTCCACTATCACCGAACCCCCCCACCTCATCAAGCCAACCAAGGAAAACAATCCAACCAATTTGATCAAACAAATCTTGTTGCTGAATCATGTTTCCGCTCGAGTAAACAGCTAGGCAACAGCTTATATTGGAATATTTATCCTCGCCGGTACTCGGGACAGGATTCTTCCGTTCCTTTCTGCATTCCGAGCAGTGGTTGAACAATGGTTGCACAGTGGTCTTAAACATGAAAAACGTGATCGTTTGAGATATGAGTGGAGAAACTTTATTTATTTTAGGTGAAGGCTTTTGTAGAGTTTCTTGAGGTCCAAATCCAACGTTTGGCATTATAATTTCATTGATTATGTAGGTTAGGGCACGGCTTAATCAAGGGTGACTGTTTTCATCAGTTGTTATGAAATGGGTCCAAAAGTCGTCGAAATAACGTGCATAGTAAGAGAAGAAAAAACATCCGATGTAAGAACGCACTATATTGGAACTATTTCGCACTAATTTCTTCCACTCCTAGATATCAACCTTACTGGATGCGATGTTCATCAAAGATCTTAAAGAAACACCTTGGCTTGGACTAATATAAAATTTCGGTCCAACCAAGCCTAAGGGATCGAAGAGCTTCACAAACTCAGACAATATGATCCTCTTGTTGATCTCAGTAGCAGTATTCCACTGAGGTGCAATTAATCTTAACCGTTGGGTATTTTCTATTGAAATTTTGGGTGGAATTAGTTCAATGTGTATTTGTTTACGCTGTGTAAGTTGCACTAGCAGATGTGCAATCGTTGTGAAGATGGAGTCGGAAGAACAGCAGCGGCACAAAGAAATTTTGCGCACGTACCTCGAAAATCCGGATCTTTCTCATCGTGCCATCAGCAGGAAGCTGGGAATGGTACATTATCCGGTTTCTCGTGTTTTAAATCGGTACCACAAACGCTTGACCATCGACCGGAAAGAAAAAAGTGCCAAAAATGGATCTCCGTATAGTGTTAAGGATCACAAGCGGGTAGTTCAAGCTTTCAAGAGGAATCCCAACAGTTTAGTTCGAGATGTGGCGAAGAAACTGAATCTAACCAAAACTTTCGTGCGAGATGCGAAAAAACGTTAAGGACTACACACGTTCAAAGTTCAAAAGGCGCCTGATCGCGATGAACGGCAGAATACGGTAGATAAAACACGTGCACAGAAGCTCTACACCAAAATGTTGACGAAACCACATTGCCTCGTTATGGATGATGAGACGTATGTAAAAGCAGACATCCGACAGCTTTCGGGGCTCCAATTTTTCACTGCTCATCATAAATTCGATGTTCCTGAGGACGTTAGAAAGCAGAAGATGTCAAAGTTTGCCAAAAAATATAAGATTTGGCTAGAAATTTGCTCGCGTGGAAAGCGGAGCACCCCATTCGTGAACACTGGATCGGTCAATGAGCAGGTGTACCTAAAGAAATGCCACCAAAAGCGTCTACTTTCTCTTCTGAGGTCACACAATGGTCCTACGATTTTCTGGTCGGATTAAGCCTCGTGCTATTACTCCGAAGAGGTTTTGGAGTGGTACAAGGCTAAGGACGTCAATTTCGTGCCGAAGCATCTCAACTCCACGAACGCACCGGAACTGCGGCAATTGAAAAGTACTGGGCCATCATGAGGCAGGCACTTTGGAAACATTCCAAGGAAGTGAAATCGGAGGAAGATATGAAGAAAAACTGGATTGCCACGCAAAAACAAGTTGGTCCAAATGTTGTACAGGACCTTATAAGTAGTGTAAAGAAGAAGGTTCGTGCATTTGGATATGGAATTGAAATTGAATAAAACAAACATGGGAAAATATTCATCACATGTTTTGTTTTACTCCCTGAATGTTTGAAGATGATTGGTTGAACGGGCGAATTTTGCCGAATATTTGTGTGTGTCGCAATTTGATTCTGTACACCCTTTATTCAATACCCCACCACTGTTCCCCGTTTATGGTCCGTCCCTTCCATTACTATGCGCACCCTTTACTTTCCAAAATCTTATTCCCCACGCCCAACCAGGAGGGTTGGTCGGCTTCCCCGCAGCACTTCCCCCCCAGCGCCTACCACAAGATTTCCCCACCCAACGACACTTGGTTTTGCGCGGGGTTTTGATGGTCCATCCCCCGTTCAGACCCCCTCTCCCGCCTTCCTCCAAGAGCGTTCTCGACTCCCCTTCGCCCACGACCTCGAGTGCCCCCCAAGTTCTCCTCAAGCATTATCCACGTCTCATGCCCGTAGAGAACAACCGGTCTTATTAGAGTTTTATTCAGGATACACTTCATACGGGAGCTAAGTCTATTTGACCGTAAAGCGTGTATTCGATAAAAATGGCAAACCGAAATTCTTCGGTTACTTTTGAACCGTATGAGTAAAAGACCTGAACATCTTATTCATGGTGTATTTGTTAACGCTTGTCACCAGTTGAGGGAATTTTGAAGCTTTCCATCTACTTCTTCAATAGATCAGTGAGTGTCCCGAGTAGATGTCCGAAGCGATAGAACATACGATTGTTCTAGTTCAATAATTTGTGATTACCATCCCGCACCACACCGATCGCTACACGATCTTTACACTATGGTACGAATGGACTAATTTCGCGACAAAAATCGATAACTCGAAAACCAGTACCTTTAGACACATGATGTCTTCGGAAGATTTAATTTAAAAAATAAGATCTATCTTTTGATTTGAGTGTTGCCTAGGGTGGTTCTCTTGTGTTCTTAATAAAAATTTCAACTTTTTATTCTTATGATTTAGAAAAGCTGAATTAAATGTAAGAAAACACATTTTAATATGTTAACACTGAAAAACATACAAAACACTTGCAGTTTCTTCATCGATTACGCATTAAACGGTCAATTCAAATGTTTCTTAGTTGATAGTATTGCCACAGGTAGCACTTTTAGCCAATTTCCTTACGTTTGACGTTAACACACTACTGCCATCTCTTCAGCTTAATCATCCATCACAGTGCGCTCAACAGATGGCGTAAGTTTTTTAAATGACGATGATTTGTAATGCAAAATGTTCAATGTGTTTTGTCTGTTTGTCTGTGACATAAATCCTAATAAATAAACGGAGATTGGTTAATATAAAAATATAAACATTTTCATAAAAAAAACTCGCGTTGGTACGTTCTTTGATGATAATTGTTGATGCTGCTGATCGAAATTTATGCGGAAAAAAATCAAAACTGCCAACTTCAGAACGAGTTTTTCTCCTAAAGGGCGATACGGTCAAAATTTGGTCAATATCAACTTGACGTATTTCTTTCAATTTTGCATTTAAAAAACCTGAACACTCTTCATTTTGAAGGTGTGTGTGTGTAGAATGTTGCTCCTATTTTGATTTTGGAATTCACTCTTCAGTTGTCAAAATGCCGTCCAAGCAAGAAGAGCAGCGTATCAAAATTTTGCTCGCGCATTGCAAAAATCCGAGCTACTCGCACGCAAAGTTGGCAAAATCGCTAAAAGTTGCCAAATCAACCGTTACAAATGTAATTAAAGTGTTTGGGGAACGTTTGTCGACAGCCAGGAAGTCTGGATCGGGGGGAAATCGAAAACCGGAAGCCGCTGAGACGACAAAGAGAGTTGCCGGTAGTTTCAAGCGAAACCCTAACCTATCTCTCCGAGATGCCGCAAATAAGCTGGGTGTATCGTCTACAACCGTGCATCGAGCCAAAAAACGAGCCGGACTATCGACTTACAAGAAGGTAGTGACTCCAAATCGCGATCCCGGAGGCTGTACACGACGATGCTGACGAAGTTTGACTGCGTGGTAATGGACGACGAAACCTACGTCAAAGCCGACTACAAGCAGCTTCCGGGACAGGAGTTTTATACGGCAAAAGGAAGGGGAAAGGTAGCAGATATTTTCAAGCACACGAAACTGTCAAAGTTCGCAAAGAAATATCTGGTTTGGCAAGCCATCTGTACCAGTGGCTGAAAAGCAGCTTTTCATAGCTTCCGGGACTGTCAACCAAGAAATTTACGTGAAAGAGTGTTTGAATAAACGTCTGCTGCCTTTCCTGAAGAAACACGGTTGTTCCGTACTGTTTTGGCCGGATTTGGCATCTTGCCATTACGGTAAAAAGGCCATGGAGTGGTACGCCGCCAACAACGTGCAGGTGGTTCCCAAGGACAAGAACCCTCCCAACACGCCAGAGCTCCGCCCAATTGAGAAATACTGGGCTATTGTCAAGCGGAACCTAAAGAAGACCAAAAAAACTGCTAAGGACGAGCAGCAGTTCAAGGCAAACTGGCTTTCTGAGGCGAAGAAGGTGGACAAGGTGGCTGTACAAAATCTGATGGCAGGGGTCAAGCGTAAGGCCCGGCAATTCGGATTTGGAAAAGCGGAAGCCTAACTGAATATTTTTCCTGAATTTTATACTAATTGAACTTGAAAAAGAAATTTAATTTGATTTTTTAAATAAACGATTTCACCGATTTACACGCGTTTTCCCTTGACCAAATTTTGACCGTATCACCCTTTAAAGGGGACAAAAGGGGACAAACGATTTAACCTAGATCCTGTAACGTGTTCTGATTTTCACATTAACATTTCTTTGTCCTTCTGTAATAGTAAATTAGTGATAACTTTAGAATTAAACTTATCTTCTGGTTAATTCTTGATAAATTAGGAAATAATTTGTTGCAATTAATTTGTAAAAAGTTTTTATATCTTAGGAACTATTCATATTACAGCTTCTAATTCCAAAAATGGGTTTTCTATAAATAGTTCATTAAACTTAGGATAAAAACCTTTTCTTTCAAAGCTTGCTATCCAGGTACGGATTAAACGAAGATGGCTTATAAGATTAAGAAAACTGTGGCAACTCGTATAAACAGTTGAAGTAGTGTAAGTAAATGGCAAATAGGATTACTCTTACAATTTTGAGGGTTCAACAGATTTTTACATACCTATTCTCCATCATTTCTTTTCCAAGTCAGCTGGGCTGAAGTCAGTTTCTGTGAAAGTGGTCCAATTTATAAAATTCAAAAGGTTCGCTTTTGTGTAAAACTTCACAATGTAGACTTTTGGTTCTTTTGTTTTATTTATTCCTTCAGTAACATTATATGAAACAAAGTGTTCTTTTAAACTTGTTCTTTTATAATTTATTTAAAAAAAAAATAGTTTCCAGTGTGACGAATCACAAGAGGTGAAAACTCAGTCCTTGTGTCTTCGTATAGATTAGAAAAAGGTAACTTTATCTTTAATTCATTTTTTGGGTGTGATTCTAACATCAATGTTTTGTTGGACACCAGCGTCCAACGGACGCTTTTTTCTATACGGGCTAAAGTCCGTCGGTTTCTTTTTGGCTCTGGTATTATCCTTGGTGTACATCGTTCGGTAGACCCCGCGTTAAGGCAGTCAAACGGGGTCGAGAAGATACTGGCCAGCCTGCGTTCGTTCGCGTTCGATCGAGTAGAGTACTGGTCTGCCGACGCCTCCCCCGCATCTCTAAATCGGCCCTTCACTACATCGAGTGACACCCGTCCGTTATGCCGCCTATGTGGTGACGACCACTGCAGTTACACCGTCCAGAGGCCGCCAAATCATCGCACATCCTTTGTGCACCCCTCGGAAGACGACCTCGCTGCCTCTGCAGCATAGATAGATCTTATTTTTTAAATCAAATCTTCCCAAGACATCATGTGTCGAAAGGTGATGGTTTTCGAGTTATCGATTTTTGTCGCGAAATTTGTCCATTCGTACCATAGTGCTTTGGTGTGACCGAGAGGTGGGATGCCGATAGGCAAAACAGCGCATCCAGTTAGGTTGATATCTAGGAGTGTACAAGAAATTAGTGCGAAATATATCATCACCTAGAACGGTTCGGGTTTTCTGTACCGTTGCGAGTTATTTTGTATAGTTCCAAATACTACACCGGAATTTGTTTTCTTTTCTTACTACGCACGTTATCCGACGACTTTAAGTGTCAGTTTTAAGTCCCGATCGAACATTTTGGTCATTTGAGCCGGATCGTGGAAAACACGAAATTTAAGTGTTTAGTAGAGCACCCCGTGGTCTCGCATTATTCTCCATGAGGGAGAACAATAGGAACAATTGTGCTTTCTATTGCTGGCTACTGTCTGAAAGTGAACTGTTCCTGTGCTGCTAACTACCATTGATTCTGCTGTTGTTTCTGCTATTGTTCTACTGGTGTTGTTCTGCGGTTATTTTCCCAGGAAAACTACGGATTCGGAGCTGCCATCGAAGATTCTCGACGAAACCAGAGGGATTTGGCTTGACGATATCAGGATAAGCCAGCGAGAAAAATTGCATGAAGTGAATGAGAAAATTGAATAGAGTATCTGAAATTGCATGATCAAATTTGTGGCTGACCATTCCACCATCTTTTTGACCTTTTCCGCATTGTAGGTTTGCATTGGCCTTGACCTCTCATGATTAATTGCTCACTATTGTCATTGTCAATCTATCTCGCGTGGTCGATTGAAGTGAGGGAGCGGAGGGAGTATTTATCGTTTTCAACTTATATCTTTCAATTTTCAAAGCCTGCCGTTACGCCAAAAGGAACTATCAATACTTTCTCTTCATTTCTCTTAGTTCTAGCAATAAATTACTGTCCACTCCTAGAGCCTTTCATGTTCATGGGAAATTATCTGCTTCTGATAAATTTCGTAATAGATCGTTACTCCGCGTATTTGGGAAAATACAACAAACAACAATCAAAGTGTAGAAGTTTTTTAATGTTCGGATGCGCATCGAATTGATCACCGATGACGTCGACGATGAGGTTTCCACGGACGAAACTGAAGAAACGATGGAAGCGAGACTTCAACGGCATGTCAGGAACCAGAAACAACGGGATCTTGAGAATTCGAAAATTATCACGGATTTCGAAAATGAAGTATAAATTATTTAACAAGGAGTTGATGTTAGGGTTTCTTCACGCTTGTTTAAGTAGCACGTTACAGGTCTAGCAACAACATCCTGTGGCGATACCACAGTCGACAGTTAAGCTCTCGGACTTGAAACTGTCCACTTTCTCTGGAAAGATTTCAGAATGGGTTGCTTTTAGAGATACGTACAGAAATCTTACCCACAATGATACTGGCTTGTCCGACATGGATGAGTTCACTTACCTGCGGACAACTCTCATTGACGATGCCATTCAGGTGATAGCATCGATCGATCTTTCTGCCGCCAACTACCCGCTTGTGTGGAAAGCCTTAGAGTACGCTTAAGAAGTTGTTGGTGATGAATCAGTTGTATTCGTTATTTGTCAGGAGAATTTCGAGTCATTAAGCAAACTCGTCAATGAGTTTGAGAAAGATCTGCAGATGTTGGCGAAAATCGGTACAAACTCAGAAGGTTGGAGCACGTTGCTGCAGCACATGGTCTGCAAACATCTGCATCCCACAACCCTACGATATTGGGAGTCACACAATAACTCTAAGGGGGTCCCAAGGTACGCAAATATAATAGTGTTTTTGAAAAGTCACTGTTCGATGTTGCAGTCCATCCCAGCTGGAAGGCAACTCCAGTGGTCAACGTCACCATTCATTGCTTCACGCGAATTCATCGACCACCTCGAATCCACAAAACAAATCGGGATCGTTTCAAGGGAATCAGTCAACTAAGAAACCACAAGGACAGAACACGCCTCCATCACATGCTAAGCCAACATCAAACAGTCACTCAACCAATGCTCAGCCAACACAACAAAATCACTCAGGAACTGCTACGAATTCCGCCACAAATTCAAGTAATTCTCATTCACACACTACCGCCACAGACACCCCCAGTTGTAACCACACAACATGTACCACACACTGGTTTGCCCTCTACTGCTGTCGTCAGTCTATATGATTAATATGGCAATTCTTTGGACGCTCGCGCATTGCTTGACTCTGGATCTCAGCGGTGCTATATTGCTGAAAATGTTTCCCAGAAGCTCAAGTTCAAAAGAACTCGTGAGCATCTACCAATTGATGGAATCGGTGGGTCTCGTACTGCTTCTACTCAAGCAGTTTTTGCTGATGTGTATTCTCTTGTCACTATTTACGTGACAAGCTTGAAGTTCCATGTATTGCCACGTGTACCCGTTGACCTGCCCGCACGGGGCCTCGACATTCGATCGTGGAATATACCGAAGGAGATTATGCTAGTGGATCCAACGTTCAATTAGTCCGGATCAGTTGACCTGATCATTGGAGCTGAAATCTACCTGAAGTTGATGATTGCTGAGCGCCAGATCAAGCCTGGTGAAACCAACATTGCAGAACACACTATTCGGTTGGATTGTTCCCGGAGGCTTTCCGGTACTTTCTTTTGCTGATGATTTTAAACTGTATTGGACTGTCAATGATATTCAAGACGCTTCATTTTTACAATGTCAGCTCGATATATTCACCGAGTGGTGTGGAACAAATCGTATGGATCTCAACGCTGGTAAATGCTCCGTTATTTCATTTTCCCGCAAACGTAGTTTGTTTGACTTTGACTATAAGGTTGGATCGACAATTCTCAAAAGGGAATCTGTTGTTAAGGATCTAGGTGTGTTATTAGACACCAAATTGACGTTTAAGGAACATGTCGCTTTTACAACCTCCAAAGCCTCTAAGACACTTGGTTTTATATTTCGCATTGCAAAAAACTTCAAAAACATTCAATGTTTAAAATCATGGTACTGTTCGTTAGTGTGGTCAATATTTGAATACTCATCTGTCGTTTGGGCACCGTACTATCAGAATAGCATCTCACTTATCGAGGCAGTTCAGCGCAAATTTCTGCGCTTCGCCTTAAGACACCTTCCATGGAATGATCCAATCAATTTGCCCAGCTATGATGCGCGATGTAAACTTATAGGTCTAGAGTTACTGAGAATACGTCGTGATGTTTCAAAAACGCTCTTTGTTTCTGACCTTCTTCAATCGAAAATTGATTGTCCTCGACTGTTGTCGCTTCTCAACATAAATATTCCGTATCGTCAACTTCGCTCGAATTCGTTCCTTTAGTGCTAGAACAAATTACGGGCATAACGAGCCATTTTCTAGTATTTGTCGGTCCTTTAACCGCTGTTCCAACGAATTTGACTTCGATGTTCCGCGTTCCACTCTTCGAAAAAGATACTTCAAAGTACTCGCAGCTCCACAAAACAACATACGTTAGATTTTTTTTGTTCAAGTTAGTTTTTTGTTATGTTAAGCCCATTAAGTAGATTTAAGGAATCATTGTATCATTTGAAAGCTATGTAAATTCTGTTGATATGAAAAGAAGAGGAGGTTTTTTGCGCCCATTTGAGAAAGAGCTGGCATCTGCAGCTCCACTCAAACGGGCTTTTCCCTGCTCCAAATAAAAAATAAAGAATAAATAAAGAACAACCTCACTCACAACGGTATCGTCTTGCGCTACTGACAAAACAGAAGGAGGATTGGCACGCTTCTTCGAGTTAGAATCGTTTCGTACCATTAGCACTCTATCGCTGGAAGAAACAGCTTGCGAGTAGCATTTCGAGAGGACTATAATACGAGATTCGAGTGTAAAATTTGTTGTTCAACTACCCAAAAAGCAATTCATGATGGATCGTCTAAGAGAGTCACAGTCTATGGCCACTTGTCGCTTCATGGCGTTGGAGCGAAGACTTGATGCAGATCCCACGGTGAAAAAAATGTACACAGAGTTCATCAAATAATATCTACGGACGCAACACATGCAGGAGATTTCACCATGGGAATTAAGTACGTTTCCAGTTGCCTTTTTCTTACCGCACCATGCAGTAATTAAGCCGGACGGCACGACAAATAAAGTAACCTGTCGTGTGTGACGCATCCTGCGTAACCAGCACAGGAGTTTCATTAAATGACATCCTAATGGTAGGTCTTGTTGTTCAGGCAGACCTTAACTCAATAACGCTTCGCTTTCGCCTGCAAAGTTATGCAATGACAGCCGATGTTGAGAAGATGTATAGAATGATCAAAACGCATCTTTTGGATCATCCCCTTCACTGCATCGTGTGGAGAGACGATCATAAAAAACCAATCGGTATGTTCACATTGACCACCGTAACGTACGGTACCTCTTCAGCACCGTGTTTGGCAACGCGTTGCCTTAAGAAGCTAGCAGAGAAAGAGAAACCCAATTTTCCTGGCGCACCAGAAACCATTATCCACGAATTCGGTGTTGACGATATGCTAAAGAGCGTTGACAGCGTCGAAGAAGGAGTGCAGTGTTCGCGACAAACCCAACCCAGCTACGCCTCTGCTACTGGTGCTGCACAATTGTGACCCAGTTACCGATGCAGTTGCCATATGATCACCACACTAGCGAAGGCCTGGAGCACAACAATAGGCACAAATGAAAGCGAAAGTGCCATCCGCAACTGTGGTGATACCTACGATCAACAACAGATGTAGTAATGCTTGAGACTGTATCTATCTATCTAATCGCCGATGGCAGTGGACAGTACGGAGAGTCGACGGCAGTTCTCGTGCTCATGGAACGAACGAAAAAAACATCGCATGAGTGCGATTGCGGTCTGCTGATGACGACGGAGCTTCAGATGTGTTCTTGTTTTAGTATTAATTGAGATATTCAACCGGTGGGCGAGCCGGCGCGTGCGTGATCCAATTTGTGCTTATACAATTATGTGTTAGAATTAGGAAATATATGTCTTAGAATTAGGAAATATTCGTGTTAGCATTAGGAAATAAACGTGTTAGAGTCTAGAAATAAATGTTGTAATTAGTGGAATAAAAGTGAATTGTGCTTTATGAACTGGTATACTTGTGCGTTTATATTTTGTTTGCAACTACACCGGCGAGTGTTGGAGAACCCCGCATCGAAGGAACGGAGGTAATTGGGTTCCTCAACATTTATGGTCCTTCGAACCGGATATTGGATTGGTCAGAACTTCGGAGATTCTCCCATACCCACGGAAGCCTGAGGCAAGCTTGGATTGGCGCCATTACGGACGGCGTTGAACAATATTCGCAAACCCCATTGCATGTTCAATTGTATATCGCCATTGCAACACAAGGAAGAAAGGAACATTGAGCCATTTCTGCTATTCTGGACACCTATTCATTGGATTGTTTCTGCAGGTTAGTAGGAACAATAACTATATGTCCATCCGAGGCTACGGCATTGCGACATTCTAACACACGGCTTTTCTTCCTAAAAATTATATTGGATCGATTCGAGAGCGTTTGCATGTGACTTGGACTGCAACCAACGTACGGATTTGGATAATCGCCTTTGATTCTGAGATCGACACCGACGAGGATAGCTGATCCTGCATTAAACTTGCTTCTCCAGGTAAATAAATATTAGATCAGTGTATGTCCAGTCGTTGCTAGTTCCTACGTGATTCTAACACCCACATTTCGACGTGTTCTTGTTTCTCAACTCGGACAACAAACTCCCGGCAACACCTACGGAGACGGAAGGACAGGTTTGTCCATCGAGCCGCAACAATTTGGGACGGTTGTTGGACTTCGTCGGCCATCGCATACATCGGTTACCAACCATTTTGACGAACCGTTCAGACCAGAAGAGGCTGCTCTATTTCATTTACTGTGTGGTGAGTGATAGAACTATGTATATGTCTCCGAAGCGGGACTACAGATAATACACTTGTTAATTGAATACAAACCTCTTCAATTTATTGGCAATGAATCCCTGAGCAAAACTGTTCGTCATCAGAACAATTGTCTCATTCTGCTGCAACTTTTGAATGCATTTTGGACGTTATTGGTCATTTTGGCATTGGATCGCCTGCTGTTATTGGATTCAACTGCTGTTACTTACACGGGTTAGTTGTACGGTATATGTCCGGCCGAGGCTACTACACAGGATACTACATGTTTATATTCCTCTTCCATTGAAATTTCCTAATGAATCATTGATTTGAGCTGCTCTGCTGATCTGTGCTGACGGTGTGAACAATAACTGCAACTCGACGTGTTTTTTTTTCGGATTTAAGTGGCGTTGCTGTTTGTTATCATAGGTGAGCTAGAAAAGTATATGTCCGCCGAAGTTAGGTCGTTGGATACTACAATACGATTTTCTCTGCTCTCATCCATCAATTCATTACGAGCGTCGCTGAATTTGTGTGACGATACTATACGATAGTGCTAAACAATTGGATTTGGTGTGGATCGTTGTACATCGTACTGTTCTGCCAGGTAGGCTTAATCAGTATATGCCAGCCGAAGCATTGGAACTTTCGGATCTCTACACCATACAATTGTTCTTTACCCTTTCGAGTGATACACACCAGCCATGCCGACGCGCGAGAAGAAGCCACCTACCCTCAAGCTGTTGATGGTGCAGCTGAAGAGCGTCCAGACATCCCTAGACGACATCTTGAGATTTGTGCAATGTTATGAGGAGAATACTACTTTAAGTCAGGTTGAGGTTCGCTTGAGTAGAATCGAGGAGTTGTGGGAGAGGTACGCCGATGTTCTAGTTGATATTCAGGCTCACGACGAATACGAGGATGAGGATCAGGAATTTGATAAGGCTAGGCTAGTTTATAGTGATCGGTACTACGACTGTAAATCGTTCCTGATGGATAAGGTCAAGGCATTGCAGCAACCCGACGAAATGGAGAATTCTATGCGAGTGAATGCGACTATACCGCACGGACACGGTTCTCTAGACCACGTACGCTTGCCGCAGATCAAGTTGCAGGTTTTCAACGGCGATATTGATGAATGGATTAGCTTCAGAGATTTATTCGCATCGCTGATCCACAGGAAAATCGACTTGCCAGATGTGGAGAAATTCCACTATCTGAAGGGTTGCCTTCAAGGAGAACCAAGGAGCCTGATCGATTCCTTAAAAATCACACAAACCAACTACCAAATTGCGTGGGACATGTTGTTGAAACGATATGACAACAGCAAGCAGCTGAAAAAGCGGCAGGTGGAGACTTTATTCAATTTACCGCCATTGTCCAAAGAATCGGTAGTTGATTTGCACACACTAGTGGACGGCTTTGAAAAGGTGGTGCAATTTCTTGATCAGGTAATCAAGCCGGAAGACTACAAGGATCTTTTGCTAGTGAGCTTGTTTTCCACGCGGCTGGATCCAGTAACGCGTCGTGGATGGGTGGAACATTCTTCAATCAAGGAGCACGATACGTTGGCGGACCTTTTGGAATTTCTCCATCGCAGGATTCGTATTCTAGAATCACTGCCAGCGAAGACTTCGGAATCAAGGGTAACGCATCAAAATCAACAACCAAGGCAAAAACCATCAGCTGTGAAGGCCAGCTATGGTTCGGTGCAATCGTCCGGGGGACGTTGCGCAGCGTGTAAGGAAAACCATCCTCTCTACTTATGCTCTTCCTTCCAACGGTTGTCGGTGCGCGAAAGGGATGCGTTACTGAAAGCAAACTCGCTATGTAGGAACTGTTTTCGATCGGGACATCAAGCAAGAGAATGCTCGTCGAAATATTCATGCCGTTCTTGTAAGGGTCGCCACCATACTTTGGTATGCTTCAAACTAGTAAAGGAAGGGTCGTCGAAGAGTGCTGTTGCTGACGCAAATAACCCTCCTCCGGTACCGGTAGGAACAACTAGTTCCACATCCTCTGAGGTGGTCAACATGGCAGCCACCGAAACGTTGGTTTCTGCTGGAGGAAGCCCGCAGTTCTCATCCAAGGTTTTACTAGCGACTGCGGTCGTGGTCATCGAAGATGATGAAGGTAACCAGATCCCAGCTCGAGCTTTATTGGATTCCGGCTCCGAGTGCAATTTTATTGCTGAACGGTTGAGCCAACGTCTTAGGATACACCAAGAGAAAGTGAATATCTCAGTGTCTGGGATCGGACATGCTGCGACAAAAAGCAAGTCTCGAATCATCACAACGGTCCGCTCGCGAGTTTCGGAGTACTCGCAGAATATGAGTTTCCTGGTTCTGCCCAAGGTTACTGTGGATTTACCTACGGCGAAGATGAATACTCATGAATGGCCGTTGCCCGAGGGGATTAAGTTGGCGGATCCAGCTTTTTTCAGCCCAAGCTCAGTTGATACGGTGTTGGGTATCGAATTCTTTTTCGATTTCTTCGTATCGGGACGGAGAACTTTCCTCGGATCTCAACTACCAACTCTTAATGAATCAGTATTCGGATGGGTGGTTTGCGGAGGCCTATCGCAACCCACTGGAAGTCTGCGCATCAGCTGTAGCACTGCTACGACAAGGAGTTTGGAAGAGCTAGTCGCACGTTTATGGACTAGCGAGGAAATCAGTAGCACCAAGATTCTACAGCGGGAGGAGGACAAATGTGAGGAGATTTTTCGAAGGTCGGTGCAAAGAGATCCAGATGGTCGGTACTCGGTTTCATTGCCTACGGATGAAGCCGCTACTGCCAGGTTGGGAGAGTCACGGAACATCGCCTTCCG
Organism: Aedes koreicus; assembly: GCA_024533555.2. NCBI lineage: Eukaryota > Metazoa > Arthropoda > Insecta > Diptera > Culicidae > Aedes > Aedes koreicus. The sequence continues at coordinate 9,721 of JAHHFK020002478.1, read as the reverse complement.
GCGGCTTCAAGGCACCGAACGCAGGTTAGCGAGGGATGCTGAGCTTCGGGAGCAGTATCATCAATTCATGACTGACTATATCCAATTGAAGCACATGTCCAAGGTAGAGCGTAGGGAGGATTCCAGCGAACGGTGCTTCTTGCCGCACCATCCCGTGATCAAGGAAGCCAGCACGACGACTAAGGTGCGAGTGGTTTTCGACGCGTCATGCAAGACGTCATCAGGTATTTCGCTCAACGACGTTCTGCTGGTTGGACCGATCGTGCAGGACAATTTACGGTCGATTATGCTCCGAAGTCGGGTGAAGCAAGTCATGCTGGTGGCTGACATCGAGAAGATGTTCCGGCAAATCGTCGTTCAACAATTAGACAGACCCCTGCAATGTATTCTGTGGCGTTTCGATCCTGCTGATCCTGTGGACGTATATGAACTCAATACCGTTACGTACGGAACGAAACCGGCACCGTTTTTGGCAACACGGACATTGAATCAGCTGGCAATGGATGAGGAAAAACAATATCCATTAGCAGCAAAGGCCACCATAGAGGACACGTACATGGATGATGTAATAACGGGTGTGGATTCAGTAAGTGCTGCACGAGAGCTTTGCACGCAGCTCAACGAAATGGCTAGCCGAGGAGGATTTCGGCTTAGAAAGTGGGCTTCAAATCATCCAGAGGTACTGAATGGTGAAGCAGAGAGCGATTTAGCTATTCACACGTCGGAAGGGATTGTCTTGGACCCTGACCCGACTGTCAAAACCCTAGGGCTAACTTGGATGCCTATCACCGATCAGCTGAAGTTCCAATTCCTGATCCCAGAGTGGAATTCAGTCCGACCCCCGACCAAACGACAGGTTCTGTCGGTGATAGCTTCCTTATTCGATCCGCTAGGACTTCTAGGGGCTGCAATCACTACGGCAAAGATCATAATGCAGCTTTTGTGGAAAATACGGAATGAAGAAAACCAAGTGTTGGATTGGGACCAAGAATTACCTCCGGCAATCTATGAGATATGGAAGAAATATTACGAAGAGCTCACAATACTGAATAGCATCTCTATAGACCGTTGTGTAATAATACCGAAAGGAGAGCTTATAGAGATCCATTGTTTCTCGGATGCGTCAAACAAGGCGTTTGGCATTTTTTTAGGTTTGAACGAGGTTAGATTTATTTTGTTGCATTTCTCCAAAAATAAATGGATTAGTAATTTTTTTTTCAAAAATCTTCTGTTTATTTGCTTTTTTAAACAATTTTCAAATTAATTCCACTTCCACTTTTTCAGGTTTGATATTATCGAATGGGCACTTGTAATCATGCTGGCTTCGGTTGATTTGCCGATGATTCATAAAATCTATAAAACACTTTCGCTGCGATTTCCACAACCACACACTTTTTCGCACTTTTTAAAAGTGTTCTTCACTATTTTTCCTGCTTAACTTCCGTAAATGCACTTACACAATATGGCGCTGACAACTTTCTAATTCTGACTTGACAAACTGAGCGGTGGTACTGAGTTGTGTTGAGATCATGTAAATTTCAAGCGTTTAAGACGCAAAAATAAGAGCGTGTCACATTATCAAATTCTATCGGTTGCAAATATTAATTCATGTTTAAAGATTGTTATGAATGTGATATAACTTTCCATGAAAGCAGTGTTTTTTTTCTGTTTACGGAATTTCAAATTTAACATTGCATTCAACCATTTATTAAGTCAACATATATTCAGTGTAGATTCAGATTACATCGTAAATAATATTCATATTTTTTTCTTCTGTACACAAAAACACATTGAACTAATTCCACCCAAAACTTCAATAGAAAATACCCAACGGGTAAAAAGTTACAGCCATTTAAAGGTGGTGCAATTTGATTCCGTACAACCTTTAATGTTACTATGACGTAATGTCATAAATTTAAAATATAATACTTTTAGATGTAAATTTTTTAGCACTACATGATCTTTAACTATGCTGAGGACACATCGAACTGACAATGATGGTTGTGAAAAATTAATTATTTCGTTAAACTTTTAAATGAATTAATCATAGAAATGAATCATAAAATCAACTCTCCCAAATTGTGATATCAATGAAAAAAATCAAGTTTTGCCACTCAAATCTCAACCGATCACAATTTTCTTGTCTTCGAACCACCGTGTGAGTAGGTAAGCAAATCCAACCCCAGCAATGCAGCATACTTTCTCTTATCGCCGCGCAAGTGTCTTTTCCTCCCATCGGCGGCGAGGACGAAGACTGAGGACAGCAATTTTTCTCGTCCCAAATGGTTGAGTTCCGGAGAAAGCATGACTAGAATTCTAGAACGCACGCTGCTTACGGTTTAGTTCCGTTTGTGTGCTAACCGTTCAACCCCATTGACCGGCGGGGGTTGAATTGTGGGGGAAGTGGGCATTTAAACAACTTGTAGGAACGAAAGCACTATCCAACCCGAAGAGGAAGAGTGCTTTCGTTTCAAACCTACTATTGTGCGGTGGGTACATAAGTTGTGTAGTGTGTGCTTGTGCCTCACAGGCAAGCGAGCAGAAGAGGGCACTCGAGTGCTTAAGAGTGCCTAAAGTGAGAGGAGTAGAGAGGTCGAGATAAAGTGCTCTTTTATCACAGAATAACGAACGGCAAATTATGAAAATTAAGTGTCATGATTTACTCCCATACTCGCATAAACAGCTTGGGTCCTGCATGAGGTGGGCGGGTGCCGAGATGTGCGTGTTTGCGTTGCGGAAATAGGTCCTGATTTGCTTTCAGGGCGGTTTGGTCTGAATGGGTGTTAGGTTTCCTTTTTTTTTTACGGTATGCCTCATTTCGGATGACTCCGGTTACCCCGAGCGGAACCGAGCTTTCATCGGTGTAATTAAGAGTGGCATAATTTGGCTTCAGTAATTAATTGAGGCTTACGCATTTCTGGGGCAAGGGTTTCGAATTACAATCAGTTTGTTACACTGTCATATGTAGGGTTTCATTTTATGATTTGCAACAACGAACATAACGGAACAATGTCGGCATCCGTTCTGGAAAGTAGATTATCCCTTTTTGAACCTACATCTTGACAACACACCTAGCATAACTCGTTCTATTATTATCCTTCTTTTGGCAATCACCCTCAATTGATCTTATTTGTTGGCAGAAATTCCACCACCTTCTCGGAAATCTTTTCCCACCCAACCGGACAACCCAGCCAATAGAAATTTATTTTTATTACCTTTCGATCACCGATAAAAGCCAACCCAACTGTTTGCCATTTAGTGTGTCCTTTTCTGCCTTACGCCTTCCCGGCAGGAATAAAATCCTCACAAACACAAAAAAAAAAAACGTGCCAAATGCAACCCTCGAATGGCTGTAAATTTTCTGTTTTTGTTTGTCCGGGATAACGCATGGCTCCAAGATGCTGGTGTGACTTAAGAAAACGAACGACATCGATGGCTGGTCACATATGGCCTCTTATTCTTGGCAGAACGTTCCTCTGAACCGGCGGCCAACCAACCGATGGCAGGCGGATGTTTGATGGTCGTTTTTTACTCGTTGGTTGCAGAAATAAAGGAAGCACTTTTTAACGATTGAATTCCCTTAAGAGGCTCGTAAATTTTAATGCTCTCCACCGAAGCGCGGGAGAGGAGGTGTGCGGGGGGTGGTGAGGGGGAATATACTGTCCTCGGCTTGTGGAATTGGCAGCTGATGGTCAATTTTTGGCTGGGGACCTCCACCGGTTTTATCTTTATCGCCATCTGATGAGGGCGGGCTTTAATGTGGCGTGCTTGTTTGTCCATTTTCAGGAGATGTTCGGAACAATTAAACATTAAAGAGGTTTACATTTTGTTGTCAGTAAAATTTGCAACATTTTGATACTATGTTGGTCTAGTTTGATTGGTTTTGTGTTTTATTTAAGAGACTTTATACCTTTGGCGGGCAATAACTTTGTGGTTTTTTAGTTATAGATAGAAATCTGGCCTAAAGTCAACATGGTGTCGATATTGTACAGTATTTTATTGGCATAACGTCATTTATTAAATTATCTGATACACAATATCCCTCCAACCTATTTGTTTCATGACTGCTTCCACCATGTACTGTTGTAAAGGGTGTCCACGATGAAATTGCCACACTATGAAATTGCTCTAACTTTTTAACCATTGGGTAAAATTTAATGAAAATTTGGGTGGATTTAGTTCATAGTGCATTATTTATCCTGCAAGTTTTAAAGTCCTGTGATCAAAACTCGCGGAAATGGAGTCGAGAGAACAGCTCGTGCGTGATAAAATCTTGCGCATTCATCACGAGAACAAGGATCTCTCGCATCGTTCCATCGCTAAAACGTTGGGAATCGCGAATTCCACGATGTCGCGAGTGATTAAGCGGTTCGAGGAACGGTTGACCACCGATCGGAAGCCCAGAAGTGAAGGAAAAAGTATTCCGTACAACACCAAAAATCACAACCGCGTAGTTGGGGCCTTCTACCGAAATCCGAACGCCTCCGTTCGGGATGTGGCTAAGAAGCTGCACCTAAGCCGAAGTTTTGTCCAGAAGGCCAAAACTAAGGCTGGGCTTTGAACGTTCAAGGTACAAAAGGCCCCTAATCGCGACGAGAAGCAGAACAAGTCCGCCAAAACCCGTGCCAGGAAGTTGTACCTCAACATGCTGACGAAAGTTGAATGCTGCATCATGGACGACGAAACATATGTGAAGGCCGACTTCAAACAGATCCCCGGCAACCTGTTTTTCACGGCCAAGGATAAGTTCAGCGTTCCGGAGCATGTCCGCACTCAGAAGATGTCCAAATTTGCGAAGAAATTCCTGGTTTGGCAAGCCATCTGCACGTGCGGGAAGCGGAGCCCTGCACCTTTCGTGACCCAGGACACGATGAACGGACAGGTGTTCATAAAAGAGTGCCTCCAGAAGCGGCTTCTTCCTCTCCTGAAGGCCCACAACGTCCCAACAATCTTCTGGCCGGATTTGGCCTCATGCCACTACTCCAAGGACGTGCTGAAGTGGTATGCGGACAATAAGGTCAATTTCGTGCCGAAAATGTTCAACCCTCCCAACACTCCGGAGCTCCGCCCCATCGAGAAGTACTGGGCGATTATGAAGCAGCACCTTCTTAAACGACCTAAGGTAGTGAAGACAGTCGAGGAACTGAAGAAAGTATGGGTTTACATGCAAAAAACGGTTGATTCACAGGTTGTGCAGAATTTGCGCATGGACTGTAAATAAAATACGAGTAAAATGGTAAAATGAAGTTTAATAGTTATTTCTCAATCCCTGAAAATTTGATGGCAATCGGATGAAAAACTCGAATTTTGCGAATCAATTTTGTGTGTGGCAATTTCATCGTGGACACCCTTTATTATAACAGTTTTCCTAAAGAGTATTTCAAATCTTTCAAACATCATAAATAAGCTAAGGAAAACTGTTATAATAAAGGGATGTCCACGATAAAAAGCCACACACAAAAATGATTCGCAAAATTCGAGTTTTCATCCGGTTGCCATCAAATTTTCAGGGATTGAGGAAAATAACTATTAAACTTCATTTAATTATTTTACTCGTATTTTTTTTACAGTCCATAAGCAAATGCCCGCACCTTGGCCTTAACCCCGGCCATAAGATTCTGCACAACCTGTGAATCAACCGTTTTTTGCATGTAAACCCGGAAACTTTCTTCAGTTCCTCGACTGTCCTCACTACCTTAGGTCGTTTAGGAAGGTGCTTCGTAATAAACGCCCAGTACTTCTCGATGGGGCGGAGCTCCGGAGTGTTGGGAGGGTTGAACATTTTCGGCACGAAATTGACCTTATTGTCAGCATACCACTTCAGCACGTCCTTGGAGTAGTGGCATGAGGACAAATCCGGCCAGAAGACTGTTGGGACGTTGTGGGCCTTCAGGAGAGGAAGCAGCCGCTTCTGGAGGCACTCTTTTATGTACAATCTTTGTCCGTTCATCGTGTCCTGGGTCACGAAAGGTGCACTTCGCTTCCCCGCACGTGCAGATGGGCTTGCCAAACCAGGAATTTCTTCGCAAATTTGGACATCTTCTGGAGTGCGGACATGCTCCGGAACGCTGAACTTATCCTTGGCCGTGAAAAACAGGTTGCCGGGACTCTGTTTGAAGCTGGCCTTCACATAGCGTTTCAACGTCCATGATGCAGCATCCTGGAATCCTTCGTCAGCATGTTGAGGCCAAACTTCCTGGCACGGGTTTTGGCGGACTTGTGCTTGTTTTGAGTCGCGATTAGGGGCCTTTTGTACCTGGAAAGTTCGAAGCTCAGCCTTTGGCTTTGGCCTTCTGGACAAAAAGTCGGCTTAGGGGCAGCTTCTAAACCACATCCCGAACGGAGGCGTTCGGATTTTGGTTGAAGGCCCCAACTACGCGGCCGGAATTTTTGGTGTTGTACGGAATACTTTTTCCTTTTTCACTTCTGGGCTTCCGATCGGTGGTCAACCGTTCCTCGAACCGCTTAATCACTCGCGACACCGTGGAATTCGCGATTCCCAACGTTTTAGCGATGGAACGATGCGAGAGATCCTTGTTCTCGTGATGAATGCGCAAGATTTTATCACGCACGAGCTGTTCTTTCGACTCCATTTCCGCGAGTTTTGATCACAGGACTTTAAAACTTGCAGGATGTAAATAATGCACTATGAACTAAATCCACCCAAATTTTCATTAAATTTTACCCAACGGTTAAAAAGTTAGAGCAATTTCATAGTGTGGCAATTTCATCGTGGACACCCTTTACAAAAAATAAAGAGACTAATGTCAACCATAGACGAGTGTAGTCATTTTTAATGAATGGATGACCAAACCATTAAACTGCCTAGATATTGCTCCACTTGGTCTGACCATCTCGCTCGTTGTGCCCCTCGTCGTTTGGTGCCAACTGGATTCCTATATAACACCATTTTCGCAGGATAGTTGTCCGAAATTCTCACAACATGTCCTGCTCAGCGTATGCGTCCAGATTTGTTCACCTTATAAATACTGTCTTCGTCAGCGAGTTGTGCAAGCTCATGGTTCATCCTCCGCCTCCAGACTCCGATCACCCCCACTCCACTAAAGATGGTTCTTAACACCCTAAGCTCAAACACTCCGAATGCTTGCAAGTTCCCTCACCCATATCTGCCACCTTTTCCCGTCCAGTTGCCGTATAAAATTCCTGTTCAGAAAGCTGTTTAAAGTCTGCCTTGACGTAAGTTCCATCGTCCTGTATCACGCAATCAAACTTCGTCAGCATCGTCGTGTACAACTTTCGCGATCGTGCTTTGGCCGACGTGTTTTGTTTATCGTCGCGATTTGAAGTCACTCACTTTCTCGCAAGTTGACCGTCCAGCGCGTTTTTGAGCGGATCCACGGTTGAAAGCGCCACTCCCAGCTTCTTTGCGACATCTCGGACGGAGAGGTTGGGGTTCCGCACGAAACAGCGGGTCAATTTTTCGTCGTCGCTGTGTCCTCCGGTTTTCGATCCAGTTTTCCTGGCTGTCGACAAACGTTCACCGAACACTTTTAATACGTTGGTAACAGTTGATTTAGCCACATTCAACAATTTCGCCAACTTGGCGTGAGAGTAGTTTGGATTTTCGCGATGCACGTGCAAAATTTTGATGCGTTGCTTCTCTTCCTTCGACGACATTTTGATAACTGAGATGCTAATCTCAAAATCAAAATAGAGGCATGATGCTACACGCACACATCTTCAAAATGAGGGGTGTGCAAAAATGTTTAATGCACGATGAAAGGAAATGCGTCAAGTTTAAGTCGACCAAATTTTGATCGAAACACCCTTATTCTATGGTTCCTTAAACTATTCTTGAGTTCAGAAAATGTGTCCAAGACTGCCGGAATATGTCCCATGGACAAATATAGAAACATATATTTGATTAAGAAATAGCAAATATGGGTTGATCCTCTAGAACATTTATATACGAGCTCCATAATGGTTTGGAGTACCTATGATGTTGTAGTAAAAATCGCCTTGTTGATCATGCAAATCACCATGGGCCATGGAGCTTTTAAAGCTCATAAGTACGGTGGAGACATTGTCAATTGCCTTGTTGATCATGTAGAACATCAAGATCTGTACTTAAGGATAGTTTGGAGTATCGTTGGTATTCTATAAATACTGTAATATGTATACAGTATTATGATGTTTCATGGAGCTTTTCCAACTAATAAGTACGGCCGAGACATCGTTAATCTCCATATTGATCATGTAGAACATCGAGATCTAAACTCTAGAATTGCTTGGAAGGTCTAAAACAAGATAGAAAACTTTTTTCGCCAATTTTATCCTTTAATGGTTTTTGTCACTTCTTCAAGCATGTCTGGTTTCAAATCTTTCCAATTGAAACCAAACAATGAATTTTTTTTTTTTTTTTTTATTATTTATTGCAATTTGTTTGGCTTCAATTGAAATGATTTGAAATATTTGAAGACTTTTGTCACGTGTAGCGCTAGAACTTATTATTATGACGGAAAACTATAAGCTTATTTTTGCGTTTATATTAATTGCCATTGCTTTATTTGAAAGTTCAACCGGTAACTTTTGAAGTGAATTATCATTTTTTTATTGCTATTCTAAGTTTTTCTAGTGTGAATTGTTATTTTTTAGTTGGTACAGTATTTAATAATTTAGAGGCGATTTAAAATATTGTTGTTGCTATTTTTTTCCATTTATATTGATGTTTTATGTCCTGTCGTTTCTAAATAGGCAAATTACGCAGAGTTTTAAGGCATCAAGGCATTGTTGAGCTAGTTGAAACAGCAGCTGCCTTCAGCAGCTGAAGTATTTTTTTAAATTTCTTCTTCATGGCTAGATTATCGTCGTTATCTTCTTGAGTAAAATCATCGTTTGGCGGTGTCTCATCAACAGTTTCTCGGTCTTCTAACAAGCGTTCAGTCGTTTGCGCAACTTTATCAAACTTTATCGAAACAGTTCCCACAGTTTTGGAAAGTATTCCAAAATTTTTACTCATCGTCGTTCGTGCGGCCGGATTGGATAAAATGTATAAAGATCAGCGTATTCAAACCGTCTTTCTTAAATCCGCTCTCTCAATGCTTCGGAAAGTTCGTTAGCAATATCGGCATTATGGGAAGAAGGCTGTTCAAACATGAAAGGAAGAGCAATGTCTGATTCATATAATGTGCAGTGTTGTCTGCAAAACTGCTCTATAGCTGCATTTACGGGGTTCCAAGCTTCAATAATTTCACTAACTAATTCCATCTCATCGTCTTTTAAGAAGCTCACCTTCAATTGTCCTTTAAGGTTGATCATCGCTTTTTGCACCGCAGTCCTGATCTATTACATCTAATCTTGCAGTCGGATATCAGAATCAGTTCTTTGCTTTTATCCTCTCGAACATACTTCTGAAGAATACGTCGTTTTGGCCTGAAAACCTTGACAATGTCGCCAACCTTTTATCCTCTTGAACATACTTCTGGAGAACAACGTCGTTTTGGCTTGAAAACCTTGACAATGTCGCCAACCTTCTTAACGGTAGAGACATATTAAAGCTTCATTGACACATCGCGTTCCAGATCCAAGATCAAGCAAAAACGGATCCGTATTTTGGCCGTCCGAGGATGCATCGGAATCTGATTCTACAAATAAAAATTCGTAAGTAATGTTTTCTAGGGATTGAAAAATTGCATATATATGCCTAACCATACCATGATCGATAAAACTGTTTGTATTTGAAGACAGTTTATAGAACAGA